>ML663006.1:5524940-5964848 GCA_007570785.1 Antilocapra americana
CTGCCGACTCTGCACGCCCTTTGTTCTGTGGCACCCGGCCGGCTGCCTCTCTGCCGACTCCGCACGCCCTTTGTTCTGTGCCACCCGGCCGGCTGCCTCTCTGCCGACTCTGCACACCCTTTGTTCTGTGCCACCCGGCCAGCCGCCTCTCTGCCGACTCCACACCTCTCCTTGTTCTGCGTGGGCCTGGCAGGGGAGCTCTTCCTGGGGAAGGCTACTTCTCAGTCTATCTCCGGTTAGCCCCCTGGGTTGGGTCGCTCAGGCTGCTCCGTTCCCTGAGCGCTCGGCCCGCCCCTCCCTGAGCAGTCCGCTTTGGCTAGTGGGGGGTGGGGCGTCCGCCGCCGCCGCTTCCCTATGCCTTCCAGCCAGAAATGTAGCTTGCAGGGCTTAATTATTAATCTGCTTTTACTCCCAGCTATCTTGCTCTCCAAGATTCACCGCAAATCCGCCCGAGAGAATGCTCCCTAGTATTCGGAAACGTTTCTCCTCTTTTTTTTTTTTTTTTTTCCTCTTTATTCCAGACTCCCCTTCCGGGACGGATCCCCGCCCCCAACTCTGTCTCTCCCTTTACTTTTTTCTCTCTCTTTTTTCTTTTGTCCTACCTTCTCTCATCGGCAATGGGCCGTCCCTTCAGATGCCCGATGTCCTCTGCCAGCATTTAGATCCTGTTTTATGGAGTTTGCGCAGTCTTTAAAAGTTCTTTTGGTGTATTTATTGGGGAGAGAGTGGTTTCCCCGTCCTATTCCTCCGCCATCTTAGTTCCCCCTCTTTGCCACTCTTTTAAAAAGAATATTTTGTCCAACAGTTTTGGTTATTTATACCCAAAGGGTTGGTCTAAATAAACTAGCCTACCATTTGTGCATTTATTTAAGAGGAGAGAAAGTATCTATGACTTACAGCCCCTACTTCCATACCTTCCAAGGAGTGAGCGTCACAAGGAGAAGCTGCCTTTGGCAAGCAAAGGGTATTCAGGTGAACACACAGATACAGAGGAAGAGCAGAAAGGCTTCCTGGATAGATAGAATGCAGACATTCAGCAGACAGGCCAAGGGTGTGAGGAGAAGGGACCCTTCAGAAGAGAGAAGAGTGAAAGGGCAGCCATCGCTGGGTGAGAACAGAGGTATCTGATGAGGGTTTTTATAAGGTTTTGCCTCAGAGTGTGAGATGTAAGGGCTTCCCTGGTGGCTCAGTGGTAAAGAATCCACCTGAAATGCAGGAGATTCAGGAGAGAGGGTTCGATCCCTGGGTCAGGAAGATCCCCTGGAGGAGAGCATGACAACTCCCTCCAGTATTCTTGCCTGGAGAATCCCATGGACAGAGGAGCGCAGTGGGCTACAGTCCGTAGGCTCACAAAGAGCTGGACACGACTGAAATGACTAAGCAGACATGCATGTGAAATGTAAATCATTTCTTGGTTTCCCCACAAGATCTTCAGTCAAATATTCATGGCCCCTTAGTGCATTATGGTCTTAGACCTTTATCTTGGCTTCCCAGTAAGTGTAGGGGTGAGAAAGGGGGACAACTCGACCCCGGCCCAGTCTCATTGTACAGCCAACCATTTACATTGAAGACCTACTGTATGCAGGCCTTCTGATGGCACGAAGATGTGGAAAGGGTGGAGGAACAGTCCCGACCACACATGATGCTGCAACACAGCACCAAGGGTGCACCCAGAGTTCCCTGAAGCGTGCCTGTGGAAGAAGAACACCCCTCCCACGTGTTTCCCCTTTGCTCTCATGCCGCGATCACACTCACACTTCTGACACCAGATGTGTGGGGTTTTCCCCCACACCAAGCAAATGTCTGTGACACCAGTGGGGTGTCCTGCCATCCTATTCAGTTCTGATGCTTTCCACTTGGAGTTAGCATTGGAGCCCACAGGTTAAGGTGGTTAAGGTTAAGGGTTCACAAGGTGACCCCCCACATCAGATGCCAGTCACTCGTCCCAGGTTGTCACCTGTACTTCTGATCAGGCAGCTATAAATCAGGGTTCTCATGACCTCCTCTTTGAGTTTGATCATTTTCTAGAGTGGCTCACAGAACTCAGGGAAACACCGACTTACATTTTCCTATTTCAGTCCAGTTCAGTCGCTCAGTCATGTCCGACTCCTTGTGACCCCATGAACTGCAGCACGCCAGGCCCATTTATTATATAATAAAGAGTACAGATGAGCACCCAGATAAAGTACATAGGGTGAGATCTGGGAGGGTCCCAAGCACAGGAGTTTCTGTCCCCGTGGAGTTGGAGGGTTTGCCATCCTCCTGTTACTTGGATGTGGTTACCAACCCAGAAGCTCTCCAAACTCCGTACTTCTGGGATTTTTATGGAGGCTTCATTACATAGGCATGAACTATCATTAACTCAGTCTCTAGTCCCTCTCCCCTTCCCACAGAGTTCCCAGCTTCTAATGGCTCAGTCTTTCTGAAGCTATCCAGGATCCCACTAAGAGTTGCCATGTTTGAATAAAAAGACACCCTGGTCACCCAGGAAATCCCAAGAGATTTGGGAACTCTGTGTCACGATTCAGGGTCTAACACCAAACGTTAGAACAAGAGCTGCTCCTGGTGCTCTTGTATCATTTGGAAATTCCAAAGGTTTTAGGAGCTCTGTGCCCCAGGAACTGGGGGCAGAGACTGATATATGTATATACTTCCATTATTTCACAGTGTCCAGCCCCTTCAGTTTTGGAGATGGAAAGGAAATCTGGAAAGAATTCCCCAAAATGTGGCTTTTGAGCAGGACCTTCAGTACTCAGTGGGAATTTGTTGGGTGACACAAAAGAGGTGTGGTTCTACCCTGCTGTTTCAGTCCACCATAAATCCTGCAGCCAGCATGCCTGCTTAGAAAGGCCAGGGCTGGAGGAGGAAGCTGTGATGGTGTTTATTGTTTGCCAAAAATCAGAAATGTGATTTTCAGAGTGAAAAAAGAAAAGCAAGCAATCCACGGCCTGAGCCACCACCATCCGGCCACTCAGTGGACGCCAGTGAAGTGTCCTCACAGGACCTTGAAGGGGCACAGGATAGACAAGGCCACTCCATGAATTGAAGGAGTCTCACCAAGAGCTCAGAGCAAATCCTGCCCATAGTGTCACCTAAGAGACCAGTGACACTCTTTGAGTCTGATACCTCCAGTGACACTAGCTAGCTGGCAGCCTTTCTCTAGAATAAAAAGAAGGAATGACCTCATGGCTCTTTTTTGGAAGAGTGTTTTTCTCGGATTAACAGGCACACGGACAGGCACTGGGGAAGGTGGCCTCTGTTGAGGACCCTTCTGTGACTATTTCAATAGTTCAGTTGTAACGTTTGCACATGGTCATTAATCCATAGTTGCAGAACACAATCCTTCCCTCTCCAGTCCATGTTTCAGTGTGCATGACATGGTTTATTTAAAGTTTAATAAGTTTAAATATGCATGAGATCATGCCTCTCATAGACATTGGTCTGGTTATGTCTTACCCAGTGGATTCTATAAGCTGTGCAATGCTGGTTATTCAAATAAAACTGGAGGCTATTATTGCACATAGCCATCAGATGCAGGTGGGGAGGCAGGTGTTATAAAATAGCACTGGGAGATGATCCATACCAGTATGAAGTAGTGGGTAAGAGCACAGAACTGAGGTTCAAGTCCCAACTTTGCACATAACAGCTGTTTAACTTTGGGCATCTCACTGTGCCACTCTGAGCCTCCTCTCTCTACACCCTTATGAACCTCACCAAGCTCTCAAATTTGTTTTGAGGATTAAATAAAATAATGCTTAACATAGAGCCTGTCGTATGAGACATGCCTAGTAATTGCTAGCTGTTATTACACAGTGAAATGGATTTGATCTCTCTGGGCCTCAATTACCTACAACTCTCAGGTCTGTGGCTAAAAATCTCAATTTCCAGGCAGGCTAGAAAGTATCTCACATCTAAGAGCTATGTTCTACAAATATAATTCCAATCACAGAATTATCAAAAATACAAGTGTTCATTTAGAACTGCTTTTTTAACACAGTATTTGATCCTGTGCATTATAAAAGCAAAAGGGATTAAAAGGAATTATCCTCCCCTCTCCCCATCACTCCCCCCACCTCAGATCTAAGACCATAGGGTAGGTTCTTTCAGACCAGAGTTTTAAGTCTGACAAACTAGGGAAGAAAGAAAATCACGCATGTCTCCAAAGATTCCTGCCTGCAAGCAGTCTTTCCCACTGTGTTCATGACCTCATTTCTCAGCTGCAAATTCAGCTGAAAAAGGTGAAAAAAACAACGGGTAGAATTTGTCTTATTATTGCAATTGAGAGAAAACATAAAACAAGAAATTAAGGAGTGTAAAAGCTGGGTTAATTTCCACATATTCCGAACTACTAGGGCACTCGGTGGAGCCAGTAAGACTGCGAGCACCTACATACTGGCTTGTGGTTTCCTCAGCTCTAGGGCTGAATTAAGAGCCTGTAGAAATGGAAATCAGGGGACCTAGATTCTGCTCCCATTTATTTTTTTGGCGTACCTTGTGGCTTGCGAGATCTTAGTTCCTTGCCAAGGCATTGAACCCCTGCCCTCTGCATTTGGAGCACAGAGCCTCAACCACTGGACCACTGGGAAAGTCCCCTTATTCTGGTCTGACTCTTTAGTTAACTCTGTGACCCCAGGATTGTCCTCAAAGTCCCAGGAGGAAGGTAAATACCTACTGGGTGCCCCCACTTCACCTCTTCTGCCTCCCTCCGTCTCCTTTCCCCATGCTAAGCCAGAGTGATCTTTCCAAACCTAAACTGCTGCCAGTTTAATCCTCAACGGCCACCATTCTTTATATGATGAGGACTGGAAAAGTCTGAGCTGGTGTTGCGAGGTTCTGGACAGCCCGGCCCTGGGCTTCTCCTCCAGCCATCCTTTCCCCCATCTTCCCTCCTCCACAGGGCCTCTTGCCCTGCCCTCTCCCTACTTAATTCCCATTCACCCTGCAGATCTCCGCTCAATATTTACTTTTGTTCCAGTTACTGTTGCTGTGAGCAACCACTCCAAAACCCATTAACTCAAGACAACAAACTTCTATTTCACTCACACATCTGCCATCTGAGTGGGGTTCAGGATGGAAGGATCTTCTACAGAACCAGCTGGGGTGGCTCAGAGTGAATGTCTGTTTCCGAGAGGGCTCATCCGTGTGAGTGGCACCTCTGGGTTGCTGTCCCTCTGAGCTCCGTCAGGGCTGAGCCCAGCAGCCTTGGTTCCCTGCCCCCAGGAGGCTCTTCACAGGCTTCCCGCCCCTCCCATCCCCTCGCCAGCATGATGGTGGCTAGGAATTAAGAGTGAGCCTCCCAAGACATAGAACAGAAAAGCTGCCAGTTCCTGGAGCCCGGGCCCAGAAATGGGCATCATGCCACTTCTGACACGCCCTGTCGGCCTAGCCACTCACAGAGCCAAGATTTCAGGGAAATGGGACTATATATTATAAAGCCACCTTCCCACTGGAAGAGACTTGGGGCATATGTTTCTAAATTGATACAGCTCCCTCTGGACAGTATTCCCAGACTTCGTTTCAGCCAAATCCTCTGTTCGGAGCTGTCCGAGCACCATTCATACTCCCACTGAGTCTTGTCACAACTGTGTTTGTGTGAAGCCCGTCTCCCCCTTGAGGCTGTAAGCTCCAGAGGGGAGGGCTGGTTCTGTCTCCTCCATCACTGCACCCACAGCCCCCAGCACAGAGATGTTTGATAAATGTGGGTAGACATGAATGAATCAGGGAACCTGTCAATGATTCAGTCAGTGTTTAAGTGCTCAGGCTGAGAAACTACAAGGCTTTAAAGGAGCATGCAGGTAGCCTGAATATATAGGGCAGGCTGGGAGTGAGGTGCCAGGGGCTTTTAAGTCTCAAGCAACCCAAGGGGCACCCACCTCCTGCACAAGTGGGCAATGGTCTTGATCTTGGACCCCACCTGCCTCTTACCCAGAGTGGCAAGAGCTTTACAGTCCCCATCTTTGTGTGACATCTCCCAGTTTTAAAATATAGACAGTTGATTTCATTATGCACACAGTAGGCTTATTAAAATGTGTCTGTGGGCTCAATTTAGTCATGGGCAAAAAATGTATGCCCTATTTTTGACTCAGGCATGCCAAAATTAAGGGGGAAAAAAAGACTGTTTTCTCTGACTGAAATGACTTGCTCCATGATGGTGCTGGAAAAAAAAAAACTTAACTATGTTATTAAATGTAGCTTAATATTTTTCACTTTTTGAAACAGTCTTTTTCAGACAAATGTCTGTCTGGGCTGATTCACTTCTCTGTAAGCATAGCATCCCCTCCCTTCCTGTGATGGTTTTGGCTTCAGAGGAAGCCCCTGTGTTCCCTGTGGGGCAGGGAATGGGCTTTGAAAGAGGTATGCCTGATCATGGCTGATCTTTGGGGGCACACTGAAGTTTGAGATCCCCACATCTCACGGCTGATCCATCCAGCCGGTGGAGGGTTGGGAGAAGTCCCTTTAAGGAAAGGACCGCAACCAAGAATCACTGACTCCAGGCAGCTCCTTCCCTGTGTCCATCCTGTTGTTTTCACGTGTCACCATCTGCATTGCTAGGACCCTGGCACAAGCACCTTGCTCTCTCCAGCTGAAATTATCCCAGCACTTCTTATCTGTCTCCTGGCCCTCCTCCCCTGCCTTCGGCCGTTCTCAGAACAGCAGCCCGAGGGCTCCTTTGTAAGAGGTCACATCATGTCTTGTTTTAGCTCAGCATCCTGTACTGTCATTCACAGAAAAAGCCAGGGTCCTCGCACTGGTCTGCAAAGCCCCTGTTCTCTCTGCATGCCTCCCTCTCTCCTCTTTCTGTTGCTCACTCCCCTCCAGCCACATGTGCCTCCTTGCCATCTCTAAATCATACTCCCACCTCGGGACGTTTGCACCTGTCACTGCCTCTCTCCAGAAGGCTCTGCCCCCAGACAGACAATGGCTCACTCCCTTCCACTGCAAGTTCTTATCAAATGTCACCTTCTCCGTCATGCCTGCCCCAGTCATTCTGTTTAAGATTGCAGCCCCTAGCTCTCCCAGCCCTACTCAACTCCCTTCCTTTTATTCTCCCATAGCATGTATCACTTCCTAGTGGGAGTGAGGGGGTAGGGAAAGGACCCTGGGCCCCCAAGCTGGTTTGGTAAATAAAGTTTTATTTAAACCCTGCCATTAATTTACTGTTTACATCGTCAACAGCTTTCCTGCTACTAGGTAGTCAAGATGTGGACTGAATGCCCCACAATAGCATAACTGTTTGTCTAGCAGGATAAGAAAACATATCCAACCCCTCGTCTTGTGCATCAGTGCACCACACAGCTGCCCGCCTGATGTGATGTGTTCTCTCTGCTCGTTCACAAGAACAGATGCTCCATGAGAAAAGGGGGTCTTACACGCTCTGATTACTGGCTGCATCTGGGACCTTCACCTTTCCAGCTGAAATTACTGGCTGGTCCATAGTCGGTGCCTAGTGATATTTGCCAAATAATCCCTCGCGAAGGAAGTGAGCATTTAAAACTGCTCCTTGTCATTTACTTTGCTTCTGCTTCTGCTTCAGCACATACGGGGATGAGAAGACGAAGAAGGCAGCGGCTGGAGTCATCCTGCGACCGTTCACCCCCATGCACAGCTGCATCATTTCACCCTCGCTGCCCGAGGCCCACGTGTAAGTAGTCCTACCTCTGGCTTGTTTGCTTCACTGCCTTGTCATTTGCAGCCAAGGTCAAATGACTCAACCAGCTAACAGATCATTGGGAGCTATTCCTTTGTCCTCTTGAAAGGGACAGGGAACCTGGGGACAGCAGCACTCTGTGACATATAAAAATAACAGAAAGCAGACATGGTGGCTTAGAGCTAAATGGCAATCCAGCTGGGACCGAGTCATTCCATTCCTTACCAGGCCAGATGCTCTAATGTCAAATAGTTTGCAAAGCCTGATAAAATCTATCTGCAGCGCATGCCTGGAGGACGTCTCACCCAAGCCTCTAGGGACACATTTTCCCCAAGACTCAGGGAATTATTTCCCAGAGAAGCCCCCACTGCCTTCTGAGCCAACCCCAGGCACAAACTCATCATAGCATGATGTAATGGGGCTCAGCAACCCTCCAAGGAGTACTCGGGCTTTCCAAAACCTTGACATCTCATTCCCCTCCTATCTATTCCAGAGAATTCTCATCCCAGCTTTTCCTTTCTCACTAGTTAGCCCTTGTCACCTGGGAGATTTCAAGCACAGAGATTAAAGCAAGACTGCTCAACCTCAGCACTATTGACATTTGAGGACAAATAATTCTTCGTTGAGAAGGACTGTCCTGTGCACTGTAGGTTGTAGGATACTGAGCAGCACCCATGGCCCCCACCCACCAGATGGTAGTAGCCAACCCCCTCCCCAGCTCTGACAACCAGAATGTCCCCAGACATTGCAAATCCCCCTGGGGGCACAATCACACACACAGGCACCCCCAGCCCCCTCCTATAAGAACCACAGTTTTAGGGCAATGGCATGGGGCAGTGGATTCTAGACTTCTCTTTCTGCTCATTTGTCAAATATTTGTTAGGTCCCAAAGGCACGCACAGTAAAATAAAAATGACACTCCTGACGGCTCTGGTGGGCCCTGTTCCACTCAGTCCTCTCAGCAGTGCTTTTGTACAGGTATCTTATTATCCTGTCCCTGCAGATGAGAGAACAGAAGCTCAGAGAGGTATAGTAGCCTCCCCAAGGTCACAGAGCTCAGCATGTCACTGCACTGGGGTGTTAAGCCAAGTGTGTCTAGCTTCAGAACCTGATCTCTCCCCACCACGCACTACACAGAAGGTATAGCCCAGGGTTTTATGTCTGAGGAGCTCATGATGTACTTGGACTACCAGGTCTCATGTACGTAAAGAGTAAAGTAATGGAAGACTGAAGTCCTTGGACGATGTGGCAAGTCATTAATAAGAGCACTTATTTTGTGGGTGGATAGCGCCACCATTACCAACGCTGTCGACAACATCGCCACCACCATCATCACCAGCACCACTGACCCGTACCACCGTCTTCCTCATCACCGTTGTTACCACCATCAACACCAACACCATAGTCACCACCACCACTGTACTTGGACACATGCCTCTCCCTTACTGGTATCTCCGCTTTTCATGAGCCCCACTCCCCACTTTTCTTCTGTCTCCCTTTGATGGATATTATGACTGGTTTCATCACAGACTCATTTGTTTAGGGACGTTCCAACTGGTGGCCTCAATTGGATGGTCTTAAAACATCTCTTTACAAAAGTAAGTTTTGCAGTTTCTCATGATGACCCTTGGAAACACTTACACTTCGATATGTCTCTCCATGGACAAGCCTTCTGAACCCAAATGATGTAAATCAGTGGTTCTTAGGCTTTTACTTGGATCTGAATTCTTTGGGGATCAGGACTTGGGTGAGGGGAATGGCAAAATAAGGAAATGCCTGGAAAAACACATATTCCTAGGTCCCAAAACCCATTTCCTTTGACCTGAGCAAATAGAGGTTTACATCAATTGCAGAAGTGACTGGAGTTTTTTTTGCTTATCTTCCTTCAGTGCCAGATGGGGAAACTGAAGCCCAGAGAGAAGGCAGAACCTGCCAAAATTCTCACAACATTCTCACAAAATTCTCCTAACATTTAAGTCAGAGCTCTGTGTCAGGTTTGTTGGACGATGAGGATGGTGGTGGTGATGATCACAGTGGTGGCTGTTATTTGTTATGGCCTAGAACAGGGATCACCACCTTTTTCTTAGAGAGAAAAGGGACAGGCAGTAAATATTTCGGGCTTTGCAGACCAGATGATCTCTCTGGCACCTGCAGACAGGTTTCTGTGGGGAATTGGTTCCAGGACCTTCCACAGATACCAAAATCTGTGATGCTCATGTCTTTTGTGAATATAAATGGGAGTAGTATGGTCAGCCCTCTGTATCCACAGATGCAGAGGGTCAGCTGTACTTTGTCGTTGCAGCGTGAAAGTTACAGTGAATGGATGATATGGCCGTGTTCCAATAAAGTTTTATTTGCAAACACAGACACACACTCCTGCAGTAGGCTGAAGGCTGACCCTTCTCTTCCTTGGCTATTAAAATGCTCTGGCTGCATTTGAAGACTGTAACAGTAATGTGTTGCTGTATGACAGAGCATCTCAAAATAGAGTAGCTTGACACAGCAACCGTTTATTGTTCAAAGTCTGCAGGTCAGCTGGGTGGATCTGCTTGTCCAGATCAGTTCCGCTGGTCCAGGCTGGGCTTGCATGTGTGGGAAGCTGGCGGCAGGCCCATCCAGGGTGGCCTCGCACCCAGGTCTGTTGGTTGGCTGGTGGCTAGGGTGACAGGAGGGACCATCGCTGTCATCACGCAGCATGCTAGCTGGGCGTGTTCTGTGGCTCTCAGGAAGGGCTCCAAGGACGAGAGCCAAAGCACTCAAAGCCTCTTAAGGCTTAGGCTCAGAATGGACCCAAGGACCTGTCCACTGTGTCCTACTGGCCAAACAAGACATCAGGCACGCCCAGGTACAAGGGATGGGGGAAAATAAACATTCTACCTCCCGATGCGAGAGATGCCAGATCACACTGTAAAGTACATGGATGCAGGGAGGGGTGGAGAATCCAGGCAGTTTTGTCATCATTCTACCACAAAGCATCGGGCAGAGCCTTCCAGGTCAGTTCTCAAATTCCTAGTCTTCACACCAGCCAAGGTAGATTTCAGTCCCGATAGGAGTGATCCCAGAACTGGCTGAAAATTCTAAAATGACTATATGGGTATCAGTTCAGTGATGCCAAGGAAGACTGGACCTTTATCTTAAAAAAGAGAGAGAGAGAGAGAGGTGATGTGCTGTCTGTAGGAAAGAGGACACCCCGTCCTTTCCTCTCAGAGCTGACTGGACTGTCCTCACAACCCTTCCTAAGCAACTCTGCCTGCAGCCACTGTCCTGGTTTGCCCTCGACTGTCAGCATGGGGTGCCTTATATGCATTCTCTGATTTCCCTTAGTAAAAGGAGAAAACGTTGTTTTCTTCTCAAGGATGTAGATGCCCACTGGTATTCTGGTTGGTGTGGCCGTTTCAATAGAGTGGACTGCTTTTTCAGGTACACTGACCCCTGGGAGCTCTCCCAGAGTTCTGACCACTAGGATTTTAGAAGCAGGCTTTGTGCACCCTGGTTAGCATTTCCATCTATTATGCTCCACATTTAAGAAAATAAATGCTTTCTCTTTTAATTTGATAACGTTCAAGATATTGTGCTTTGACTTGACAGACAATCACTATGAAAAAGGAACGATTTCTATCAAGCATGTTTCTGGAGACCCATTTTTTCTCTGTCTCTCTATTTCACTGCATGTGAGATGAGAGGTCATTGGGTTTGAGACACTTTATTTTTTCAGTAAGACCTTATGTTTTTTAGAGCAGTTTCAGGTTTAGAGTAAAATTGAGTGGAAAATTTAGAGATTTCCCATTTACCTCCTCCCTCTGCCCAGCCTCCCCGTTGTTACCATCCCCCACCAGAGTGGGCTATTTGGTAGAATTGATGAAGTGGCAATGACACCTCTAATCACCCACAGCCCCTGATTTACATTAGGGTTTTCTCGTGGTGGTATACATTCTATGGGTTTAGACAAATGTTTAACGACATATATCCATCCATTTGTGTATCATTCAGAGTATTTTCACAGCCCTAAAAATCCTCTGTTTACTCTGTCTAGTCTTCCCTCTCCCCATCCCCAGCCCCAGCCCCTGGCAACCACTGATCCTTTTACTTTGTCCATAGTTTTGTGCTTTCCAGACGTCATGTTGTTGGAACCATGCAGTATGTAGCCTTTTCAGATTGGCTTCTTTCACTTAGCGATACGCTTTTGAGGTTTCTCCTTGGCTTTTCATGGCTTAATGGCCCATTTCTTTTTAAACACTGAATAACAGTCCATTGTCTGAATGTACCACAGCTTATTTATCCATACGTCTCTAAAGGTTACTTCCAATTTTCAGCAATTATGAACAAAACTGCTGTAAACGTTTGTGCACACATTTTTTAAGGCACTTTTTATAAATGGAAAAAAAGGTCCAGACCCATCGGATGAAACTCTGTTCTGCTGAAAAGGGAGGGAGGGCTCTATCCTGTAACAAGAGACATCAGCATTGTGTTGATGGTTAGAACACAGATTCAGTAATCTGGGCTCAGGTTCCAGCTTTGCCATTTGCTTCTTTTTGACCTTGGGTAATTTCCATGACCTCAGTTTCTTCATCTGAAAAATGGGGATACTGATAGTCCCTTCCTCAAAGTGTTGTTACAAGAAGGACTTTAATTAATGGATGTAGAGCAGTTAAAACAGTGTCTGGCACAGAGTAAGTGCTCTGTGAGAAGTGTTTACTATTATTGTCATTTTGCTGTTGTTTCCACTCTCCTTTGTTACCTCTGTGGCTGTGCACATAAGAATTGTGCCCAGATTATCAGCTCCAGAAAATGTCAGATCCAAACCAGTTTATTCCCACCATCTTCCATTCAGTAACCAGAAATGTACTGAGCCTACTCTGTGCCTGGCACAGGGTTGCCTGTGGTAGACAATACTCTGTAGCTCCCTGGCTTGTGGGCTGGAGAGACAAGTAAACAGGTAGTTACGAGACAGCAGGGACACAATGTGTATGGACAAAGGGACACGTTGTAAGGGTAGAGAGACTTTAGAACCTCCTCAGAGAGAAGAGGCTAGAGAAATCAAGGAAGGCTTCCTGCTGGAGGTGACATCCAAGCTGAGACCCAGTCACTGAGAGCCAGAGGAGAAGGAGGAAAGGAAGTGTGTGTCAGGAGCACAGAACAGTGCTGAACGCCTCACCTCACCTTCACTGGAATGATTACCACCATTATACAGATGAGAAAACTGAGACTCAGGAAAATTAAGTACTTTGGCCAAGACCGCAGAGCTAGTAGATGGCACAGTGAGGGTTTTAACACAGCGCAGAGGGAGTACGGCAAGCTTGCACTACTGAGCAGAACCGCACCAGGTGGCAGACAGCAGCACAGTGGGGGCAGGGAGACTCGAGGCTGAGGAGGTGGACAGTCTCTCCCACGTGAAGGGGTATTGGTTTGCCAGGGCCGTTGTAACGAAACACCACAGACAGGGTGGTCTAAACGTTCCCAGACAGAAATGTATTCTCTCACAGTTCTGGAGGCTGGAAGCTCAAGATCAAGGTGCCCACCTATTGGTTTCTTCCGAGCCCTTTCTCCTTGGCCTTACGCGATCTTTCCTCTGTGAGCATGTGCTCTAGTATTTGTGGGTCACACCAGTCAGATTGGATTAGGACCCACCTTAATAGCTTCATTCCCTATTTAAAGGTACAGTCACAGTCTGAGATGCTAGAGATTAGGACTTCAGCTGTGAATGGAGGGTGACATCATTCATTCAGATGGTTTAGGGAGTTTGAAGATTTTAAGCAAGGGAAGGAAAGGGCCAGGTTTGTGCCTGTCCCTGTCCCTTGCAGAAATGAATCCGAGGTTCACCTGCTCCTTGTCCCCCTGTGATGCAACAAAAAGGGGGTGTCTGCACAGGGTCAGGCACATGGCACAGCCACTGCTACTGTTGGCACCCAGAGCTGCCAACCAACATGCACTTACCCTGTGGGGATCAAGATGGTATAGGGAGGAAGAGAAAGGGGAGGAGGACTGTGGACTTGCAGTTTCTTTAAAGCAGAAGGGAAACAAAGGAAGGAAGGGGCTTAGCAGAAAAAGAGAGAGCTGCTGACTCTAGCTTTCCTAATACCTGGTGGACACATCCACCCCAGAACATGGGAGCTGTGAGTGGGGTAAGCTGAGTGACTCTCTGGGATACCCCTAGGCCAGCTCCACACTTGAGCCCCAGGGCTCAGGTTCCACCTCAGGAGCCAGGCCTTCCTGGAAGCTGGAGGGTAGATGCCTACATGCCCCTCTGAGTACCAGGCCCAGGAACCCTGGGGAGCATCGATCAAGCCAGGAGCAGTTTCAGAGAAGAGCACTCACACAGGTCCTAATGGAGGCATCTGGCGCATTAGTGTAAGAGGAGGAACCGGGCAAGGAGGGGGCGGCTAGTTAGGACTCCCTCTTTTTCCAGGAAGAATGCAGGCAGTGAGTTAACCCTGTGCCAACCTTGCTCAGGGTGGCCACTGCCCTGGGCCCAAACCAACACCTCAGACAGAGCTCGGTCCACGAAAGAACAGTCTCTGAGGTTAAACAGATGTAGGTTCAAACCCTTACCAGTCCTAGTGTGACCTCAGGTGGCTCACTTGACTCCCCACTCAGGTGGCTCACTTGACTCCCCAAGCCCCTTGTCTGCAGAAAGGATGGTGTAGAGGCACCCTTGTATAGGGCTGTTGGTAGCAACATCCCATCTCTGTCAGCAGCAAGCTGTGTGACCCAGAGCACACTGATTGCCCCTCTCTGAGCCTCTGTTTCCTCTTCTCTAATATTCATGTATGATTTATATCCAGCAGGGTTTAGGGAGAATTAAATACCCTAATGTAGATGGTTAGATGGTTAGGTAGCATCACCGACCCAATGGTCGTGACTTTGGAGATAGTGAAGGACAGGGAAGCCCGCGTGCTGCAGTCCGCGGGGTCGTGAGCGGGGTCGCCAAGAGTCGGACACGACTGAGCAGCTAAGCGACGACGACGACAAGCACTGTGTGTCAGGTGTCCTTCTCGGCGTCTGCTCATCATAACACAAGTGCCCCCAGGTCACAAAATACAGGCTGAACCTATTTTTAAGCAGTGTCTTAGTTACACTTTCAAATAACGTATTCAGTGTGGTTTTCCTCAACATCTAGTTACACCTGGGGGCAAAGGATTTATAAATTTAAAGCAGTGAGTCCAGCTGTGAATTGGAGTAGGGGGAAGGGAAGAAGTACAATAAATGCACTAGTTTCCCTGTGTTTTCAAACATTTCAGACACTGCTAGTATATTTATTGTATTTTTATCAGATGAATAGCTGGATGTCCATTTCCTTCAATCTTCTTGTTTGCCTGAGTGAAGACCTCTGCCTTTAGGGCCCCTCCTTTGTTCCTTTCTGCCGTGCATGTCGACTCCCAGTAACTGACGCGGGGTCATCTCATGTCTGATCATGGTTCTGCCACCTGGCCCAGTGACCTGCACAAGCTCCTCACCTCTGAGCCTCAGATCCCTCACCTGTAGAAACGGGCCCAATACATAGCTCAGGAGCCGTTGCAAAGCTTTACTGCCGAGCACAAGAGATAGTGCCACACACCCAGAGCCTGGCTACAGCTCTCCAGCCGGGAGCCAGCACAAGTCCTGTCTCCGTCGCCACCGTTGTGAGGAATGCTGCTCTAACAGGATCCCCCTGGGCTCCTGCCCTCTGTCTTTGCAGCGAGCCCATCTTCCGCCAGCTCTGTGTCCTCCACTGGCTCCTGGAGGCCCTGACCATCGACCACAGCCACCACACCATGAAGCCTGTGATCACCTGCTGGAATCCCAAGTAGGTCTCAACCCTTCTACCTGGGCAATGGGTGGGGCAGAAGCTCCTGTGGGTTCCCCTGTCCTTCCCTTTTTTAGGGGGGTGGAAGATTGGTTTAGGAGTTCTTTCCTGTTGGGTCCAAACTGCAGCAGTGAGAACCCTCATGTGCATGCCCTCCCAGCACCTCTGCCCAATTCCACATGCAGTGATACCACATCGGAAGCTCAAAATCAGGCAGCCAGGGCGAGAGTATTCACACCATAAAAACTGGCTGGCCCAGCCATCCCAGCCCAGCCCAGCACAACTAGGCTCTCTCCAGCTCTTGGATTCTGTCTCCCCAGCGCTGTTCATCATCTGCTCTTCCTCCTTTTTTCCTCCTGTCCCCTTCCCATCTACTCTTCCCATTCTCCATGTTTTTTCCCTTTCTCTTAAAGTTTTTGTTTTCTCTCTCTCTCTCTCTTTTTTTTTTTTCCAATATATATTGAAAACTGTTTCTCCACTTGAACCCAGGGGAATATTCTGTGTTCAGGTCCCAGGAGCAGCTGACTTTGCTCAGGCAGAAGCTCCAGCACCTGTTTTCTAAGCCGTGAGAAGTGACAGATGCGTCCCCACCAGAGGGCAGGGCTCCTCAGCAGCCTTGAGGCCACCGTCACAGGAACTGTGTGGCACATACAAGGCAGGGCGAGGAACAGTCAGGCGTGGAAGGTGTTGTTTCTTTAAGGAGAGTCAAGTTGTCTGCAGGAACAGAACCAGAAGAGTTCTTGTAAGGATTAAGCAAGATAAAGTATGTAGAACATTCTGCATGATATCTGAGGACACAGGGAGTGCTCATTAAATGATAGCTATTCAAGATCAAAATCCCGATTTTAAAGAGCAGTTAGGGATGTGACTGTCAATACCATTGAGACTTAGGGCGAGGGAAGAAATACACCTCTGAGCAGAATTTTACCAGTGGCTGAGAGCTGTGTTCACTGGGTGAATGGATAAACATACGAAGATGGAGAGGGAGGAGTGGAGAAGCTACATAAGTTCAACCCAAATCTGATTGCAAAGATGGGCAATCCAGGGAATGACCCCACGAGGAAAATACCAAGTCTTCAATTCTCCGGACTGAGATTTTCTGAGTTTCCACTATCAAGCAGCAAGCATCTCCTGTTATTGAAGTGCTTGAAACATAAACCCTGAGTCTGACACCCACCATGCATTTTCCAGAAGGAAACATCCATCCTCTGGGACCTATAGTTCCCAGAGGTTTCATTTCTATTAGATGTAATGATGGCTATAGGTCTAGTCCCTGCCCCCTTACAGACTTTATAGAAAGGAGGGTGATTCAGTATCTCAAAATGGGCTTTCTACAGGCAGCAAAGTTTTACTAACTGGCAGCAGGCATGCTGCAAACATGATTTTTGTTCATCGCAGGAAGATCCCATATTTGGGTAGATGGGAAAGTGGAGAGATGACAGATTTTAGGATGTCCTTCTGAGTTGTATCTGAGTCTCCTCTTATTTATAAAGAAAAAAAAGGTCTTCCCAATTTCATCATGTAGCAATAGAAACACATTTTCTAGTATCATTTTCTAGTGTCCTCATTAATTCTACTTCTAGCAAGAGAGTTTATTTCAATTGACAAGATGATCCGGTCCAAACAAAGAAGAAACAGAGCCTTCAATAATGAATGCGCTAATTACCCTCCTCTGAGAGATGGAAGCTTCTGTTTAGACAAAGTAAGACTTGTTTTATACATGAAGGCCCACGGATTTTTATTCAAACTTTTGGGGCCAGCTGCATTTCAAAATTATGGGGTTTTTGTTTTTGTTTTCTTTTTCGTCATTTTAGAATGGAAATGGGGGACAATATACCATGTAGAACATTTTACTCCCAGAGGGAACTAGGACAGCACCCTGTCATCAAACATATTTCTGCAGAAAAAAAATATGAATATTTACACTAAATGGATACTTAAGGTAAACAAAGGTCATCAGTAGTCTTGCATCAGTTCAGATCATGTTTTGCTGCCAAATAAGTTATGAGTTTTTGTTTTGTTTATTTTCAAGACCCTTTGGATTTTGGAATTGAATAAAGAGTTGTGAACTCATTTTATTCTTATTAGAGATTCACTTTCCAAGGACTGACTAGAAATGAGTGGACCTTTACAGACAAGCAGGCAAGACCAAGTGTAAGCCAAGCACTGCAAGCCTCAGTGACACCTCTTCTGAGTCTCACTCAGTGGGAAAGAACAGGGCAGACCCCAGGTCAAAGAGGGGAGTGAGAAGCTGCCGATTTACCTTGCAGGCAGAGGGGAGCAGCCGTTCCAAGAGCCCTGCGCCTGCGTGGTCAGGTGACCAGGTGCTCTGCCCTGGAGCCACGTGGGCAGCGCAGTCAGGTCTGTCGTATTGCCTCGGCTGTCCCAGAGACGCCATTGGACCCACTGTCCCCTCTGCCGCTGGCTTTTTGACTGCATTGTGCAGCTATAGCAGTGAAAACCTACAATCCTGACCAGTAGGCCACCAAGGAATTCCTGGACCCACTCTGATTTTTTTTGTTAAGATTTGTTTACTTGTTTTATGTTTGGCTTTAGTGGCTCTTCGTTGCTGCATGCAGGCTTTCTCTAGTTGTGGTGAACAGAGGCTGCTCTTCATTGCAACGCACGGGCTTCTTATTGCAGTGGCTTCTGTTGTTGCAGAATATAGGCTCTAGGCACACAGGCTGCAGGAGTTGCGGCTCAAGGGCTCTAGAGCATGGGCTCAGTAGTTGTGGCTCATGGGCTTAACTGCTCCATGGCATGTGGGATCGTCCCAGACCAGGGATCGAACCCATGCTCCTTGCCTTGCAAGGCGATTCTTAACCACTAGACCATCAGGGAAGCCCTGGGCCCACTCTTAACTGGAGACTCCAAATGGTTGTAATTTTGACTTTCATTAAGAGAGTCCAGACACTCAAGGGCTGGGCTTCTAGGCACAAAGAACCCACCACCTCCTTTAGAAAAAGATAGATGCCTTTCTACATACAAAGCATTTCAAATATGACACAGGTACCTAAATCTAGCCACTGTGTTATAAGGAAACAAGCTGTCATTTGAGTACTTTCTATGTCAAGCACTGGTCAGGATATGTGACCTCATTTGAGCCTCATTCTGACTTAAAAATAAGGAAACTGAGGCAAAGATCAGTTATACAGCTAATAAAGGTCAGAATTTGAACCCAGGTAGCCCAGAAAGTGAAGAGAAAATAAAGAGCCTCTTGATGAATGTGAAAGAAAAGAGTGAAAAAGCTGGCTTAAAACTCAACATTCAAGAAACTAAGGTCATGGCATCCGGTCGCGTCACTTCATGGCAAATAGATGGGGAAACAATGGAAACCATGACAAACTTTGTTTTCTTGAGCTCCAAAATCACTGCAGATGGTGACTGCAGCCGTGAAATTAAAGGACATTTGTTCCTTGGAAGAAAAGCTATGACAAACCTAGACAGCATATTAAAAAGCAGAGACTTTACTTTTGCCTACTGCAAAGGTCCATCTGGTCAAAGCTATGGTTTTTCCAGTAGTTATGTATGGATGTCTGAGTTGGACAATAAAGAAGGCTGAGTGCCAAAGAGTTGATGCTTTTAAACTGTGGTGTTGGAGAAGACTCTTAAGAGTCCCTTGGACTGCAAGGAGATCAGATCAGTCAATCCTAAAGGAAATCAGTCCTGAATACACATTAGAAGGACTGATGATGAAGCTCCAGTACTTTAGGCCACCTGACGTGAAGAGCTGACTCATTAGGAAAGACCCTGATGCTGGGAAAGGTTGAAGGCAGAAGGGGACAACAGAGGATGAGATGGTTAGATAGCATCATCGACTGAATGGACATGAGTTTGAACAAGCTCTGGGAGGTGGTGAAGGACAGGGAAGCCTGATGTGCTGCTGTCCATGGCGTCGCAAAGAGTTGGACACGACTGAGTGACTAAAGAACAACAAAGCCCAGATACAAAGCATCTGCACTTAACCACTGAATGATTGTTTCCTCTGTTTCCAGCTAAAGCCCCAAAATCTTCAGTTAATTTAGGAAATAATCCAGTATCAAAAAAATAAAAAAGGATAACTCATTAGGAAGTATTATTTGCCCGGGTATAAAAAGGGGCCATAACTTACTAAGATCGTATGACATATAAATATATAATTTCCTTTAGAAGAAAAAAGCTAGTCTACATTTACTGTTTTGCAACTAATTTTTTGTTGTTTACCTTAATATATGGGGAATATCTCTCCATGTCAAAACCTCTTTTAATAACTGTAGGGTTTATCAACATACTTAACCAGTTCTCTCAAGATCTTGAATGTTTGCCAGATTGTCGCTTTAAAAAAATATGCAGCATTGTTCTGAACAGCACACATAATAGTAATTATTAAACTAAGTTGTTTTCCCCTTGTCATGCATCCTCTCCACCCCCACCCCAGAAAGCCTCATTTTCCTCAAACCTACTTTTTTCAGGCACTCCTCGGGATACACCCATGGGGAAAACAGACATTGTCCCTGCCCTCTGGAGCTTCTATTCCAAGGGAGGTGCTGGGGAGTGGCAGACAATAAACATGTAATAATCAAGATACTTTGAAATAGCAGTGGGTGTCATGAAGAAATTGACAGGGTGATGTGATAGTGACAGGGTAGTGGGGTGACTCTGAAGTTGAGTCGTCAAGGGAAGACTCTCACAGAAGGCGACGTCTGAGTGAAGTCTCTGATTTCCCCTGCTCTGGTTTAATCGCATCTTCCTCCCACTCCGGTACTCAAGCAGATATCTCTATGGGAGTGGGGGAACATGGCTGGTGGCCAGAGAGCCTGTTACTCCGGAGGTGGGGCAGGCACCCTGTCCAGGGAGAGCCCGGGAGCTTTGACCTCCAGGCTTTCCCTGCTGCAGAGTCCGTGGGTACCTCCGTCCTCCATCTCAGTTGTGGTCGCGTGAAAATGTCCTAAACCTGCTAGCAGATCCTCTACCCTAAGAAGCAAATGCAGATTCAGAAAGAGCGAGTGAAGCATTTGAGGAAATTACTCAGATCGCACTGTGGATAGAAGCCGCAGCTAGGAACAAAATGTGTTTGGCGGCACAGTTAGAAGTGATGCAGCAGTGCCCAGTGACCTCTTCCCTTGGTTTCTAGCCAATAGGATCCCCTGGAAAGCTTCAGCAGGGAGAGACTGTGGTCTGAAGGTCACAGCGGCTTCTCCCCCCACGGATGTGCCTGAGCACCTCCTACCCACCACCAGCCCCTCCTCCATGCCGCACTGAGATGTCTGTTGAGAAAAGCGCATGTAGTCCATAGTTCAGCTATATTCAGTTCTCCATACAAGGCATCCCGCCAAGCTGCTAACAAGCCCATTTCTTTGCAGCTTCACTCGAATCATCCCTCTGACTCAGTTACTATTTTCCCATTTGACAGATGAGGACACTGAGGCTCAGAGAAGGTCAATATTACAAAAATTTGCACATTTCAGAAGCAGCAGGGCAGGCAGAGGACTCAGACCAATGGTCCACCAGATTCTTAAATCCACAGTTAACCACCCGGGTATACCCGTTTTCCTGGTTCTGATGCTCAGAGAGACTGGCCTGAGATCACACAGACAATAAATCCGAGCTATTGATTAGGTCAAGTAAATTAAGCTGCCAGGACGATCAAGCCCCCAATTTCAGCCACTTAACACAGCCCAAGCACACATCTCGCTCCCCCTGTACGTGTAATCCACACGGGACTCTGCTCACCACAGTCCCCTGGGGGCCCAGGCTGATAGGAATTCTGTCTCATCATGAGCTTCCCCATCAGCACAGCAGGAAAGTCTGACTTGGGCACTGGCCCTTAAAGCATCCTCCCTACAAGCCACAGGTCACTTGCACTCATCATTTTTTTTTTGAACAAAGCAAGTCACAGAGCTACACCCGACTTCACAGAGCCAGGAAAACCTGGGACCCCGGTGGGTGAAGGGCGCTGACTGTCCCTTCAGGCCTTGGGAAGGAACACCAGCCTGCCTGCCCTCCTTGCTTGAGGTGTGTGCAGTCAGCCCACTGTGGACAACAGTGCTCAGGTTATTTCCTTTTCTCTCTCTATTGATCCTCCTGTTTGGTTTATTTGCTACTGAAAATGAAACATCAGAGAGAACGATCCTGTCTAACCAGGCCGTTTCTTTATCAATGGCTTTGCAAGAGCGATGCTCAGGGCTTTTTAAGATCCCTGGGAAGCCTGCTGCATTTTTAGCTCATTTAACCTACTGCCTGAAGTCGCAATAGATTTTGGGTTGTCTTGGAAGTCTGAGTGAATGAAAAACCTCCATCTTCCCAATTGGGTCTGAATATTTAAGATTTTGAAAGCTTGGCCGATACCAGATTTAATTTTAAAGGGGAAAGAGGCACTGCTTTTGAACTTCAAGAAGAAGGCTGGAGGCACAGCAGGGGCTGAGTTAGCAAAGGGAAAAGGCAAGAAATGCCCTGTGGTCTTGAAAGAAAATGCTCCAAAGCGGAAACGCTAAAGCTTCCAGTTGGTGAGCCTTAAATCAGACTTCAAAAGCACCGATAGTTTAAATATTGTTTGTAGGACTGAATTATCCTGCTCCTTTCTCTGACTGGATTTTGGAATATCCCCTAATTTGATTACTCAGGGGAGGCAAGCAGAATCAACGTTAAATGAGCTTCACTGTTAATTATTCAGAGGGCTTTTTATTGTGTAATCAAACATAAAGTCCTACAAAAAGCTTGGAGGCACATTCTCACCACCCCCTCCGCAGCAGCCTGACTTACACCCTGTATACATTCCTCGGCATCGAGGCTGTGAGCTGGGAGATGCCCAGCAAGGCTCTGCCAACAAAGAGTGCACACATCCCCGTCTCCATTGGAGCTGGTGGTAAAAGCCTTTGATTCTGCTACTCAGACCCCCATTCAGCAAAAACCAGTCAGTAAATAAGGGTCACCTTTGCCTCCTATCTGAGCATCTCCCCTGACCAGCAGCCCCAGAGGAGTCTGGATTCCTGTTGGTGCCTCCCCACAGTCAAACTGGTCTGGCCGCCTCATTCCCTCTAGTCCCTCCTCTATGCTGAGTGACAGCCAGCCAAACGATTTAAAGGCTCCCAGACATCTAAAAATCCTTTCTGCAGGGGAGAAGGAGATAAACGGATGGATGAATGAACGGAGAGATCGAGAGATGAGTCAGTCAGTGGTTATAAAGGTAGAGGTCCTTACTGAGTCTTTCAGGTCGCTTGTCAGCAGGGCTCCACCACCCCGAAGCCACAAGTCCAAAATCCAAAAGGCTCTGAAAACTCAGTGTTTTTTTTTCCATAACTCAGTTTGGTAGCAAAATCTGACATGAACCAAACTGATCTGGTGGCAAAACTTGAAGTTATTTGTAGTCTTTATCCCACCTAGTGTAAATACTCATATATACTGCTGCAGAGACATTAACATGTTTAATTCAAAGCCCACTGGAAGGATTGTGTTAATATGTAGTATACATACAGCATATTTCCGTTGCAAGATGCCCCCCTTCTGAATTTGGCAGCACATCTGGTCCTATGGGTTTCAGATAAAGGGTTCTAGGTAGGTCACTATCCAGACCTACTGGGGCTTCAGTCTCCTGCTCAGAAAGTTGCAACCCATGAGGGTGAGGGAAGATCCAGGTTTTGTGGGACCTGAAGTTTATTCAGTTGAGGAGAGGGGCACTTTAAGAAAAAGAGTACCAAGTTGAAATACAAAAATTAGGTACAGGGCCCTGGAGGGACCCACGCAAGGGATAGTGATTAGATCCATTGTAAATATGCATCTGGGTGAGTGACTGAAGACCCCAAGTTTGTTTTCTCATCTGTAAAATGAGATGATAAATGTCTTCATCACAAGGTGTTGTTGAAGTTATTCAGCAAGAACACACAGAAGCATCTTGAGTGTAGAATTGTATAGAACTTTCACTCAGTTAACTCCAAACCCACGATTTTCATTGTGTAACTCATCCCACAAGCTTCCCCAGCACCCCTCCCTGCAGCAAGCACACCCAGAAATTCTCTCTGTATCACTCAGAATTGTCCCTGATGTGAGACCCTTAGGCACCAAAGCAGGCAGAGATTCAGAAACAAACATGCTTTTCGATTCACCCCCAAGAGGAACCACAGACCTGCTCTGGAGTCTGCTAGAGGACCCGAGTCCAAGATGCAGATAGAAACAGAATGTGGACAAATACGCTCCACCTCCCTCAGGCCCTACCCAGCAGACTGCAGTCTCTCCTAACCTCAATTCCCACTCAGAAGACCCCAGCCATGGAGAACTGCCCCTTCCACTGTTTCCTGAGTACAGGAGGGGGAAAAATCACAGCAGAGAAGCGCCACCATCCATCACCAATTTATTGCTTTTCTTAAAAGTACTTGTAATAAACTGAGGCTCTGGAAACGGAAAACTCATTAAGCTGTTTCTCACTCAGGGACCCAGGTGGAAGCAAAAGCACAATAAAAAAAATCAATAAGGACAAGTCCATGGGACAGAGATGGGAGCACTTCGTCACAGCGCCGAAGGTAACTGCTCACCACTCTCCCGTCTGCTTACCAACCCCAACTTGGGGGGAGGCGTTTTTTGCCAGTGTTTGCTCTAATGGGATTTTTTTTTCCTAGTTGGTTCTCTGAGTGAAGGGAAATCAGAACCTCATGCTGTTGGATGGCTTTTGTGAATTTTAATTAAAATGGTTATCTGGGGATTGTAGAAGAAATGCCATTTGGCTAGATACCCCTTCCCAGAGGAGGGGAGGGGTGGTGGAGGAGCTGCCTAATAAGATGTCACCGGGAAGAAATGGATTCACCTCACTCTATAGCTCTATATTTTTAATCAATAGCAATCATTTCTCTTTCTCTCTCTTAACTCAGAAAACAAGAAATGAGTGATTGAACAGACAGGGCTTTCTACAAACTAGAACGTGGGTCTATTATTAAGAGAAAATCCAGAGTTCTGTTCTTTTTCACGCAAGAGTATTTCTAACTCCCAAACTCATCCACTTAGCAAACAAGCCCCGTAATAATAATAATGGCAGGAGTAGCGCGCTTAAAGCAGTTGAGAGAACACACAATGAGGTTTTTGTTGCACCTGTGCCCCAACCCACAGAATGAAAATAATGCTGGTTTCTTCCCATTTCTCAACGTTAGCAAAGAACCCCAGGAAACACTATGCAGTCTCACTTTGAAAATGTTAAAATGCTGTGCATTATTGTGGTTAGGTAGTTTTTACAAGCCACTCTGTAAACGGAATTACAATGAGCCAGGTCCTGTGCTAAAAAGGCTCTTTAGGTGTTATTAGCCAGTCCTGTCCTCCTAATAACTCCATAAGACACTATTCTTATTTCCAGGTAGGAGATCATGATGTTGGAGCTCAGAGAGGTTAAGTAATTTGCATGAAGCCATGCAGAGCCACGAGTTAACTAATCCTGGATCTATTTATTAAACCCTGTTTACTAAACACCAAGCTCTTCAAAGGCATGTTCTCTCTGGCATCGTGATTATCAGCGCCCCTCACAAGGTTTCACCGTTTTCTTGCTTTTTCATCAGAGCACTCCTAGAAGTAGAGCCTTTGTTTTTATCACAGAAAGTTGCTATGGAGATCCCATGTGCATCTGTCTCCAGAGATGCACAGAAAAAAAGCGGCAGAAGGCACGAACCTTTTTTTTAAAAAAAAGAAAATGTCCTTCAGGAATATTCAAACTATAGTTGGAGGAGGGATGAATGAATCACTGTACTTGAACTCCAAGTGACATCCCTCCTGGGTAAGTTTGTGGGTCACACTCTAGGCTGCAGTGTGGTCTGTCCTGAGGGTGGGGAAGCACTGAATCAGGAGTCAGGAGACCTGGTTTAGCCAGGTTCACTGTGTGGCATTGGAGAAGTCCTTTCCTCTCTCTCGACTTCAGTTTCTCCACTTGCAGAATAAGGACTTTGAAAGAGAGGCTACAGTCAACTTCCACAGCAATCAATACTCTTCTGTACGTGTAGGGCTTGTCAGTGCCAGGGCAGTGGTCCTCAGGAGCTGGGGACATTGTATAAGTGAAAAGATTAGGCTGGGTAATGTAGTAGGGAGTGGGGAGGTCAATGGCGAACAAGAATTCTCCTGCACAGCTAAAGGAAAGAACCTCTGCCTAGCTCTACTCATTTCACCATGTGAAAATGGGATCCAGAGCTTATCGTGTTCAAGAGAGACCAGTAACCTCAGTGCTTCATGTGAAGATGTCCCCAGTTTGTAGAATTCTGAGCAGTTAAACATGTCTCCCCAGGGGCCACCAGTTTGCAACCCCTACTTCTAAGAAAGTATAAGGAAACCTTTTCCTTGTTTTGCCATAAAGCAGTCCCTCCTGGGTAGAAACACAGCAGCCAATTAACACCACTCCTTGAGTGAAATATCAGACACAGAGAAGAAGCATTTGGGGATTTAAGTCAATTCAGGGAGAGTCAGTTCAATAAAGGGCAAGCAGGATGTAAATCTGCCTATCACACCTCTCCCCACACACATTTTATTCTTCTGCCACTCTCAATTAATCAGAAGTGTCAGCCCTTCACTTTGGATTTCCTGGCTGTGGCTGTTAATTGAATTTTAATTAATGGCAAATTTAGAAGCACAGAATGAAATCCTAATGCAAGGAAGATGGGCACAGAACTCTGTGTGTGAAGAGCTCTTCTGTGATCATCCCAGGCCATCCTCTCTGTTGTAAAGATGAGGAAGTGGAGGTGGGAGCAGGAACCGGAGTGACCTGCTCCAGGCAAGTCCCCGGGGTTCTGGCTCCAATGCTCATTGAAAGACTCCAGGCTACCCTGGTGACACAGTCTGTCCAGTCTTCAAAAATGACATTGATATAAAAGAGTCTGGTTTCCAGAATCAAGAGTTCATGTTGTGCCAGGTGAGACAAGAAGAGCTGGTTTCTATAGG
Source organism: Antilocapra americana (assembly GCA_007570785.1). Taxonomy (NCBI): domain Eukaryota; kingdom Metazoa; phylum Chordata; class Mammalia; order Artiodactyla; family Antilocapridae; genus Antilocapra; species Antilocapra americana. The sequence continues at coordinate 5,551,253 of ML663006.1, forward strand.
TATTATCCCAGAGCTCTGATATTCTCTCTCTCCAGCAGGGCAGGGAGCAGAAGGGCCCTTCGACAGTCTGGCAAGCTCTTGTCCAGTTGCAGTGCTGTGACAAAAGGGACACTGTATCAGGCTGCTAGTTTATAAAAGGGGAGCTTTGGGCATTTGCATTTTCTTTATCTCAGTCATTTTGTAACTTCATATACTCCCTTCCCAGGCTATCACATTCTGAAACATGCCATCACTTGTGTGGCATTTCACTGCAGATTTGTTGGGGGAGGTGGTATTCACAGGGACACCACATCTTAAGACTCACAGCCTTCTCCCGTCTCTCTTCCCTGACCTTCTCCTTGCCTTGTGTAAAGAAGAAATCCCTTCCCTCTTCCAGAGCAGGGAGGTTCCACCTACACTCAGGACCCCTGAAGTAGTGAACAGTGAAGAAGAAGATTTAGCTTCAGGACCGGGGACCAGTCTTGATCACTCAAGAGATTTTGTATAGTAGAATTTTATTAAAGTATAAAAAGGGACAGAGAAAGCTTCTGAAAATGAACATCAGAAGGGGGACAGAGAGTGCCTCCTTGCTAGTCTAAGCAAGGGGATTATATACTTTTTAATTAGTTATTACAGTAAATCAAAAGAATGTCTCAAGGTTGTAAAGATCTTACTAGACCCACTCCCATAATTTTAAGATAACAAAATTAGCCAGAAGGTTTTCAGGAAGGAGAAACAGTCCTCAAACAGGATACATTGTTGTTACATAATCCTTAGTACAGAGTTTAAACTGAGTCGTTTGTTGTGTAATCATCAGTTCTGGGCTTAAAGAAAAAAACATTTTATGTGACTAAGACTAAGGAATGTAGAAGGGGAAAAAAAAAGAAGTTTGTCCTTTCCTCCTCCTTGAGAATTCCAGACCCCTATCTCTGCTTTGAGAGTTCCAGACCCCCATTCTTCTCCTCCTCGGGGACTCCAGACTTCTTAACAACCTCCCTAGAAATTGACTCTTAATAGCCAGTCAAAAAGTAACTTCTGACCACACACTGTGGACCCCTGAGGTGAGTCCTGATGTCCATTAGATAGTGTGTGGTCTTCAGGTCTGCCTCTTCTCCTTCTCTTCTTCCCTAGGGTCTCTCACACTGTGAGGTTCAGCCTAAGAAGATCTCAGACTGCCCTCCAAGGGCTTTCATTTCAAATGTTCTCAAATGAAATTGTTTCTATTTTAATGGAATGTAAACTGTAGCCTGAAGTGGCTGAGTAAATCCGGACAGGTTAGGAAGCCCAAGACTTGAATCATGAATTAAATGAGGACATCACACTCACACACACACACACACACACACACACTCACACACACACACACACACACACACACACCTGCTGTCCACTCTGACTCCTTTCAGAAATCCACATTCTTCACACACACACACACACACACACACACACACACACACACACACACACACACACACCCCTGCTGTCCACTCTGACTCCTTTCAGAAATCCACATTCTTCTCCCAGGACTTTCCCCGCCTTCCACCTTCTGCCTCCTAAGACTTGTCATCTCGGTCTTCCCGCCCACTTCCAGCATGGCTCCTCCCCTTTTCCCCAAGAGTGCCACCTCATCAGCCAAACCTGCCTCCCCAAACTCTACCTCCTGAGTGTAAAGGCTAGAACTTTCTCCATTTTGTATTCTTCAGAAAACCCCAGCGAATATAAATCTTTATTCTTTGAGGCCCGGGTGTCATCTGGTGAACACGAAGTTGATACCTAGAATTGGGCAAGTGAAAAGCAAGATGCAGCTAAAAGAAATCAGACCCATCCTCCCCTAGTTTAAAAATCAACTCTGATAGTTGTTACAAAAGGAAAGTCAAAAAGTATTCCGGTTCATGGCAGTATCATTGGAATACATGTTTGGCTTCCTGTGGTGACTACTATGTAGTCATGGCACTCACTGAATAGAGTAAATCCCATCAGACTTGCTCCTGGTAATACACACGTGTAAATGATATCAGGGTGTGATAAGTTTCTCCAGACCCAAAATATATCTCATGGGGTTTGGAAGGAGTCAAAAGGAATTCACATTCAGAGCCAGGGTTTTGCTTTTTTCCTTCCTTCCCTCCCCCAATCCCTCCTTCCTTCATTCATTCTACAATCCCCTGTGTTATTTCTTTTCTTCAGACCAAGAAATTCAAAATTCCTGTAGCACGCCCAACTACCCGCAAACCAAGCCGGCGAGGCTCCACCCTCAGTCTGTCTCGGACGAGTGGAGGGTCATCCCCCCAGAGCAGCATGGTCTCTGTGAACCCGGGCTCAGATGAACCCCCAAGTGTGATCACCCAGGCGACAGGCAGCAAGGACATCGAGGACAATGAATCGTCTTCGACCAAGCCTGAAGAAGAACCTCTCCATATCAGTAAGTCCTGCCTTAGGTCTGATCAGTCTGCGCTGACTCTGCCTTGAAGCCAGACATCAAGAGCCCCTCATGCTTCACCTTTACCCCCACTCAGTTAAAGAAGACACACAGGTCCCCTAGCCCTAGTCAGTTTCCAAGGACCCTTTTGCTTTCCCCCGGTGGAAATCAGAAATAAACTCTAACATGGGTTACTCTGAACCATTTCTATTTGGAAGACAGCCCATGGTCATCAATCACTCTTCTTAAAAATTTTAATACTGTATTTTACTTAGCCCAACTTATAAAATAGTGTCATTTTAACATATAATCATGTAAAAATATTGAGAAGGTATTTTATGTTTTCATACTCTATTTTTGAAATTCGGTACCTGCTTTTTTAAACAGTTTTATTGAGGTATAACTTGCATACCATAAAATGTACTCATTTTACGTGTACAATTCAATGACTTTGTAAATTTATAGAATTGTGTAACCAACACCACCATCTAATTGTAAAACATGTCAATCAACCCCTAAGGAAAACTCATACCCATTGACAGCCCTTCTCCTTTCCCACCACAAACTTACTTCCTATCTCTGGAAATTTGCCTTTTCTGGATATTTGATATAAGAATTTGTATCACACTGTGACCCCCTTTCTAAGACACCTCTGACCTTTCCCAGTGGCCTGCCTCCTCCGGGTCTAACCAGTTGCCTACTGCAGCCAGTGGCACCGCCCCAAACTCTTTTGGACCCTGCCCTCTTTACTCCTATCTTTTGTCTTAGTTTAGAGATAGAAAACTGGGGCACATAGGCTAGTTCCTGCCATCCGTGTGTTATTTAGCAAAGAGGGTCTTGTTTCAAAAAAAAAAAAAAGTAGGAGCGACTTTTTAAGCTTGAGAGTTTGGACATCGAAATCCTGGCTTTAAAAAATGTTACTCTTTGTGGCAACAGTTGGACAGCAACCTGTATGAAAATATTCAACTGGAGCTGCCCTTCTTAAAGTGGGGTATATGCTCTTTACTGCAAAGGTTTCCCTGACTTTCCTCTCGATTCTCCATATTTTTACTTGCTTGTATTAAGTCGTTAAGTGCATGCATGCTCAGTGATGTCTGACTCTGAACAACCCCATGGGCTGTAGCCCACCAGGCTCCTCTGTCCATGGGATTCTCCAGGCAAGAATACTGGAGTGGGTAGGCATTCTCTTCTTCAAGGCATCATCCCAACCTGAGGGTTGAACCCCCATCTCCTGTGTCTTCTGCACTGGCAGGTGGATTCTTTACCACTGAGCCACCTGGGAAGTCCCACTAGGTACTTAACTTTCATTTAGTACAATGACATCTCCCTGATTCAGGTAGGAACTTCTTTTGGCTAGGTATGGAGACCTGAAAAATACCAGTTTAAAAAAGATAAACATTTATTATCTTTTTTTTTTTTGCAGGTTAGAGGTAGTGAAAGTCACTCAGTCATGTGTGACTCTCTGCAACTCGTGGACTATACAGTCCATGGGATTCTCCAGGCCAGAATACTGAAGTGGGTAGTCATTCCCTTCTCCAGGGGATCTTCTCAGCCCAGAGGCTGAACCCAGGTCTCCTGTACTGCAGGCAGATTCTTTACTAGCTGAGCCACCAGGGAAGCCCAGATTAGAGATAGGATGGTTCCAAAATATCATTAGGGACCCCACTTCCTTCTGTCTTTCTTCTTCACCATGGATCACTTCGTGGTCCAAAATGGCTGCTGGATTGCCAGTCATCAGAGTCACATCCTTGGATGGAAGCAGAAGGAAGTAGGTGAAGTAGAAAAGCGCTCACTTCCATCCAAGTTTAAGCAGTCTTCTCAGAAGCTTCATACAACATTTCTCCTAAAATTCCACAGCCCAGAATTAGTCACAGCATTTAGTCCTTTAGTTGCAAAGGGTGTTGGGAAATTGGGGTAATAAACGCTTCCTCCCACACCCATACCCACACAGAGCACATATGCATACATATATTTCTGTTACTAAGGAAGAGAGGGGAAAGGGGTGTGAGCTCCCTCCAAGCCAGGAACAGTGTCTTACCTTCAACCTGGCACCCAGCAGGTGCACAGCAGTGGCCGGGACATGCAGTCCCGCCAGAAAGCGACATCTGGAGAGAGAGTCCTTCTTCCTCCAGGTCCTCTCCCTTCTCCTCTATTCATACCTTAACCTCTACTGCATTTGTCAGAGCCTTCACAAAAGTAGATCAATTTCCCAGACTTTCATTGCCTTCTAAAACCTCCTCAAATTGATTCTGAATTCATGAATCCTATTCTGAGAGATGCACCATCTGACCAAGGTTTAATTTCCAGGGCTGGCTGCATAATGAAGTCTTTGTAGACACAAATCACTGGGGACAGCAGGCCGTGGCCTCTGTGTGGACTAGTCTCCTCCCAAGTCAGTGATTGGGGGACTCCAGAGAAACTAAAGCCCAGGCCATTTCTCCTGCCAGTCTTAAAGCTGCTGGTCTTGGAACTGTTAGAGGAAAAACTTACTTAAGTAGTAACTAAAAGAAGGGTCCTGTGGCTTCTACTGTTCCCCCAACCCCTTGAACCAACCCCAGACAACAAAAAGACTCCCTCTCTTTTCCCCCAAAGAGAGGGTATAGTTGCTCTCGAGTAAAGTTCTTAGACTGGCTGGGGATGGGTGATGGAGGAGGGCATTAGAATTTTGTCTTTAGGGGTGTGGTTTGTCATCCAGAACCAGAGGATGCTGTTGTCTCTGAGAATTGGGTAATGGCGCATCCATAGCCCTGGGGACTAAGAACTAGGCAGATTCCTCCAAGTGTAGGCATCCATCACAGGGCTGTCTTCCCCAGGGAAACTCTTATCTCGTGGCATCTCTACCTTTTGCAAACAAGTCTCCCCTTCTAGGTAGCCTCTGTGGGTAAATGCGGGCCTCACAGCCCCAAGGCTTTGTTCCAGTTCATACACATCCAGCCTCAGCTACAGGACAGATGGACCCCAATGTTGGCGGGCACCATTCCTGCCCAGAGGCATTACTGGCCAGCAGGGCAAAAAAAAAACAAAACAAAACTTCAGTGCCTTAAGTGGCATATGGAGCTGTGGAGGGCATTCTCTGGGAGAGCTGCCCAGTGCACCAGGTCAGTGGAGTCACTCTCTGGGATCCACCCACCAGGCTTATTTGCTTACAAGTAGATGGGGTAAAGTAGACACAGTATCAGACTTTATTTTTTTGGGCTCCAAAATCACTGCAGATGGTGATTGCAGCCATGAAATTAAAAGACGCTTACTCCTTAGAAAGAAAGTTATGACCAACCTTGACAGCATATTGAAAAGCAGAGACATTACTTTGCCAACAAAGGTCCGTCTAGTCAAGGCTATGGTTTTTCCAGTAGTCATGTATGGATGTGAGAGTTAAACAGTGAAGAAAGCTGAGCGCCAGAGAATTGATGCTTTTGAACTGTGGTGTTGGAGAAGACTCTTGAGAGTCCCTTGGACTGCAAGGAGATCCAACCAGTCCATCCTAAAGGAGATCAGTCCTGGGTGTTCATTGGAAGGACTGATGTTGAAGCTGAAACTCCAATACTTTGGCCACCTGATGCGAAGAGTTGACTCATTGGAGAAGACCCTAATGCTGGGAAGGATTGAGGGCAGGAGAAGAAGGGGATGACAGAAGATGAGATGGCTGGATGGCATCACCTTCTCGATGGACATGGGTTTGAGTGGACTCTGGGAGTTGGTAATGGACAGGGAAGCCTGGCATGCTGCAATTCATGGGGTTGCAAAGAGTCGGACACGACTGAGCAACTGAACTGAACTGAACTGAAGGAGCAGAAATGGGGGAGCAGAGAAGGAAAGAAAGCCAGAGCTCCCTCACTAGCAGGCTTCTGGACACACCACAAGGATGCTGGGATGCATGGCAGGAGGGGAGGTGGGCATGACAAGACAAAAATGAAGGTCAGATCCAGGTCAAATGAAACCCTGCCCACCGGTTACTAGGAAGGTGAACTGCTTGAGAATGAGGAAGGTGGAGTAGGAAATGGCTAAATGTTGATGGTTATCAGAGCCTGGATGGCTGAGGGGAGGTCGCTGAGGGGAACACCCTCTTCCCAACGCCCAGTGGCTGCGTTCACAAACCAGGCTGGACACGAATGGTCCTGGGAAGCGCTGGCTTCACCCGTCCAGGTGTGGCTTCTGAGAATTAACCCTGAGGCAACTGCAGACACCTGCTGAAGAAAAGTGTCTGCACTGGCATTGTCTTCCTTCATCGGCATTCCAGATCTAGCTCAGAGCTCTCCAAACCCTTCCTGGTTTTTTCTCCTTAGTCATTTACTTATTTATTCTTCAAATATTGACAGTGCCTGGATGACACAGTGCCAGCTACTTACCCGTCTGTATCCATGTAAAGCGCTTAGAGCTTCTCCTCTCCTAGTCACCCTGAAGCACGTAGCTTACTCCAGATAAATGTTATTTTCCAGCTTTTAAGAGTGTCCATGTACTAGATTCCTAGAGCTTAACAAAGATTCCTTCCTTAACAAGCACCATGTCCTGGGTTAAAACAGCACTAATTTATTGTTTCACAGTTCTGGAGGTTGGACTCCAAGATGTCAGCAGGGCTTTGTTTCTTCTGAAATCTGTGTGGGAGAACCCTTCCCTGCCTTTTTTAGCTTTTAGCAGTTGTTGGCGTCCTTGACAGTTTGGCTTGTAGACGCAGCGGAGTCCAGTCTGCCTCTGTCCTCACGTGGCCATCTTCTTCACTTGTTACAAAGACACCAATCATCTCAGATTAAGGGCCCATTCTCCTCCAGTGTGGAGCTTCCCAGGTGCTAGTGGTGAAGAACCCACCTGCCCACGCAGGAGACATCAGGGACATGGGTTTGATCTCTGGGTCAGGAAGATCCCCTGGAGGAGGGCCTGGCAAGCCACTCCAGTATTCTTGCCTGGAGAATCCCATGGTCACAGGAACCTGGCTAGCTACAGCCCACGGGATTGCAAAGAGTCAGACATGGCTGAAGAGACTTAGCACACACACATGCCACTCCATGTATCCTCCTCAGTACTACACCTGCAGCTGCCATATTTCCAAATAAAAACATGAATAATTTATGTTCTGAGGTACTGAGAATTAGGAATTGAACGTTACCTTTGAGAGAACTTGAGTCAACACACAATAGTCAGACACGGAGAAATATCTCTACATTGTATAAAAAGCAACAATACAAAGTATGGAAATACAAGTCAACTGGTGTGATGACGAGCGGGGGAAGCGATGGTGAACTGGAGACTGCCCTGAAAGTCTGAAGGCCCCATCAGCACACAACAGTGATGAGCCCCACCTCAGAGTCTTTTCAGGGAAGCTGGAGGCCTGGGTATTTTTATGGGAAAACTACTAGTTTTAACAAGTTTGGGCGTCCCAGTCCATTTCAATCCAATCAGCCTATGGGTCACCATTTTGGAACCTCAGGCCTATGGGGTAAGAGGTTTTCCCCCACAAGATGATTTCTTGATTTCTTCTTGGAAGTAGAAGCAGTGCTCTCAGGCTGCAGTAGAGTTCCAGGGGGCAGAGGATGCTGAGAATGGCATGAGACAGGAGGGACAAAGGGCATCCAAGACCCACAAAGCCTCACAGGCCACAGGGAGGAATCTAGATGGCATTCCAAAGGAGATGGCTGGTCACTGTAGGAGGCAGAGGAGTCATATTTACAACCTGTCAGACTTTTAGACCCTGGTCTTATCCTTCTCCAGCCCCCCAGTGCTCCAAACTTGAGTGACAGTCGCTCAGTTGTGTCCGACTCTTTGCGACCCCATGAACTATACAGTCCATGGAATTCTCCAGGCCAGAGTACTGGAGTGGGTAGCCTTTCCATTCTCCAGGGGATCTTCCCAACCCCGGAATTGAACCCAGGTCCCCCCATTGCAGACAGATTCTTTACCAGCTGAGCCACAAGAAAAGCTAAAGAATCCTGGAGTGGGTAGCCTATCCCTTTTGCAGTGGATCTTCCCGAACCAGGAATCAAACCAGGGTCTCCTGCATTGCAGGTGGATTCTTTACCAACTGAGCTATCAGAGGCCAGTGCTCCAAAGCAAAGGTGATATCAGGCTGGGGGCCCTGACCTGCACAGTCCTGTCTCACAGGCACCTGCAGACAGTGACTTCTTGTGTTCCCATCAGATCTGCAGAAGCTCCTAGAGATGGTTCGGGAAGATGCCCGGAGAACAATCACCATGGAAAACGAGATGCAGAGACAGGCACCCAGGTATATATTCTCTTGATACCTGGTCAAATAAAGGATGTCAGCATCAGAGTGATACCGTTCAGGCCAGCAGTGCCCCATGGTTGAGCATTTTCTCTGTGACAAGTGCTGAACCGTGTACTTTGTTCACATGTGTCACCTCCCTGAGTCCTTCCAACAACCCTACAAGGTAGGTGCTGTTGTCTGCATTTTACAAATAAGAAAATGAGGTTCAGAGAGGGTAAGGAACTTGTTCAAGGTCACCTAGCTAACGAATGGTAAGGCAACAAGTCAAATCGGCAACTTTCTTGTTCCAAAAACTGTTCCCTTAACTACTCTGCTGCCCTTCTTCCCAAGAACCCAAAGGTTATTCATTCATTCTTTTAGTGAGTATTTATGAATATGGATGGACCTACCGTACTCATTATTGCAGGAAGTGGTATGATAGAAATCTCAGACCTGTGAGAGGAAATAATAGGAGCATCTGATCTCATCTGGGATGGGGATCAGAGAAGCTCCCTCCAAGGAGGAAACTTCAAGCTGAGATTTTGGATGAAGCATGAAGAAGAGCTAGCTAACCAAAGTTACCAGAGGAGCGAGGAGAGCAGGCAAGGGGAGTGAATATTACAGGCATGCCTGTGCAAACATGCTCAGAACGGACCAATGCTGCCAGAATGGGATGGGGAGAGGTATAAGTCTGCCGGGACCTTGGAAGCCACCTCTAGGATTCTGATTTCTATCCAAGGAGCAAAAAGAATCCCTTTGAAGTTTTGAGTTGACAGGTAACCAATGTAACTGGCTCAGAGAGTCAGGATTTGAACCCGAGGTGTCCTCCTTCCAGTGGAAAGCCCCGGGCACTGGACATCTGACCCTCTCAAAGCCTCGGAGAGCACGCAGGCTAGAGCTGAAGCTCCCTTCCCAAGCATAGATCCCTCTGAGTAAGCAAATTACTTCCTGAGAATAAATGAGGCACGAGAAAGGTTCATCATCGCCCTCAGCCTACTGGGATGCCGGCTATGACTTATTGGTTATTGTTATTACCATAATTACAGTTCACCAAGCACGCTCACATACATCACACCCGCCTCTGCTTGTTTATGATGAATTGGCAGCTGCTGCTGCTTCAACTTGCATCAGGGCCCTGGAGGGTGGCTCTGAAGGCACGCAGTGACAATGTTGGCCCCTACGGCCCCAGCCTCTTTGCCTGACTTATCAGCATTAAAGACAGATGACAGTGATGAAGCATCAGCTCCATGAAGCTCCTTTCGTGTGTGAGCACTCATGTCATGAACACTGGCTTTGAAATCAGACTGATGTGGGTTCCAGACCTAGTGCCTTTGAACAAGTCCCTCAGCCTTTCTCTAAACCTCAGTTTTTTCATCTGTAGAATGAGATTGTGTATCATCCAAGCATTGGCAGTGGTAACAAGTAGAGTAGGGTTGAGCTCCATTTCCATGAGTTAATGGCTGTGTGCTGTTGAGCAAGTTGCTTCACCTCTCTGAACCTGATTCCAATTCTGTTAAATGAGGCTCATTAATAACCTATCCCAAAGGGCTGCAGTGAGAATTAAATGATAATTTACTGGAAAAGTGTTTTTATTATTATGGAAATAGTGTCTACATCACCAAGTCACATTAAGCATTTAGTGAAATAACGCATTTAACATATTAGCCTGTGCCTGGCATATTGTAAGCATGCAAAATTGGCGACAGTGGAGGTGGTGCTTACTTTTATTTCATGTGCAGTGTCCTATGGAACCTTTGCAGCACTTTGCTGAGACAGATTGATTAACCAGTACCCAATTCCTTTGTCCCGTCTCATAGATGGAGAAGGATGACTCGCTTCAGGCACTCAAAGACTAAACCGCACAAGAACCTGGCTCTCAGAAAACTCCTCACCTGGCCTCTGCATTCACTTTAGTGATAAAATAACCATGGTTACAGTCCGAGAACCTGTTGAAATTTCCCATCTGCTTCCATTCCTCTAGGAGAAAAGTCTCCCTAATCTCTCACAAAGACAGCAAATATTGGAGGCTTCTCTGCAGAGCTATACAGAGACAGTTAGGGAAAGCTGCAGGTTTTCTTTTGCCTGCCTCACTTTAAAAATGTAGATTCCTGTTTCACTTTAGACACCCAATCTGCTCCCATCAAGACTGACGTAGAATCCTTGGCTTTTTGGAAACCCCTGAAAGCCTGCCTTTCCAGCCCTTAGCCTCAAGGGCCAGACTGCCCTCTGATCTCATGCCTTCATGTGTTCAGGCTGATACAACAAAACATGCCATAAACTGAGTGGCTTGTGAACAACATTTATTTTGAAAGTCCTGGAGGCTAGAAAGTCCCGGATCCAGATGCCAGCAGATTCAGTGTCCAGCAGGGACTCTCTTCCTCATAGATAGCTGCCTTCTCACTGTGTCTTCAAGTGGTAGAAAGAACAAGCTAGTTCTCCAGGGTCTGTTTTACAAGGGCATCAATTTCGATCATTAGGGCTCCCCCATCATGATCTAGTCACCTCCCAAGGGCCACCACCTCCTAGCAGCATCCTCTGAAGGGTTAGGATTCAACATATGAATTTGGCAGGTGGGTAGGGGGGCAGTAGTAGCAGACCATAAACGTTCAGATCATAACATTGTCTAGGAAGGTGACCTTTTCTTAAGATCCTCTAGCAGTCTTTCCCAAACATCCCTGAAGATCAGAATCAGCTGGGGCGCTTGTGAAAACTACAGATTTCTGGTTTTCATCCCAGACACACTGAACCAGAATCCCTAGAGGAAACTATATTTTTTAACAAGCACTTTGAGCAGACATTGTTTCATGGTGTGTCAGGAAATTCTAAGGTTTTCAAAGTATGTTCTCTGCTAACCTGAGTCAGAAGACTGAGTGTGTGTGTGTGTGGTTTTAAACACAGCTTTGGGGTCCCACTTCAGGCCTAATGTTTCTGGATCTCTAGGAATGTGGCTCAGGAGTCTACACTTGCTTTCTGAGCTGTTCCTCCAGGTGACCCATATGCCCTCCTGTAGAACCTAGGATCCCCGCTATAGATGAGTACCCTCTGTTCTCCCATGGATGTTTACTGCCTCAGAGCATCATATGTACAGAGCCTTATTAAGTGACTCATCTTGCTTTGCAGCATCTTGTCAGTGCTCAGACAAAACAAGAGCGATTCAGCCTATAAGGACATGCAGACCACCCGCAAATCAAGGTAGGAAGGCCTGGGGCTCTAGCGGGTAAGTCAGGAAGCAACACACAGTTATGGGGGGCATTGCAGAGACACCCTCACCAGACTGTGGGAAGGGGGACATGGAGGGGGATCTTCTTCCTTCTTCACTGGAAATAAGTTACTCGACTCCCAGGGCTTGGTGGTGTGTATTCAGCCATTCCTTCCCAACAATTACATGCCATAAAGTTAGTCTTCTGGTAGTGGAGGGATGAAGAGGGGTGGGTGTGTTTTGGAACTACCCCTTCCCTCTTTACTCAGGTGACTTGTACTGGGGCAGGGCCGGGTCTGCCCCCAATTCATTTGTTCATCTAGAGAATACTTCTCAGTCCCACTATGTCCCAGGAGCTGTGTTCAGCTCTTTTGGGATTCAGCAGCAGACAAGACAGATGCAGTCTGCCCTGTGGGTAGAGCTCACTATCTGGTCTGGCGTCATAACTCCTTCTGCGTCATAGACTCTTTGACCACCCAAGAAAGCTTATGGATGCTGTTCAGCAAAATGCTTCCAAATGCAGGCTATAAACTACAGAGGTTTACAAAGAAGGCTATAGTAATATTGATTATAATATTACAACCAAATATGGAATATATAGTCATCTGTGAGCTTCGTCAACAATGCCTTATACAATAAGACATAGCAGCGGCTCTGGTAACTACTATAATTTTGGATCAGTGTCAAGTGTAAATGATTTTTCAAAGTATTTCCCATAATTTTAATGTGATGTGTAAAAACCTGTGATTTCCATTTCTGCAAAAGGCTAAAGATGCAACCTGTTGTTTTGCTTGTTTTTGTTTTTTCCACCTGCATTCTTGGATTCCTTGACTCCTTCCCATGGTTAAGAGCTACTGTTCTAATGGGAGAGTCATGCATTTATCAAATAATCCCACAGAGATGGCTGTGTAGTCATGACCATAGATAGCATTCTGAAGGAGAATTGTGCAGGATTAGGTGGATGTTGAGCACCAGGATTCCAACCAAGGCTGAGTCTGACATTTAAGCTAGGACCTGAAGGGAAAAAGAAGAATTAGCTAGCCTATGGCTGGGAGCAGTAGGATCTGAAATCTGCATTCATTCTGAGCAGTTTCTCCAGGTGATTCCTGTGCCTTCCCATAGAACCTAGGAGCCATGCTATGGAGGGAATAGAAGGAATAGCATTCCAAACAGTGGGAACAGATGTGCAAAGGGTATGAGGCAGGAGGAAGCTTAGAGGCACTGAGCAAAGACCAGTATGGCTGAAATTCAAGGAGGGTCAAGGAAGGGATTGACTGAAACAGGCAGAAGGGTCCTTTGTTGTTTGCTTTAATCACAACTAATAACACTACTTCCTTCACCTCATGCCTCCCTCTGAGTCACACTATCAGCTCTAGAAGAGAGCCGTCTATAGGAGAAAGGTCAAAGCCCACTTGCTCCCCCAAAGAATTCATCAGCAGAGGTAGGGGCAGCTGGTTGGAATCCAAATGCAATGCCTTCTGGGTTTTGTTACCAGGGCTCTGCTCCCTAGCAAGGTGGCATAATGGTTTGTTCCATCACCTGCCAGACCTGAGGCCTCTGGGTTCAGTCCCATGAGCCTCTGGGAAAAGCTGCAACGGCCGGGCCCTTTCTTCTGGGGAGGGGTCTGGGAAATGGCTGGCCTCCCTGAAGAAGTCCCACATGTCACAGGGCAGGAAGGGGAGGATTTGCCACACATCACAGGGATAAGAAAAATAGTCTCACTGTCTAAGTAAGAATCACACAGATAAAGCAGTCAAGTCAGTGTCTCAAATGTCGGGAAGAAACAAAGCGGGGCAGGGTGTGAGAGAAGATGCTGGACACAGATGCTGAAGGCCCAGGCCACTGGAGGAGGACCTAGCAGAAGGTATGGGGGGACGGGGATGAGCAAAGAGCTTCACCGCATCTAGGGACCCCAGCCAGGCAGAGTCACAGGAGGGAGCAGCCGCTTAAGGAATTCAGTCACCTCCCAACCTAGAAAGGGTCAAATGGCACCCGGAGTTGCCTGGTCACAGACGAGGAAACTGACACTCCAGAGCAGAGGTGCTTCTCCACAGCCCAGGAGTAGGCAGTGCCAGGGCTGGGCTCTGAACCCAGCTCTGCCTGTCCCCAAGTTGAATGAAATGGGTGTTCAACACCAAGGTCCAGTTCAGATAAGAGAATCCTTGGATGAAAAGGCAGCCTGGGGCTGGGACCATCCCAGAGGACTTGCCCCTCCCCAGATCTTCACTCAGAGAGGAGGATGGGAGTGTCCACAGTGAACCTGTCCTCCAGGTGGAGAGACCGATTTTATACCGAAGAAGCTGGGTTCCTGAAAACTTGTCATCCCAACAACATGCAGAGGCAGGAGACCACCACTGGACTAGGGGAGTCAAGGCAGGCAACACTTGGCTGTAGGCCATGAGATCGGGCAGGATTTGAGCGGCTGGGGAAGAAACAAGAAAGATTCTTCAAGCAGAGTGTCCAGTGGGAGCAAATGTCAAAGTGTGGGGGAAACACACCGTTCTATCAAATGCCTTGATTAGAACCACCACATTCACCTGAGGCTGGCACCTGGCCCTGAAGTCACCCTTTGTGGGGAATCAGGCTCCAGGCAACATGAAGCCATTTCTCTGTGTCTCAGTGACAGATCCAGCAGTACAAGTGGAGACAGCCACTCCCAGGTGCTCCAGAAGAAGCTTAAAAGGTAGGCCAGGTGGGCAGTGGAAGGTGCCAGGTAAGAGGGACTGTGGCAACTGCACCCTCCATATTCCCAGGGATGTAGAAATCACCCAGTGCCAACCCGACTCCCTGAAGCCGTAGATGCAACTGAAGGACAAAGGACTCCCGGGGCAAGGGGCTTATAGCCAAGATGTGGAGCAACCCATGCAGACAGTGGCAAGAGATCCTTCCTCCACGCCGGCGCCTGTTGTTGCTGCTCAGCCACTCAGTCACGTCTGACTCTGCAACCCTGTGGACTGCAGCGCATCAGGCTCCCCTGTCCTCCACTGTCTCCCAGAGTTTGCTCAAACTCATGTACACTGAGTCAATAATACTATCCAACCATCTCATCCTCTGTCACACCCCGTCTTCCCCTGCCCTCAGTCTTTCCCAGCATCAGGGTCTTTAACAGTGTGTTAACTCTTCACATCAGGTGGCCAAAGTGTTGGAGCTTCAGCTTCAGCACCAGTCCTTGCAAAGAATATTCAGGGTTGATTTCCCTTAGGATTGATTTGTTTGATCCCCTTGCTGTCCAAGAGACTGAAGAGTCTTCTCCAGCACCACAGTTCAAAGGTGCTATATTCATCATATTGCTTATTCCTCAAAACTAATCCTATGAGGCAGGGGTACTGTCCCATTCTACAAGGAAACAGTTGGAAACCTGGCCAGCTGAAATGTCTCACCAGAGGTCACTTGGCTAAAATGTGGTAGTAGGAAGTTTGAACCTGAATTTCCCACCTCCCAGCTCCCGGTTCTGTTTTCATCTCACCGTCCTTAGCACTTGCTGGGCTGAAGTGACCAGATGTCTCACCGTGGGCTCAGGTAATAAGTAAGGCCTGAGTCATCAGTCCAATATTGTTGGGAAGGTCTGTTATTCCCCACATCCAGGGGAAAGCTGAAGGAGGTCCCAGGTGAGGGTGGAGAACCTGGGTGTGTTTTATTGCAAAGGACCTTGGGCCCCAGGGAGGCTTCTGTCCCTTGGGCTTGGTCCCCTAAGCCCCTCTTATCTGTGTCCACAGCCGCGCCAACCGTGACATCATCCAGTGTAAAAGTGGGGTGTGCAACACCATGAGGGCCAAGTTTTACAGTGTGGCCCAGGAGGCTGGCTTCTGTCTACAGGATAAGATGGAAATCCTCATGAAGTAAGAGCACACGTGTATCCATTCACTGAAAGGACATTCCTCTGGCACTTAGTATATAACCACCAGATGCTTGGTGTTGGGACCTTAACAGGGAATGAGAAGGACACGTTCCCTGCCCTCAGGGAGCTTATAGTCTCCTGGAAAATATGGGCAGAGGCAAGAACAACTGAACTGATAGATTTATAGATACAGTTTATAGTCATTGCTCCACAGTAAGAGAACAGAGTTCCAGGAGAAAGAGTGAAATCGTGGGGACCTAATGCAGGCTGGGTAATCCAGCAAGATCTCTCTAAGGAGGTGGCATTAAGGCTGAGCCCTGACAAGTTGAAATTTATCTCAGAGACTTTGTTCACTTGTGCTCAGTCGCTTAGTTATGTTCGATTCTTTATGGGCCCTTGGACTGTAGCCCGCCAGCTTCCTCTGCCCATGGCATTCTCCAGGCAAGAATATTGAAGTGGAGTGCCATTTCCTTCTGTAGGGGATCTTCCTGACCCAGCTCATTAACCAAATCCTAAAATGCTGGGAGAAAAGGGGTATAAAGGGTAGAGATAAGGCTGGAAGTTGTCATAGGGGCTGAATAATCCAGAGCCTTAAGGGGTAAGTCACTCAAAGGACTTTCTTCTGAGTAAATGGAAAGCCATCAGAATGTGTGTATGGTTGAGGACATGGTTATATTCATAATACAGTCTCTTTGGAGAGAGCAGAACCATGCACAAGATGATGATGGGCATGAGGAGCAGAGGAACCAGCATGAGTCAGACACTGGCTGTAGGTCAGCACTAAGCTCAGCACTGCACACACATTACCATTTACTCCTCACCACTGGGATCTGGGGATAATTGTTATCCTCCATCTTACCGGTGAGAAAACTGTGGAAATACAGTCAGAAGTAGGGAGAGCATGAGGGCTGATTAAAAAGTGACTGGTCTCGTAAGACACAAGCATTTCAGGACCTTGGAGAGAGCTGTAACCTTGTACGCCCAAAGCCCGCTGGTATCTTACAGGATACCTGAGCGAGTTAAGAAGGACATCAAGAAGGAAAAGGTGTTTAACTCAGATCTCTGAGGGCAGCTAGGAAGATGAAAGGAAAAGAGTATCTGATTCATCTTCCTCTTTCTCATACCATCTGTGATGCAGGCGCCAAGAAGAAAGAGGTATCCAGAAGTTCCATTCTTTCAACCTTGTCTCAAATTTCCAAAAGGATGTAGCCAAAATGAGACACCAAGTCTCCCTGGTAAAAGGCGATGTGGAAGAAATTGCAGACCACTGGTAAAGATCCTGAGAGCCAGATAAGGCAGTCCCTGGAAGGGGTGAAGGGGGTACTGGTGTTACAAAGTCACATTCAATCCCATTATCCTCAAGACAGAGAGGCATCACTCCTAAACTGTCCTCAGCCACCAGGAGGCCCCCCCTCCCAAAATAGGCTATATCCAGAGTATAATCAGGCAAGAAACCCCTCAGTTCCTGAGCCACAGATAATCTACCTAGCTGCACTCTCCATATTTACCTTCTGTTTGCTTCAGCTTGCAAATATAGACTCACTTGTCAGCCCCTATTAGAGAAGCAGAAGAGGCAAACCAATCTGAAAATACCTACAGATCCTGAGGTCTGTGGGGGGAGAACCATATTCCCCAAATAATTTAACTCTTAATGGTACAAAGCCAGACAGGCATACCTCAAGAACACTGTGCCCCCAGCACAGGGGTGATAATAAGCACAACATAAAGCATTGCAAATTGAGTGATTGCTGGATGGCAGACACTCCACTCCTAAGCACTTTTCATAAATTATTTTATTCCCCACAAAAATCCTGAAGGGTACATATAACCCCCCACTTTGCAAATCAGGAAACTTTAGGATTTAAACCCCTGTCTGACCTGTCTCCACACTTATCTGCAATATAAAATTGGAGTCTGATTTCCCAAACCTCCATCCTGTCAGGGTGAGTAAATCAAGATTTTAGAGTAAGATAGGAAAGACTAAAAATGTACCGAGAATCCCTTCAACAGTTTTAATAATGCAGGATGGGAGCTTACAAAGAGACTGAAATAAATATTATAAATATACATCACAAATATAAAGCAGTATGAGCAGCCAAAATGTATGATGGATGATCAAGTTTTTTTTCCAACTCTTTCTACAATTGGGGAAAAAAACCATTTTCCACAAGATAATACCCCTACCCTCACCCACACCTGAACCCCCAAGTTAGAACCTGCCTTGTTCCCACTGTCTCAAGGATGCATTCCCAAACTACCTTCACACGCTGTCATAATATTAATTTTTATTGTTCAGTCACTCAGTCATGTCCAACTCTTTGCAACCCCATGGGCTGAAGCATGCCAAGCTTCCCTGTCCTTCACCATCTCCCAGAGTTTGCTCAAACTCATGTCCATTGAGTCAATGATGCCATCCAACCATCTCATCCTCTGTCCCTCCCTTTTCCTCTTTACCTTCAATCTTTCCCAGCATCAGGGTCTTTTCCAATGAGAAGGCTCTTTGCATCCAGTGGCTAAAGTAGGTTCTTAAAACCCACTAAAACACCAAAATCATGGCCCCTGATTGTTCATTCTCAGGAACATGGAAAATACACACACGCACAGACACACGTCCTCAGCAGCTGGTGTGTAAGAACCTCTTGCATCCTAGAAGGTATCTCACAAATGTGTCCGTGTCCTCCTTGGTTCGATTAACTCTTGAAGAGAAGCTTCAGAATACCAGTATTTTTCCTTCCTTATAACTTTTCACATTGTCTGCTGGGCAGAACAATCATCAATGCCTATCTTTAAAGCATGGCCTTAATTTTCATTGTTGTTGTTTAGTTTCTAAGATATATCTGACTCTTTGCAACCCCATGGACTATAACCCACTGGGCTCCTCTGTCCATGGGATTTCCCAGGCAAGAATACTGGAGTGGGTTGCATTCCCTTCTCCAGGGGATCTTCCCAACCCGGAGATCGAATCTGTGTCTCCTGCATTGCAGGCAGATTCTTTACTGCTGAGCCACTGCAAACCGGGACTCTGGTTTTTACTATCCCTAAAAACAAAGACTTGCCTGATCTGTGGGCACTTTACACTGAGGAGGGAGGAAAGTCCCCCAGATAAAGACTGTTGCCACCCTGGAGACATCCCAGGAGTGGTGGAGAGAGAGAGTGGAGATGAGGTCCTTTGGGTGCCCAGACCATCGGCCAGCAGTTTCCTAACTGATCCTCTCCTCTTGGAATTGAAGGTACTTTGACCTGCTGTCCAAACTCCCTGAGGATCTGAAGAATTTCCGCCCCGCACGGAAGATCCTGGCAAAACTGCAGAAGTTTGGGGAAAACCTGGACCTGAGGATCCGACCGCATGTCCTCCTAAAGGTGCTCCAGGAGCTGAGAGCCTGGGAATTGTGCTCCCCGGACATCGCAGTGGCCATCGAGGTGACGAGCACTTCCTTTCCCCTCATAACACCCAAGACACACTCATTCTGGCCTCTCAACATCCAGGCACTGTTGAAGTTTTTAAAATTTTTTAAAAGGCATAAAGGCCTTCATGGAACTCATCATCCAATAGAAGAGAGATTGTCCTGTGACCTTGGTTGTTCAACTCCAGGGGACATTATAGTCTATGTAAATGATGCCCCCGGGAAACTTGGAGTCTAATGAATGGACATATGAGTGTAATAACTGACAGCCACAGTGAGCAGCACTCTAAATCTTGCAACTAAAATCGTGGCCCATGGACCTCACATGGGTGCTTGTTAGAAACGCGGCATCCCAGGCTCTGAACTGGATCTGACCAGCTCAGCGTCTGTGTTTCAGTAAGATGCCTGGTGACTGGCACGCGCAATAAACTTTGAGGAGCCCTGATTTAAGGTAAATGTAGAAGAGGCTTCTCATAACAAGAGTCCCCCAAGGAGGATGACTTTTAAGTTGAGATCTGAATGATGAAAAGGCAGCAGGCTGAAGAGAAGGGAAATGAGCAGGGGCCCTGGCCCCGGAGCAGGACAGAACTTGAGCGGCTAGAGGGATTTAGCAGCAGTCAGTGGCTCTGGAAGGAAGAGAGCAGGAGGATGCACGGTTCCGAGGGGACCAAAGAGGTCAGCATGTGCAGATCTCCGAAGGTCAAGTTAAGGATTTAGGTCTTTATCTGGAGGGTGCTGAGGAGCCTCACAAAGCAGCTTACTTTCCCCACCCCTCTAGAAATTCCTGGTGCTCTGTTCCCTTAGGGCATCAAAAGGTGTCAGCAGATGGGGGAAGGACTAGGGGCCCACCACTAAGGTATTAACAGATGCCTGTGAAGTCCCTTCCTCAATTTTATGTGATGGCAAATGTACATTTTAATAGGGCTTTCAGTGTCTCAACACAAAGAAGACTCGAATGGTGGCTTTCTTGGGCTTCTTAGTGTTTTCATGATGGCCCTTCCACAGGCTGACCTGGCTTGTATATGTGGGCGCACAGTCAGGAGTGGGGGAGGGAGGAATACCCTGTGGACAAGCTCAAATGTCTAGACTCAACTTCCCACATCTTGTGAGGCTCTGTCATGGGAGAATCTGGCAGGCTAGCCTGAAATAAGTGTCCAGGGCATCTTTCCAGTTATGGGGTGTACATTCCACCTGCCACTTAGAGAAAGATTGAAGGCAGGAGAAGGCAACAGCAGAGGACAAGATTGTTGGATGGCATCACTGACTCAATGGACATGAGTTTGAGCAAACTCCAGGAGATGGTGAAGGACAGGGAAGCCTGGCATGCTACAGTCCATGGGGTTGCAAAGAGTCGGACACGACTGAGCGACAACTTATGGAAAAGGCCGTTTCTGAGTGGGTGAAAGGAGGGGAATATAGATATGGATGCTCCCCTTTCTCTGGGCTTTTTATTAGTCTTAGCTCATAAAAGTTAGCATGATCTTCTCCCAGTAGAACATCACAGAACTTCTGTTCACCTGGATGTGGGGGTCTCTTAATCTGAAATTTATGTGAAACCCTGTGCTTTGTGTCTCAGCCCTTTCCTGGAAGCAAGCCTGTGGCTGTCCTCAATTCTCAAGAGAGTCTGAGAACCCAAAAATGTTTATGGACAAATGACTTTTTTAAAAGATATTCAGCAGTAAAAAAGAGAAAAAGATGCAGACAGCTGGGTTTTCCTGCTCTCCCCAAATTTCTTTGGGTCAGTAGTGACAAAAAGGGACTTAAAATTAGCCTGCTGAACTAGGAAGCTGTAAAGAGGCCCTTTCTTGATTATGAATGCCTGAGAGGTTGGGGGTATCCTGGGGCCACCAGCCTCAATCACGAATCTTCCAGGATCTTCTTGGGGAAGGCAGGGGGCACGGAGTCTAGCTTTCAGGCCAAATCTGAAGCTGTCGTGTGTCTGCTTCCTCAGTTTGTACGAGAACACATCATCCATATGCCTCAAGAGGATTACATCAGCTGGCTGCAGAACCGGATCAACATCCCCATCCAGTCCCAGAGTGCCCAGACATAGTGGGCCTGGGTTGACCAGTGACCCCAGTGGAGGAGGGCTGTCTAAACCATGTTCCTGCTTCCTGCCTGCTCTCATGGAGACTCATTATGATCTGGTAGGGTCATCTGGAGACCAGATTCTGAAAACATTCTAGGGGGAGCTGCTCCCAGGTGGAAGCCCCCTTCTCCCTCCCACACCAGCCTCAGACTCCCGGCCTCTGGTGCTCGTTGGCCCAGCCTAACTCTACCTGCTCCCTCTCCAGGATCCTTCCCTCTAAACCTTCTCCTCAAATTCTGGATAATAAAATTGAGTTGAATGTTTGCTGTCCTGCTGGGAAAAAGTTGGAGCTGTGGGATCTGGGCATGGTATTGAAATCCTAATAGTAACATACAGTTATCATTTATTGATATGCAGCAGGGCCAGTACTGGGTAATGTTCTTGCCTAAAAATCTCACAATTACAGTTAAGTAGGTACTGATGTTATGCCCATTTCATACCATTAGAGCGAGAGTGTAGTTCTCAACTTCATATATACTGTTCTGGATAGAGATGAGTGGGTGGGTTGGTGGGTGAATGGATGGAGCACTTCCCAACAAGGCAAGTGATGTGCGAGAAAATCTCATCCTTGAGAGTCCTTGTAATATCTCGTGTTGGGTTTGGTCATACAAGGAAGCTTAACTTCCAGTCATCTCAAAATTGTTTGGGTTTATTGCCATTTAACCTCTTTTCTCATCTTTGTCTTCTTTTCCCATCTCACTAAGTTACAGGACCTGTATGTAGTCATTTTAACTCTCTCACTGACAGCCAAGCTGAATTAACAATTAAACAACTGGACTCAGTTATTGGAATGCTAATATAGGCTGGACCCCAGCATCTCCCCATGATCCAGAAGGGGTGGAGGGAAGAGAGTCAAACTGTTTTTCTGTCTATGCAGCATCTCACCTCATCATTCAGTTATTTACTCTTTTTAGTCAATATTTATCAAGAACTGAATATGCATCAACCAAGTTCTAGGTTCTCGGGATAGAGCAATGACCAAAGCAGACAAGGTCCCTGATCTCAGATAATTGACCTAGAGATACAGGTCAGCAAAGGGCGATGGAGAGGGCAGAGGGACTACCTGATATCCACGGCGGTACTCTCTGTTTAGTGTGATGTTGCAACAAGCCACTGGGGTGGAGAGGTGAGATGCAGTCTATAAGGAGTCTGCACAGTTAAGAGATTCTAAACTTCTCTGTGTGTGTTCAGTCACTCAGTCATGTCTGACTCTTTGTGGCCCCGTGGACTGTAGCCCGCCAGGCTCATCTGTCCTTAGGATTTTCCAGGCAAGAAATACTGGAGTGGGTAGCTATTCCCTTCTCTAAGGGATCTTCCCAACCCAGGGACTGAACCTGGGTCTCCTGCATTGCAGGCAGATTCTTTACCATCTGAGCCACCAGGAAAGCCTCTAAACTTTTCTGTATTAAGTCAGGGTTGCGGTGAGGGAGAGTGGAGAAGAAAGAAGGAGGGCAAAGACCTAGACGCAAAAAGAAACTTGATATCATCTGAGGAGCTAAAATAACATATGTCTGGCTAGACTGAAAGCCAGATTGGTAGTGAGCACAAGGAAGGAGAGGAGACAGGCTGGGGAGGGAGGTAGAAACCAGAGTTTTAGATGTATTCTAGGCCACGTTAATTTTCCCTGGTGGCTCAGACAAAAAAGAATCTACCTGCAGCGCAGGAGACCCAGGTTCCATCCCCAGATCAGAAAGATCCCCTGGGGAAGGGAATGGCAACCCACTCCAGGATTCTTGCCTGGAGAATCTCAAGAACAAAAGAGGGCTACAAGCCATGGAGTCACAAAGAGTCAGACACGACTGAGTGACTAACTCTTTCTTTCTTTCTTTCAGGCCATGTTAGGAAGTTTAGGCCAACTTACTGGCCATGGGGAGCCAGGGAAGAATTTTCAGGAGGGGAATAATCATATTTCCATTCAGGAAAAAAAAAATAACCACTGTGTGAGTGCAAGGCAGGGAACAGGGTGCTAAGATGAGGCTGCCATAGCAGTGATTGTATGGAGCACATGACAGTGGGGCCAGGGAGATCTGTTAAAAGGATATTTAAAAGGTGGAATCAGCAGAAGTCAGTTTGGTGTATTACAAGTGGACAGAAGACAAGAACGTCGGGAATCATGTCCGATTTTCCAGCTCAGACCACTCGGTGGAAGTTGGTACCTTTAATGTAGCAGAAGGAGAGGAAGAAAAGAACGCTCAGAATGAGAAGGTAAGGAGTTCTATTTTGAGCATACTGAGTGGGAGATGCTTGTGGGGCAGTCAAGTGGGGGGATTTAAAACTCAGGAGAGTGGGTGGCAGTGGAGACAGACACAGGACATCAGCATCCTACAGGTCATGACAGTTAAAGCAGGAAGTGGGAGGAGAGGGCAGAAGAGGAGAGTAGAGAGAGGGTCTTGAGGACTGGGTTTGCAAAAAGCTTCAAGCAGCCACTCACAACCTAGCACTGAGGGAGGGACTGCTTCCTTCCAGACACTGTGCAAAATGCCTGCTATGTGTTATCTCATTTCATCATCATCATCCTGCAAGGCAGGGCTCCCCTGCCTTACAGACGATGAAATGGAGCCTCCAAAACGTGTTTTGTACCCATGTTCAGCTAACTGCATTCCCTCCCTTTTGCTACTGCCCTCTGACCCTGCCCCCCAGCCCTGACCAGATGCGATAAGGAGGAGGTCACTAAAGTTACCTTGCTTTTGGAACCATGCCCCAGGAGTAGCTCTAGTGATGGAACTTCCTAGCATCCTGTTAACTTACTTTTACTTTGTGTTCCACAGTTTGCATCCCACTTAATGGTCACAGCATACCTCTGATGTGAGCATTTATAATCTCCATTTCACAAGTAAGGATGCCAGCACTTGAGGTCATTTGCCAACAGTCACGTAGCTGGTAAGTGTCAGAGCCAAGTCTAGAACATGACTGTCTGTCTATCTTGGGCAGAGGCAATGCGAGGCTTACTCCACCCTTCTACTCATCACTTTCCCAGCCTATTTCTCAGAGCTGTAGCTCCATCTAGTGATGTGTATTAGTATTATCCTTCCATCTTGCTCTCCAGGAAAATATTTAAAACCTGCCAAAAAGGAACTGGGCAGGCATTAACAGCTTAGGTGAGGAGTATTTACTCAAACAAAGGAAGATCTTTTACGACTAAAATAGACTAGGGACTGGAAGGAGGCAATATATCACCCCCCACCCCCAGCTCCCAAGCTCAAAGAACCACCTCAGGGAGAAGTTTTTTTTTTGCCATGAGCATTTTCATTACAACCAAAATTGAGTACCTACTACATGCCAAGCCCGTGTCAGGCAGTCCCCTGTCCCACTGCTCTGACTGAGCCACCTGCATGGTTATCATGAGAGTGTTTAAAACCCATGTGCCCTGGAGAAGCTTATTCTGTAAGGGAGCAGGAGCATATAGTAAATATCTGTTACATATTCTTTTTATATACACAGCCCTTTAAAAATGTAAAAACCTGAGATTTCAGATCATACAAAAATAGACCACAGGTCAGATTTGGAGCATAGACCAGAGTAGAACAGAGGGATGGGCATATAAGGTAATCCGATAAAAGCCAACCCCTGATCTTGTGTTGGAACTAGTGAGAGCCAAGGGGCTTTCTGCTGGAATTAATGACAATAAGGAGAAAATAAGTCTACAGCTTCCAAGAACCACCACACAGATACTGCCAACCAGGAGAGGAAAATTAAGTTGAAAAATGCAGTAAGAGAGGTATCAAATCTTAGTTACACCGTGAGGGCACCTGGATCAAGTCGGACCTTTGAACTGTTTAGTTATGTGGCCAAAGCCTGCTTAATAAGCCAGATTTGGTTTGGTCTCCTTCACTTGCAACAAAAGGATTCCTAATTAGAGAAGAGGGATCCATGTGTAAGTGTGGCCAGATTCCAGACAGCCCCGAGGAAGGGTCCTTCTTCTCACAGGGCTAGTGGGACAGTAGTGGGAGAGACCATCTTCAGACACATCATGCAGATAAAGCAAAGAGAAAAATCAGAGTTAAACCCACAGCATCAATCAAGAGACAGAGGAAAGACTAGGAACACAGATGTTTTATCACTCAGCTTTGCAGCAGCTTTGAAAATGTCAATTTTGCTTTAAAAGAGCATAAAATACGTGTAAGGTGGGGGTCATTATCAGAGCCAACCCTCCTGTATGTGACAGAAGTTGCTGGCTAGGTGACATCCCAGCTCCATGGTCTCCAAAATGGAGAGTGAGGAGGTAGAAGGGGTGGCCCTGTCAAAGAGGATCCATTAGGGAGAAGATGATATTGGAATTTAGTGTTACCTTAACTAAACTAGAAATTTAGATGTGGCTTGACTCCAGAACCTTCACTCAGTCTGTACTGAGAATGGCCCCACACGTCTGGTATCAGTCAAGCCAGGAAACTCAAGAGGAGAGGAGAGAGTTCCACAATATTAAATGGTTAACCATGGCATCATTGTCTTCTCATCTTCAGTCTTCCAATAAACTATGATACTTCTTTTTTTTCTATTTTTAATTTTTTAATTGAGATACAGTTAACATTTAACATTGTATTGGTTTTAGGTATACAGCATAATGATTTCTATATTTATGTAAACTGTGAAAGGATTACCAAGTCTAGATATTATCCATCATCAACTCACACAATTACTTTTTTTTTCTTGTGATGAGAATTTCTAAGGTCTACACTCATAGTCACTTTGTCCAGGATGGTAGCCGTTACTTGCTTGTAGCTACTGAACACATGGTATATAGCAGGTGCAAACTGAGCTGTGCTATAACTGAAAATATACATGGGACTTTGAACACTTAGTATGAAAAAATGAGGGATAGCTCATTAACATTTTTTAACATTGACTGCATGTCAAAATGATAATATCTGGGGTATATTGGGTTAAATAAAATGTATTAATTTCACTTATCTTACCTTTTTAATGTGACCCATAGCAAACTTAAAATTGCATCTGTGGCATGCATTATCATCCTGCTGAATTAGAGGGCTTGAGACTGAAGGTGAAAGGACCAATAAGGATAAATGGGAGAGGATGAGGGATCCCCAGGCTGTGGGGTGGGGAGAGAGTATAAAAGGGGAGAAACTCGGGCTTCTGTTGAAGGATGTAGCATAGTGATGGAGTTGCAGTGTTTTACTCTAGAGTTAAAAGCCTGGGCTCTGGGACCAGGTAGCCTGATCCCAAACCTGACTCTGATACGTATCAGCTGTGTGACCTTGGGAAAGTCACTCAACCTGTCTGTTGTGTTTGCTCAGTAGTACGATGTGGGTAACAGTACCCACTTCATAGACTGGCTGGGAGGATTATATAAGGACCTTTACTGAATCTTGTCCTTGACTGCACATTTGAATCACCCAGGGAGTTCTTGAAACTCTTGCTGCCCAGCGATTCTAATGTCATTGGTACAGGGTGTGGCCTGAGCATCAGGACCTTTAGAAATTACCCAGGTGATTCTAGTGTGCAGCAGAGTTTGTGAACCACTGAGTTAGTACATGTAGAGGGCTTAAAACCCTGTCTGGCACCGACCATGGTTTAGTTGTTTGCCATTGTTTTACCTTTAACGGCCCGAGTAATTCACAATATATTTATATTATGAGAACAACTGAGCGCCTACTATGTGCCACTAAATGTCCCTGCAGGAGCAGGGCATCTTCCAAGTCGATTCACAGAGCTCACGGCAAGCGATTCAATGTGTCCTCCCTGGCAAGTACAGGTGCAGCAGTCAGAGACCAAGGTCAGATCTGGCGGCTCCTTCAGCAGTTCCAGCTTTCTAGAGCCTCAGTTGGCAAAATAATACAGCCCATTTCCCAAAACACTTAACTCCCAACAACAAGGTTTTAGTGTCTGGCAGCATACAAGCAGAATGCAATTAAGCCTTGGAGCTGTGCAGTAGGTGTCTACCAGCTGGAGCCAAATGGAAATGGAAGGAGGTGAGGCTCCGTTTGGAGTGTGGGATAAACCCATCTGTCTCGGGCCCCCATGGTGGGAGACACTGCAGCCAGAACTGACTGAAAATGGTGAGAGCCCTTCAGAACTCAGGTTGTCATCAGAGAAGGAGACGTGGCTGGGCCAAATGAGGACAGAAGGCACTAAAGTCACAAAGAATGACCCTTCTCTCATGGACAGAGCTGAAAGAAGAATCGAAACTCTTTTCTGATTCAATAGGCTTGGAGGGAGCACCCATATTGTCTACAGGCACCGTGGGTACCGATTTAAATGATAATCATTGTTAATAATTATTGGTCACTTATTATATACCAGGTGCTATCTTGAACACTTTATATGCAATCTCTTTTTAAAATATTCATAACAATTCTATGAAAAAGGGATTAGCATCCCTTTTAATGAGAAAACCAAGGCTCAGAGAGTTTGCAGCAAATAGGTTACAAGGGACAGAATTTCAGTTTAGACTAATTTAGAAATTTGTTGGAATACAATGAAAGATTGAAACAGCAAGCTATAGGATGGACAAAAACACACCTGGATCTTTGGATGCAGCTGGTGCCAGGGCCCTTTCTGTCTGTGCATCGGCCATACTCTGTCCTGCTACAAGCCTTCCTCTTACACAGATGGCAGCATGGCTTCTGGTCTCCTCCAGGCTCTCTTCTGTTCTGGTTTTTTTTAATTCCAGGGAAAAGCTCTAATTGGCCCAGATTGGGTCAAGTGTCCACCTTGGACCAATCAACAGTGACCAAGAGAGTGAAACTGCATAAGAACATGGCAGTTCACTCAAGTACATGGGTTGGAGTTGGAGGAAGGGAAAAGGAAAACAATTTCCCCAGAGATGGGTAATGTATTTTCCCAGAAGAAAGGAAAAACAGCCTGTCATAGCTGACTGATGAATGATGGAGGTAACAGCAAGCCATAATGGGTTTCCCATATGTGTGTGTGCTCAGTCCTGTCTGACTCTTTGCGACACCATGGACTACAGCCTGCCAGGCTCCCCTGTCCATGGGATTCTCCAGGCAATAATACTGGAATGGGTGGCCATGCCCTTCTCCAGGGGATCTTCCTGACTCAGAGTTCAAACCCAGGTCTCCCACCTTGCAGGTGGATTCTTTACCATCTGAGTCCCCAGGAAAGCCCATAGCTGACTACCTCCAGAAATGAAAGCCACAAGTCTTTTAAGTATGGAGGAAAGTGACTCCTCCTTAAAGTTACACCACTATGAAATTCCTCTGAGGATTTGGGGTTCAGACCACTTATGACATTTCAATTCAGTCTAACATTATGTTAACTTTTACCATATACTGGCATTATGTACCAAGCTGGTGCATAGTATGGGCTCAATAAATATTTGTTGAATGAATTATGCAAAGATGAACAGGGGGAGGTCCCTGTGACCAACAGAAAAGGTGGGAAAACCCAAGTGTCCCTAACAGATAAACAAATGCGATATATACATACAATGGAATATTATTTAGCCATACATAAGAACATAGTTCTAGCTCATGCTACCACATGGATTAACCACAAAAACATTATAAATCAGACACAAAAGGATAAATTTATATCACCTCACATATATGAAATATATAAAATAAGCAATTGGCAGAAGCCCCATATTACAGTCTAATAGAGACTTAAGAAAACAGCCCAAAAGAAATGTATAGAGAATTCCCAAAGCCCAAACAAATTAAACATCACATTATTTTATTGGAGGGACAATAAGTTAGGAAAGTCATCAAGGAACGAGGTAGCATTTGAGGTAGGACTTGAAAATGGAATGGGATTTCAACAGGCAGAAATGTTAGGTAAAACTAAATGTGCACCAAGAAGAACCAACTTTGTGACTAAAAGCACAGAGGCAGAGATGGGCAAGCCATCCAGTGTTGTGTGCGTGTCTGTGTGGCAAAGTACACATGGCATAAAACTGGCCACCTTTAGGCACATAAATTCATTCACATTAATCACATTCACACTGCTGTATGGCCATCAGTTCAGTTCAGTTCAGTCGCTCAGTCGTGTCCGACTCTTTGCGACCCCCTGAATTGCAGCACGCCAGGCCTCCCTGTCCATCACCAACTCCCGGAGTCCACTCAAACCCATGTCCATCGAGTTGGTGATGCCATCCAGCCATCTCATCCTCTGTCGTCCCCTTCTCCTCCTGCCCCCAATCCTTTCCTAGCATTAAGGTCTTTTCCAATGAGTCAACTCTTCGCATCAGGTGGCCAAAGTATTGGAGTTTCAGCATCAACATCAGTCCTTCCAATGAACACCCAGGACTTACCCTTTCACCACTATGAAAACCTCATCCTCCCAACGGAAACTCTGTACCCATTAAGCAACAACTCTCCAATCCCTGGAACATGGTCACTTCTAGTCTACCTTCCGTTTCTATGAATTGTTTATTTTATATATTTCACATAAGTGAAATGATATAACATTTATCCTTTTGTGTCTGATTTATATACTCAATGTTTTTATGGTTAATCCATGTGGTAGCATGAACCTGAACTATTTTCTTAAGTATGGCTGAATAATATTCCATTGTATGTATATATCACTTTTTGTTTATCTATTAGGGACACTTGGGTTTTTTCCCCACCTTTTTTGTTGTTGTTCAGTTACTAAGTTGTGTCCAACTCTTTGTGATCCATGGACTGCAGTATGCCAGGCTTCCCTGTCCTTCACTGTCTCCTGGAGTTTTCTCAAATTCACGTGCATTGAGTCGGTGATACCATCCAATCATCTCATCGTCTGTTGTCCCCTTCTCCTGCCTTCAGTCTTCCCGAGCATCAGGGTGTTTTCCAATGAATTGGCTCTTCATATCAGGTGGCCTAAGTATTAGAGCTCCAGCTTCAGCATCAGTCCTTCTAAAGAATGTTCAGGGTTGATTTCCTTTAGAATTGATTGGTTTGATCTCCTTGCAGTCCAAGGGACTCTCAAGAGTATTCTCCAGCACCAGAACTCGAAGGCATCAGTTCTTTGGTGCTCAGTCTTCTTTACGGTCCAGCTCTCACATCCATACCTGACTACTGGAAAAACCGTATCTTTGACTATACAGACCTTTGTTGGCAAAGTAATGTCTCTTCTTTTTATTTTTTTTTATCTTTATTTTTTTTTGTCTCTTCTTTTTAGTATGCTGTCTAAGTTTGTCGTAGCTTTCCTTCCAAGGAGCAAGCATCTTTTAATTTCATGGCTGCAGTCACCTCCCCAGTGATTTTGGAGCCCAAGAAAATAAAATCTGTCAGTGCTTCCACTTTTTCCCATCTGTTTGCCATGAAGTGATGGGACCAGATGCCATGATCTTTGTTTTTTGAATGTTGAATTTTAAGCCAGTTTTTTCACTCTCCTCTTTCACCCTCATCAAGAGGCTCTTTAGTTCCTCTTCACTTTCTACCACTAGAGTGGTGTCATCTGCATATCTGAGCTTGTTAATATTTCTCCTGGGAATCTTGATTCCAGCTTGTAATTCATCCAGTCCAGCATCTCACATGATGTACTCTGCATGTAAGTCAAATAAGCAGGGTGACAATATACACCTTCTCATACGCCTTTCCCAATTTTGAACCAGTCCATGGTTCCATGTAATGTTCTAACTATTGCTTCCTGACTTGAATACAAGTTTCTTAGGAGACAGGCAGAGTGGTCTGGTATTCCCATCTCTTTAAGAATTCCACATTTGTTGTGATCCATAAAGACTTTAGCGTAGTCAGTGAAGCAGATGTTTTTCTTGAATTCTCGCTTTTTCTATGATCCAGTGAATTTTGGCAATTTGATATCTTATTCCTCTGCCTTTTCTAAACCTAGTTTGTACATTCTCAGCTCATGTACTGTGGAAGCCTTGCTTGGAGAATTTTGAGCACTACTTTGCTAGCATGTGAGATGAGTGCGATTGTGTAGCAGTTTGAACATTCTTTGGCATTGTCCTTCTTTGGGATTGGAATGAAAAGTGACTTTTTCTAGTCCTGAGGACTCTTCTGAGTTTTCCAAATTTGCTGGCATATTGAGTGCAGTACTTTGACAGCATCAACTTTTAAGATTTGAAATAGCTCAATGGAATTCCATCACCTCCACTAGTTTTGTTTGTAGTAATGCTTCCTAAGGCCCATTTTACTTCACACTCCAGGATGTCTGGCTCTAGGTGAATGACCACACCATTGTGGTTATCCAAGGCATTAAGACCTATTTTGTATAGTTCTTCTGTGTATTCTTGGCACCTCTTCTTAATATCTTCTGCTTCTGTTAGGTCCTTACCATTGCTGTCCTTTATCCTGTCCATCCTTGCATGAAATGTTCCCTTGATATCTCCAGTTTTCTTGAAAAGATCTTTATTCTTTCCCGTTGTCTTTCCCATTCTGTTGTTCTCCTCAACTTCTTTGCATTATTCACTTAAGAAGGTCTTATTGCTCTGCTATTCTCTGGAACTCTGCATTCAGTTGGGCATATCTTTCCCTTTCTTTCTTGCTTTTTGCTTCTCTTCTTTCCTCAGCTATTTGTAAAGCCTCCTCAGACAATCACTTTGCATTCTTGC
This sequence comes from Antilocapra americana, assembly GCA_007570785.1. Classification (NCBI taxonomy): domain Eukaryota; kingdom Metazoa; phylum Chordata; class Mammalia; order Artiodactyla; family Antilocapridae; genus Antilocapra; species Antilocapra americana. The sequence continues at coordinate 5,582,848 of ML663006.1, forward strand.
ATTTCTTTTCTTGGGGATGGTTTTGGTCACTGCTTCCTGTGCAGTGTTAACAAATTTCTATCCATAGTTCTTAAGGCACTCTGTCTGCCAGATCTAATCTCTTGAATCTATTTATCATCTCCACTGTATAATCATAAGGGATTCGATTTAGGTCATACCTTAATGGCCTAGTGTTTTTCCCTACTTTCTTCGATTTGAGCCTGAATTGTGCAGTAAGGAGCTGAAGATCTGAACCATTGTTACCTCCAGGTCTTGTTTTTGCTGACTATATAGAGCTTCTCCATCTTTGGCTGCAAAGAATATAATCAGTCTGATTTTGATATTGACCATCTGGTGATGTCCATGTGTAGAGTCATCTCTTGGGTTGTTGAAAAGTTGTGTTTACTATAACCAGCATGTTCTCTTGACAAAACTCTGTTAGTCTTTGGCCTGCTTCATTCTGTACTTCAAGGCCAAACTTGCCTGTTACTCCAGGTATCTCTTGACCGCCTACTTTTGCATTCCAATCCCCTATGATGAAAAGGACATCTTTTTGTGTGTGTGTGTTAGTTCTAGTTCTAGTTCTTGTAGGTCTTCATAGAACAGTTCAATTTCAACTTCTTTGACATCAGTGGTTGGGGCATAGACCTGGATTACTCTGTTGTTGAATGGTTTGCCTTGGAAACCAACTGAGATCATTCTGTCATTTTTGAGATTGTACCCAGGTACTGCATTTCAGACTCTTTTGTTGACTTTGAGGGCTATGCCATTTCTTCTAAGGGAATATTGCCCACAGTAGTTGATATAATGGTCATCTGAATTAAATTCACCCATTCCCATCCATTTTAGTTCATTGATTCCTAAGATGTTCACTTTTTCCATCTTCTGTTTGACCACATCCACTTTACTTTGATTCATGGACCTAACATTCCAAGTTCCTATATAATATTGTTCTTTACAGCATCAGACTTTACTTTCACTACCAGACACATCCATAACTGAGTGTCATTTCCACTTTGACCCAATCACTTTGTTCTTTCTGGAGCTATTAGTAATTGCCCTCTGCTCTTCCCTATTAGCATACTGTATACCTTCTAACCTGGGGGGCTCATTTTCCAGTGTCATATCTTTTTGCCTTTTCATACTGTTCATTGGATTCTCACAGCAAGAATACTGGAGTAGTTTGCATTCCTTCCTCCAGTGGTCTGTGTTTTGTCAGAACTCTCCACTATGACCCATTCATCTTGGGTGGCCCTGCAGGGCATGGCTCATAACTTCATTGGGTTACACAAGCCCGTTCGCCATGACAAGGCTGTGATCCATGAAGGGGTTTCCACCTTTTAGCTAGTGTGAAGAGTGCTACAGTGAACATCAACACAGAAGTATCTGTTCAAGTCTCTGTTTTAAGTTCTTTTGGGTATGGACCTAAAAGAGGAGTTGCTAGGAACCACAGCAATTCTGTTTAGCTGTCTGAGGAATGGCAAAAATGTTTCCCACAAAGACTTTATATTTCCACCAACAATGTTACAAGGGTTCCAGTTTCTCTGCATCCTTATCAATACTTGTTACGTTTCAATACATCACCCCATATATTGGAGTACGTATATATATCCATCCTAGTAAGTATGAAGTAGTACCTCATTGTGGTTTGGTTTGCATTTCCCTAATACCTAAAAATGTTATGGATATGCACCTTTTCATGTGTTTATTCAAGCGATCCGGTTTTATTGGTGCACAACCCAAGAGGGATAAAGTTATGGTGTTTAGGCTTTTATTATGTATACAAAGGGAGCCAATGATAGTTCAGAGACAGAAAAGTGTCATTATCAGAAATATAAAGTCCGCTCAGAAGGATGTACAGTGGAGACAGAGCACCAGTTAGAAGGCTATTTTAATGGTCCAAGTGAGGGTCAGTGTGAGCCTGAGCTGGGGAGGCGACAGTGATGATGGAAGGAAAAGGACAGACCCCCGAGCCATCATCCCTTCAGCACACTGGAAGCAACCTGTGTGCAGTCATAGGGGTCATATAAATGTCAGCCTGTCTGAATAATTGCTCCACATCCATAAAAAAAAAAAACATGCAGATGAATAAGTAATGAAACCAAAAGATGTTCACAATATATCAAGTGAAAAAAAATAAGGTTACAATACAGAATGTACGTCATGATCCCATTCTCAGGTAGATGATATATAGCTCAGGAGGGCAGATACTGAGGGGAAAGAGACCCTGAAAAAGCACACACATGAAAATGTGACTAATGGTCATCTCTTTAAACTCCCAAGAAGTTACTCTCTGTGCTCTATTTTATTTTCTTCACTGTCCTTAATGCTTTCTGAAAATGCCTTATCCATCTGTTCATCTGTTTTTAAATTCTAGGAATAGAGGGAGTCCTTCATTCTCCCTCTATTCCTAGAATCTAGAAAAAAATCATAGGAGAATCTCTATAGATACTGTTGAGTGAAACTGCTCGATGAGGAGATCCAACTTTTTTTTCTTATTTTTTTTAAAATATGCAGTGGTTTTATGACTTCTGCCATAAGAAAAAATGGCAAAGAAGCGAGACATTAAAAGGCACCATTCTCACCACCAGCGATACCCATCACCACCACCCGCTGCCAACTTCACTGGTTCTTGGACCATGGCCATGGTCCCCAGAAGGACCTCACAGTCAGAGGCTAACTCCAGACACGAGTAGCACAACACCAGAGTGCTTTGCTCAGTCTGTGAGCCCACCCAGTGCCTCCCTTGCCTTCCTCCAGCTTCCTGGGTACCCAGTTTGTCCATGTGTGCCCACTCAGTACAGAGGATATTATTAACATCATCACACCCCCATAGACTCAGGAGCCCAGAATAACCTGCCATCACTAGGGCAGGCACTCAGAATATTTCCAGGAAGAGGAAGTCACCAAGCTGTACCCACGTCCATCCCTTCACCTCCTTTGCCCCCAATCCTAAGGACAATGGAGATCATTATTAAATAGCAGAACGAGCTGAAGTCGGGCAAGGAACCCAGGCTGTGGGCACAGAAAAGGAAGAACGAAGGCAAGTAGACGACTTGTTTTGTCCTTTTCAAGTCGGGTCCCAGCAAGGTTCCACCTGTCCGGTGTTGTTCCAGCCAACAGAAGCAGGCCCAGTTTGGTTCAGAAACGAAAGCTTTAATTCTTTGATCAAAGAATTGTCAACTACCAATTCATTTGCTATCTGCCGCTGTAGGAGCTGAATCCTGTGCTGCTGCAGCTGTTGATCTTCAGTATGCCCTGAGGGAGTTCAGGGTGGAGAATGAGATCCTTTGTGCTCCAGGAAACTAGTGGAACATGTCTTTAGACAGTTAGATATTTTCAGGAATTGATCCCAATCCTTGCATCTCCTCATATCTAGAAAAGCAATAAATCTCATGGCGACATCAGCTCCTGGTGACTAGCGGAAAACCTTTCGTAAGACAAGTGCTTGATTGCACCAAACTCCCCCTTCGTGGAAATCATACTGGGTGACCTTCTCCCACTGTTAGGAGCAGTTTCTCAGAGCTATTTGAGGTGTTGTCTCCTCGGCTGCAGTCCTCATTTTGTCCCAAATAGAACTTAACTCTTCTACGTTGTGCATCTTTTTTAGTCCCACAGAACGGAGACATGTAAACCCCAGCTCCAGAAGACAGGCACTCAGGACAGGCTGAGGTTGGGAGCCACTTTATAGGGCCCAGGTGAGCAGAAGGGGCGGAGCGCTCACAGGTCAGGCGCATGCGCTGTTCACAGCTCCCTGGCGCCTGCGCAGTGCCTGTGGGCAACATCTCTGCAAGCCACCACCGTTTTGCTCTAGGAGGTCTGGGCTGAAGTGCCTGGAGCAAGGCTTCTGCTCGCCTGCAGCTCCCTCCCTGGAGGAAGTGAAACCAAGTCCTAAGGAAAAAAAGGTTAGACTTATTTTCCTGGAATTGTTCTCGTGTTTTGCGGGTTACAAAGGCCTCCGCTTGTCTTTTGTTGTCCGGCTCCTCACTTTCAGGGGGCCCTCAGGGCTTAGAGCATCCTCTGTGGAGGTGCATCTTCTGTTCAGGTGCGTCCCCCTGAACGCCCCCAGAATTGCTTTATCTGCCTTCAGGCCTGTAGGGTGGTCAGTAGGCCTCCGCCCTGACTGTTTATCCCGAACGGCCTCAGTTTGTCTAACTGCTGGAGACAAAGGACGCCTGACAATTGAGGGTCGTGGCCTAAAGATTAGCTGCAGCACATGGTCGCAGGTTTTTTCCTAAAAGTGAAGCTCTCTCGGTCTTCGGCCTGCAGGCAAGCCTGCTCTGGTGTGGAGGCTTACTGCCAGGGCAGAATCTTCCTAGTCAAGCTTTGGTTGTGTTTTTTTGGAAAAGAATGTTGAAGTCAGAGGTTCACATAAGTAGTGGAGAGGGCTGTGATCCCAGGTTGTCTCTCTGGAGGTTGGGGCTTCGGAACCTTTTCCCTTGAATGTATTGCACCCCCAGTGTGACCCCTGTAACTTCAGGGCAGATGGGTGGGATGAGAAGTGGGGTCAGTCCACCTGGGAGTGAGCTGTGCCTGTGGGCTGCTGGTTTTCTGGGTTTTCGGTATACCCAGGCCCCAACGCAGGGTGGCAGCTGGTCACCACGCTCCATGAGAGCTTTTGGAGTTTGTCCCGCCTGGAAGGCACGTATGAGTTGTTCCATTTCAGGGGGCTCAGGTGTCCCTTGTCTCAAGCTTGAGGAATGGGCTTACCATCCATGAGCTCTAACACAGTGAACTTTACCTTACTGTTTGGGGCTAGCTGCTTGCCAGCGGGGCAGTTGGAAGCAGCTGCATCTCATTTTCCTGAATCTCCTGGCACAGCTCAACTGAGGTTCATTTTCAGGTCTGATTGGCTGCCTCTACTTTCTGGAAAGATTGGAATCTCCAAGCTGAGTGCAAGGGCCATTTTATGCCCAGGGCACTCATTATTCACTTAGTCACTTGAGACACAAATGCTGGACCGTTATCACTTTCCAGGGATCCTGGAACCCCAGACAAGGGTTGGGCGGGGTGGGGGGGGCTGCGGAGAGGATTATTTCTTTTGGTAATGCCTTTAGCTACTTGAGCTGCTGTTTCACTTCTAGCAGGAAACACTTTCCTGTCCCACCCAGATACTGTCTCCCAGCACCAAGAGGTGCCTAAAATTTCCAGGTATTCTGGGCATGACAGTGAAATCTGCCAGTCTTCCCCAGAACATGTTTCTCTGGTCTGAATGGGCCTTATCTGGGGCCCTGCTTATGTAGGGTCTGGTGTTGGGTTGTTTGTGTGCAGATGGAGCCAGTCTCAACTCTCCAGACTGATTGTATGTTTTATGCCAGGAAGTACCCTGGTCTCAACTAACCAATTATAAAGGGCTTTGCTTCCCTACTGAGTTCTGAGGTAAGCCTCCCCGATGGCTTTACAAGCTGTGGTCTGGGGGAAGGAAGAGCTGCTCATTTTCATTAACTAGCCACCCAAGGCCTCCCCAGCCTGTTGAAGCCGCATTTTTACGCTTTCTCTCATTCTTCCTTTGTGTAGATTCAGGAATAATTGAATGGATCTGGGCTTTAAGGTATGAGGGGTTAGTTGCCAAGTTACTGATTCTAGGGCTGCTGTTTTGGCAGTTGCAACCATCTTGTTGTTTCCCTTTATCACCTCTGCACCTGCTTTTGGTGACCTCAAAGGTGAAATCATTGCCATTTCTTTTGGAATCTGCATAGCTTCTAAGAGCTAACGTATGCTTAAGCCACAATTGTTTATTCTCCATAGTAAGTATATCTCTTTCTTCCCAAAAGCCCTGTGCGCATGTAGAATGTTCTATGCATACCAGGAATGTGTGAAAACATTTAAGATTGTCCCTGTTCCAAGCCCTAAGTCTTGAGTTGCAGGCTCTCAGCCTGGCTTTTGGGACAGAAGTTCCTGAAGGTAGGTTTTATGCCTCCATGACTTGGGAGGTCACTGTGTATCCCAGCAGCCTTTTTCCTTTTCCCATAAAACCCCTTCTGTCTGTGAACCATTCCCCCTCGACATTCCCCTTCCTGGGTCGCAGTGACAAGAATAGATAATATCTGTGGTTTCTATATAATCATGCTCCAGGGGCCCCATTTCTATGGTGGGGGGGGGGCAGGATTTAGCATATTTAGATTTTTATGGTAACTGCTGGGTCGTCTGAAAGTATAATCTGAGCTCAGATCGACCTTCTGTAGAAACCCATTCTGTTCCCTTAGGACTTGCCAAAGTCTGAACCTGCTGGCAAGTCGCATAGCGATTGGTGGATCAAGTGTTGGCTGCTCAGCCTCCTTTTGAAGGGTTGTAGCAGCTACCACCGCCCAGAGGCAGGCCGCAGCTTACCGATTCGATCTGATTGTGTGGAGGATTAAGCGAGGGCATCTGGTCCCATTATGTCATGGCAAATAGAAAGGGAAAAAGTGGGAATAGTGACATTTTATTTTCTTGGGCTCCAAAATCACCGTGGACAGTGAATGCAGCCATGAAATTAAAAGATGCTTGCTCCTTGGAAGGAAAGTATGACAAACCTAGACAGCATATTAAAAAGCAAAGACATCACTTGGCCAACAAAGGTCCAGATAGTCAAAGCTGTGATTTTTCCAGTAGTCATGTACCACTGTGAGAAGGAACCCTAGGTAGCTCACCCTGGTTTGTGGTATTTGAGCCTTTTCCTTGGATACCTTCTATCCTTTATTGGCTAAATGGTGCAGAGTGCAGATACAACAACTGGGTACAAATATGAAGTTGATTCCAATAAAGGTAAGAATCTGTGAAAGTGTCAACAAACTTTTTCTATAAATGACCAGATGGTACATATTTTAGGTCCTATGGTATGTTACAAGTACTCTACTCTGCCGTTGTAGTGTGAAAGCAGTCATAACCAATGCATAAGCAAAACTAGGCATTGTTGAATTCCAATAAAGCTTTATTTATGGACACCGAAATTTGAATTGCATACAGTTTTCACATATCACGGAATTTTTTTTTTAACTAATTTCAGAAATTATTCTTAGCTCACAGGTTATCTAAAAGCAAGTGCCAGGCTGGATTTGGCTTCTGGAATGTAGTGAGACTATCCTGTGTGTGTGAGTTGCTCATTCATGTCTGACACTTTGTGACTCCAGGGTTCCTCTGTCCATGGGATTCTCCAGGCAAGAATACTGGAGTGGGTAACCATTTTCTTCTCCAGGGGATCTTCCTCACCCAGGGAGCAAACTTGGGTCTTCTGCATTGCAGGTGGACTTTTACCATCTGAGTCACCAGGGAAGCCCTTGGCTATTGTAAGTTGTCAGTTAATCTTAAATATAAATGATAATAATTTAAAATATTATTTTAAGTTATTTTAGAGAGAATTAGTTTTGAGAATTTGCTATGTATCAGGTGCTATGTTAAATATGTTTCACTATAATAGTATTACACTTAAATTGGGTTGGCCTGAAAGTTCATTTGAGGTTTTTTTCCCTCTGTAAGCTGGTACAGGAAACCAGAACAAACTTGTTGGCCAACCTAGTAATTAAACTTTCCAGTGGACTTTTCTGAGTGATAAAGGAGAGAGTGGCATTGCAGCTACTTTTCCAAGAATTGAGTATGGCTATGAGTGATGTCGGCCTATGAACATCATCCATTTTGTCTGTCTCTTTTTAGAGAAAGTGTTGAAACAGCTGACCTAATCACCTCCTCTCAAAACTCACCAAATGCCAAATAAGAAGGGATCATAAGTTCAATCCTTCCACTTTATTAAAGAATATCTTAATCTTAGAGGGACTTACAGGAAAGGCGCCTCATCCTCCATGTCTCCCGGCCCCATTTACCACCGCCTTCCCCTCAGTGGTCATCCAGGTTCTGGTCACAAGGTGACAAGTGGAAATCACAGAAAACCAGGTGGCCTTGGGTCAGCAGAGCATCTTGTCCCAACCAGGGAACATCTGGCTAAGAATGACTTTCTCTGGGTGGGGAGATACAAGTTTAATAGGTATCTGGGCAGGAAACACTGCCCTGTTTATTGATGGAAAACTGTTCGCCAGATTAAGAGCTCTTTGGGGACCTTTAAAGATGTTTGGCAAAACTCAGTCCTGAAATCTGATGTGTGCTGAGAAAAAAAAAATCTATGTGGGCCTCTAAAAACTGAGCAGCCAAAAGTCTACCTCCCCAGAAGCCTGTTAATAGAGCAGCGTGACAAGTTCCACTTCCAAAGAGAGTGCCTGGAGGGAGCTACCATGTCTTTAAGGGATGTTCCTTCTCCAGGAATTAGTCCAGCACTCCAGCCTGGCCCTTCAGCTTCTTTGGAGTAGAGTGCACAACTGTAACTAGGCACTTGTATGTGTTTATGCCCACAAGCCCCAAGCCTGTTCACTGGCTATACTAGCAAAGTGCCAGATAGTGGTTTAGTTGCTAAACTGTGTCCAACTCTTGCAACCCCATGGACAGAGGAGCCTGACAGCCTCCAGTCCATGGGATTCTCCAGGCAAGAGTAATGGAGTGGGTTGCCATTTCCTTCTCCAGGCAAAGTGCCAGACACACGATAAAAGCATTGACCACACAATGAATTACCACCTCACATCCGTTAGGATGACAGCTGTCACAAGAAACAGCACCTGTTTTTGGACATTTTTGGTCACATGAGCCAAGAAATCCCCTCAGGCTCATCTTGCACTCCAGGGAGTGTGGGAGTAAGTGGGAAGAGTGGGGAAGAATGTGACTACAAACGAACCGCACAAGGGATTTTTTCAGAGTGAGAAGACTTGTGGGCATGGCGATTACATGGATCTATACATGTGTTAAAATTCCTAGAGCTGAACAGGGTCCAAAGCCAGTTTTTCTGTATTAAAAAAAATTATAATATCAAAATGTAAGGGGGGGAAAGAGTGGACAAGAAATACTAACCTGCCTAGATAATCAGGAAATTTTGAAAAATAAGGAAATGGAACTATTAGAAATTTTTTATTTTAATCTGGTTATTTAAAACCCAGAGGATGGGTTTTTAAACCTATTTAAACCTAGCCAAGTAGAAAATTGATCTAACTAAAAAATTCTAAAGAAATTACTCAGAAAGCCACTTGGAGACAGATAAAATATGTGAAATAAATATTAAGTGACATAGAAGGTAGATAAGAGGGCCAAGCAAATATCTAATCAAAGTTTATGTAAAGAATAGAAAACATGACATTTGAAGATATGATGGTTGTGGTTTTTCAAAATTAATAAAAAAAATGTGAATCTGGAGATTAGGAAGCCCAGCAAATCCCAACCAGAGCAGATAAAGGTCTTACTTACTGTATTTTATACATCATGGTACAATTACAGATAGCAAAACAAAAACCTTAAAAGCAGCCAGAAGGAAAGAAGGTCATTTGTAAAGGAAAGGCAAGTAAACAGACAGCACGCATCTTACCAGTAACAATGAAAGCCAGCTGAGTAAAATAACAGCTTTAAAATACAAAGCAGAAATAACTGTCAAACTAGTATTGTGCTCTCTGAAAAAGCCGTCTTCCAAGAGTATGGACTACATACAGACATTTTCCAAAAATCAAAAACTGGAATAGTTTATTTCCAATGCTCACTCAGTCGTGTCCAGCCCTTTGTGACCCCTTGGACTGCAGCCCACCAAGCTCTTTCCATGGAGTCTTCCAGGCAAGAGTACTGGAGTAGGTTGCCATTTCCTACACCATTATTCCCAATAGATCCCACTAATAAAGATCCTGAAAGATATATTTCATAAAGAAGAAAAGTAATCCCATAAGGAAAATCTGAAGTGTAACAAGGTATAATACCAAAGGCATTGGTAAATGTAAACAAATATTATCTATAAAAATGAACATAATAGTAATGATTTGTGAAGTATAAACATAGACTTAAAATATTTTCATAGGAATGTGAGCACTTTCCAAGGCTTTACAAATGAGTATATTTCCATACAAATTGTGAAATTATTTGTTTTAATTCTCTGAAAAAGACCTCTGGTAGCTTGATAGGAATTGCATTGAATCTATAGATTGCTCTGGGTAGTATACTCATTTTCACTATATTGATTCTTCCAATCCATGAACACAGTATATTTCTCCATCTGTTTGTGTCCTCTTTGATTTCTTTCATCAGTGTTTTATAGTTTTCTATATACAAGTCTTTTGTTTCTTTAGGTAGAAATACTCCTAAGTATTTTATTCTTTTTCTTTCGATGGTAAATGGAATTGTTTCCTTAATTTCTCTTTCTGTTTTCTCATTGTTAGTGTATAGGAATGCCAGGGATTTCTGTGTGTTGATTTTGTATCCTGAAACTTTACTGTATTCACTGATTAGCTCTAGTAATTTTCTGGTAGAGTCTTTAGGGTTTTTTTATGTAGAGGATCATGTCATCTGCAAACAGAGAGAGTTTTACTTCTTCTTTTCCAATGTGGATCCCTTTTATTTCTTTATCTGCTCTGAATGCTGTGGCCAAGACTTTCAAAACTATGTTGAATAGTAGTGGTGAGAGTGGGCACCCTTGTCTTGTTCCTGACTTCAGGGGAAATGCTTTCAGTTTTTCACCATTGAGGACAATGTTTGCTGTGGGTTTGTCATATATAGCTTTTATTATGCTGAGGTATGTTCCTTCTATTCCTGCTTTTTGGAGGGTTTTTATCATAAATGGATGTTGAATTTTGTCAAAGGCTTTCTCTGCATCTATTGAGATAATCGTGTGGTTTTTATTTTTCAGTTTGTTAATGTGGTATATTACATTGATTGATTTGCAAATATTGAAGAATACTTGCATCCCTGGGATAAAGCCTACTTGATCATGATGTATGATCTTTTTAATGTGTTGTTGGATTCTATTTGCTAGAATTTTGTTAAGGATTTTTGCATCTATGTTCAGCAGTGATATTGGCCTGTAGTTTTCTTTTTTTGTGGCATCTTTGTCGGGTTTTTGAATTAGGGTGATGGAGGCCTCATAGAATGAGTTTGGAAGTTTACCTTCCTCTGCAATTTTCTGGAAGAGTTTGAGTAGAATAGGTGTTAGCTCTTCTCTAAATTTTTGGTAGAATTCAGCTGTGAAGCCATCTGGTCCTGGGCTTTTGTTTTCTGGAAGATTTCTGATTACGGTTTCAATTTCCATGCTTGTGATGTGTCTGTTAAGATTATCTATCTCTTCCTGGTTTAGTCTTGGAAAGTTGTACTTTTCTAGGAATTTGTCCATTTCATCCAGGTTGTCCAGTTTATTTGCATATAGTTGCTGATAATAGTCTCTTATGATCCTTTGTATTTCTGTGTTTTCTGTTGTGATCTCTCCTTTTTCATTTCTAATTCTGTTGATTTGGTTCTTCTCCCTTTGTTTCTTGATGAGTCTGGCTAATGGTTTGTCAATTTTATTTATCTTCTCAAAGAACCAGCTTTTGGCTTTGTTGATTTTTGCTATGGTCTCATTTGTTTCCTTTGCATTTATTTCTGCCCTGATCTTTAAGATTTCTTTCCTTCTACTACCCCTGGGCTTCTGCATTTCTTCCTTTTCTAGTTGCTTTAGGTGTAAAGTTAGATTATTTATTTGACTTTTTTCTTGTTTCTTGAGGTGAGCTTGCATTGCTATGAACTTTCCCCTTAGCACTGCTTTTACAGTGTCCCATAGGTTTTGGGCTGTTGTGTTTTCATTTTCATTCATTTCTATGCATATTTTTATTTCTTCTGTGATTTGTTGGTTATTCAGCAGTGTGTTGTTGAGCCTCCATATATTGGGATTTTTAAATGGTTTTCTCCTGTAATTGATATCTAATCTCACTGCATTGTGGTCAGAAAAGATGCTTGGAATGATTTCAATTTTTTGACTTTACCAAGGCTAGATTTATGGCCCAGGATGTGATCTATTCTGGAGAAGGTCCCATGTGCGCTTGAGAAAAAGGTGAAATTCATTGTTTTGGGGTGGAATGTCCTATAGATATCAATTAGGTCTAACTGGTCTAGTGTATCATTTAAAGTTTGAGTTTCCTCGTTAATTTTCTGTTTAGTTGATCTATCCATTGATGTGAGTGGACTATTAAAGTCTCCCACTATTATTGTGTTGTTGTTAATTTCCCCTTTCATACTTGTTAGCATTTGCCTTACATATTGTGGAGCTCCTATGTTGAGTGCATATATATTTATAATTGTTATTTCTTCTTCTTGGAGTGATCCTTTGATCATTATGTAATGTCCATCTTTATCTCTTTTCATTGCCTTTATTTTAAAGTCTACTTTATCTGATATGAGTGTTGCTACTCCTGCTTTCTTTTGGTCTTTATTTGCATGGAATATCTTTTTCCAGCCTTTAACTTTCAGTCTATATGTGTCCCTAGGTTTGAGGTGGGTCTCTTGTAGACAAAATACATAGGGGTCTTGTTTTTGTATCCAGTCGGCCAATCTTTGTCTTTTGGTTGGGGCATTCAACCCATTTACATTTAAGGTAATTATTGATAAGTATGATCCCGTTGCCATTTACTTTATTGTTTTGGGTTCGAGATTATATACCCTATCCGTGTTTCCTGTCTAGGGAAGATCCTTTAGCAGTTGTTGGAGCGCTGGTTTGGTGTTGCTGAATTCTCTCAGCTTTTCCTTGTCTGTAAAGCTTTTGATTTCTCCTTCAAATTTGAATGAGATCCTTGCTGGGTACAATAATCGGGGTTGTAGATTGTTTTCTTCCATGACTTTAAGTATGTTCTGCCATTCCCTTCTGGCCTGAAGCGTTTCTATTGAGAGATCAGCTGTTATCCTTATGGGATTCCCCTTGTGAGTTATTTGTTGTTTTTCCCTTGCTGCTTTTAATATTTGCTCTTTGAGTTTGATATTTGTTAGTTTGATTAATATGTGTCTTGGGGTGTTTTGCTTTGGGTTCATCCTGTTTGGGACAAACAAATGAGTGTGTATATATATATATATATATATATATATTCCATTGACTCTTGAACAGCATGGTTTTGAACTGTATGGGTTCATTTACAGACAGACTTTTTTTCAATACATACTACAGTACAGCGCAGTCTGCTGCTTGTTGAATCCACAGATGAGCTGCAGATATGGAAGACCCACTCTATATGCAAACTTTGACTGCCCCTAGCCCCCACATTGTTCATATATATGTGTGTGTGTATACTTAAGTGTATGTATGAATATAATTCAGCCATAAAAATGGCAGTCTTGCCACTTGAGTTTTTTGACAATGTGAATAAAGCTAGAGGACATTATGCTATGTGAAATAAGCAAGACAAATTGTGTATAGTCTCACCTATATTCGAAATCTCAAAGAACTGAACTCACAGAAGTAGAGAGTGTATTAATTGTAGGATCTGTGGGTGGGGGAAATGAGACATTGGTCAGAGAATACAGACTTCCAGGTATAAGTTACACCTGTATATAGAAGTTATACAGTATATGTTCTGGGGATCTAATGTACAGCATGGTGACAGCAGTTCCCAGTGTCGAACACCTGAAAGTTGCTGAGAAAATAGATCTTAAATGTTCTCACCATAACAACAAAGAAATGGTATTAATAATTCTATAAAGTGAAGGATGTGTTAATAACCTTACCATGGCAACCACTTCTCGATATATGTTTATATTCAATCATCACATTGTACACCTTAAACTGATACAACATAGCATGTTAACAAAACCTCAACAGATCTGGAAAAAAGCAATAATACAAATTAAAAGTAGTCATCACATTATGAATAACAAAAGAGGAAATATTCTTCCAATAAGTGAAACTGTTCTCCAATTCAAGAAGTTGCTCATAGTATTAACAAAAAGTGGAATTCGCACAGGTCTTGGTCCTTTCATTTTTGCCTTTCTCATTAACCTAAGCAAAAATGTCAGCCAACATTATTGTCACAGCTACACTCATTCATCAGTACAATCATAGACTAAGAGTACAAGCGTTTGGTGAAAACAAAAGGATTCTGTGAGAACTGGGTGCTTGGACTTTACAATAAAGAATACTGTGTTTTTAATTGTTTGTAAACTGAATGTTACACATCCTTTATATACTAAAATTTATAATAAACACATATAACTTATATGTGTATAGGTAGATAAATGAAGTTTTCCAGAGCAGTCACTACAAAAACTGTATGAAGAAATACATCTAAAAGCACTAGAAATCAAGATGGAATCTTTAAAAGTATTCAAATAACATATAGGAAAGCATGAAATAAGAAACAGGGAAGCAAACAGAAACCTCATAATAAATGGAAGACTTATTGTCTTAAATGTTAAATGGTCTGAATATACCAATTAAAAGGCAGAAATTGGCAGCTTGTCAAAGCAACCAACAAAGCAAGATCAACTATATCCTGCCTTCAAGAAACTCACTTCAAGTGCAGTGTCATAGGTTAAATTAAAAGGATGAAAAAATATATACTATACAAACATTAATTTTTTTAAAGGCAGAAATAACTGTAGTATCAGAAAAAGTAGACCTCAGAGCAAAGAAAATTACTAGAAACAAAGACATTACATACTGAGAAAAGAATTCATCAGGAAAACCTAACAGTTTTAAATATGTACACATCAAACAGTAGAACCTCACGATACATGAGAGGAGAAATAGAAAAGGCCACAGTTGAAGTTAGGGCTTCAACATCCTTCTCTCAGCCATAGAACTGCTAAAAGAAAATCAGCAAGGATACAGAAAATCTGGACCATGTGGTCATGCAACAGGATTTAATTGACATATATAAAAGACTCCCAACAACAGTTAAAATAAACACATTTTTTTCCTAGTGCTCATGGAATATTGACCAAGGTAGATTATATTCTGATTCATAAGACAAACTCAGCAAAAAATTTTAAATCATAAAATGGTCAAGGATATAAAAGAGACAACTGAAGAACTATTCTAGATTGAAGGAGACATGATAACAAAATTCAGTGCCTGTTCTAGATGCAGTCAGGACCCACCTGTTGGGACATGGAGCAGCCTTAGAACAGGATCTGTAGGTGAGATGGCAGTGTTGCATCAAGGTTGATATCCTTACTTGAAGGGTTATATGGAGATTACATAGGAGAGTGTTCTTGTTTGGAGGAAAAACAAAATTTAGAGGGGATAAAGCAGCACATCTGTAGTTTATATTCAGGTGGTTCATAAAGAGTAATGATAATGAGTTTGCACATGCATACAGACATTATAGAAAAAGACAATAATGAATTAATGCAGTGAAGTGTTAAAAGGTTGAGAATCTAAAAAGAGATACGGACGTTGTTTTTGCTGTTCTTCCAACTTTTCCATAACTTTGAGATTATGTCAACATAAGTTATTTTGAAACAGTGAAAGTTTAATATATACATATTAGCAAAAGCTGGAGGAATCCATTCACTAAAAGAAACAAAGTAGTTATAGAAATTTCAACAATCCAGCACTTCTGCAAGGAGAAATTAGTAGGCCCACCAGTGGAACAGACCCACATGTATTTAGATATTTGACTCATGACAAATTATTAACAGTGTTATATTAATCACGATGTTTACATGGAGAAAGAATATTGACCCCTTCCTACCCCAGTCACTGCATATCCCATTTTCACAAAGGATGCTTCGAGATTTAGATTCACAATCAGGAGACAGAAGGCATCCTCCCCACTTCTTTACCCATCAGAGGTTACCATTGTAGCACTTCAAGCTGTGGGCAGGATTAAGAAATTGTACCTTTGGCATGGAAATCAGGGTTTCAGGGCAAGACCAGCAGCAGTGGGGTGCCCCCAGATGGCTGCACAGCAGAGTACCAGAGCTAATGGCTTTGAACACAGGAGACTCGACACAGTGACTGAAGCTGGCAGACCTGTCTACAAGCTCATGTGACACACCACCAGAGTCTGCCACCCAGGGATGGAGGGTCCCCTGCCATCATCTGGAAGTTCTGGGTATGTGGTGGAGGCAAGGGCCAGTTGGCCCTTCCTGTCTCAGTGACTGCAGCTGAACTGCAGGAACACAAACCGATGAGCTCCCCGCTGGTCTGGATCAGGTCTTATCTATCACCCCCTCCGTGTCCCCAGTGCTTGGCATAGGGTTAATGTATTGGCTCGGGCTGCTGTAACTGAGAGGTTGAAACACGGGAATCCATCTTCTCATAATTCCGGAGGCCAGAATTCCTTTGTCGGTGGGGTTGGTTTCTTCTGAGGCTTCTCTCCTTGCATGTAGATGACCATCTTCTCCTTGAGTTTCTACCTGGTCTTCCGTCTGTGTGTCTGTGTCCAGATCTCCTCCTTTCATTAGGACACTGGTCATACTGGTTTAGGGCCCACCCTAATGAACTTAATGATCTCTTTGAAGACTCTATCTGTAAATACCATCCCATTCTGTAGTCCTGGGGGTTAGGACTTCGACATATAAATTTGTTGGGGGCAGGGCACAAAGCAGCCCATAACAGTAGCCATTTGCTAAGCAAATGAATGAATGAGTGAGTGAATGATAGAAGCCTCCATCTCTTCTGGGAAAGAAGGTTTCAAACCCAGATGCCTAAACTGAGAGCATGTAGGCATTTATGACTGTCTCGAACCCCTCCTGTTCAACCAGAGAGACAAAGTAGAGGGTGCAGCCCTCCCCAGTGGGACACCGGGGAGCCAAGCTAACTGCTGGTACAATCTACTTGTTAGGGCTACTGCCTTGATATCTTCAACTTGGCAGCACTAAACATTGAGGCTAATTGTCTAAGTGCTAAGGAGGCTTCTAGGGGTCAAGCTAAGTCACCTTTTGGAAATTAACCCTTACTGTTCTCCAAATTCTGTAGAAAACATTTAGACACACACAAACACCACCCAATAAAGACTTTCATTGTCAGAATATGTGGTAGAATAAGCTAACCTATAGCCATTATTTTTTTTAATCTTTTTTTATTGAAGGATAATTTCCATGTCAATACAACCATTATGGCCAGTTTCCTAATTTCAAATACACAATTCAGTTGTCTTCACATATATCCTTGCAATCATGGGAGCACATGCCCAAATTTTGATAACTGAGAAAACTATGATAAAGAGCTTGGATAGTAGAATACTAAACCTGGTCCTACTCACCACCTGTAAATATGCATGCTTTGAAGTTAATCATCTCACTGGTCCCTTCAAGTCTTAAGATTGCTTGTCTCTAGATACCCTTGTTCCTTTATATATATATTAAAAAGTCATGGCTTTTATACCCATTTATCACTTCATATTTTATTCATTTATTATTTTGACCAAGATATTCAGTATTCTTTCATCTGATCAGTATGTACTGACTGTTTACTATGTGCTAGTCACTGTTCTAGACCTCATGTACAGCAGTGAAGGGAGGTTTCTGCTACCATGAAGCTTATGTATTAGTGGGGAAGATAGATGCTAAATAAATAATAACAATAATAATTGAAAAAATGTAGTTGAAAACCATGTGAGGATCAGAGAGATAATCCAGCCCAAGGGAACAGAATATGCAAAAGCCCTGAGGTAAGAACAAGAGTGAAAGGGTATTTGTTCTTGTAAACAAGTAACGTCTCCATTGTCCCTTTCGTGAGTTTAGACTTAGATCGTGGCTACTCTTAGTCTTCATCCTCTGACTTGAAGCCTCCCAACGGTTTTAGGTTACCTTGTGACACCTCAGGTCCTCTCGATAAAGATAACTTTCTCTTTTTTGAACTCCCAGTACTTAACACTTACTATGTGTCAAGTAGGCACTTTGCATGCATTTCCTCTAATCCCTTTGGCAACCTTGTTAGGGATGGTACCATTTTATAGGCAAGAAAACAGGTTCAGAAAGACTAGATGACTCATTCGAGATCACTCCAGAAGGAAGTGGGAGACGGATTTGACTTGTCCAGGCATGTGCCATGCCCTTTTGGGTACACTCTATTGGCTACAACCATTATCCTCCATCTGATGTACATGACCCTTGACCTAAAACGGTGCCTAAATTCAGGGAGGCTCCCGGAGTCCTCTGACTCTTCTAAGGTCCTGCCAGTTTATTGGTTCCAAATGCCTTTTGCGATCAGAGCCATGTTGACTTCATCTGCATCTCAAGGGAGGATTTTTTTTAAATAGAGGTGCTAAGATTTGAACCCCAAGGCTGAAAAATCATTTGCCTCTTTAGGAAATCTTTCTCAGGTAATTCTGGTGAGCAGCCAGGAAGAGGTCAGGTTTATCCAGCCTGACCTTCCTGATGTGAGCAGTCTGTGCCAGGTAACTTTCAGAAAGTGGAGAATTCATCACATATCATTTTGCTAGTCCTAGTATTGGGGAACCTTCTTTCTTCTTTGCCTGAACTCTGCTCTTCCCAAACTTTGGTCACCTAAAGAAAGTCATCCGGTGTCAACCAGTACTATATGGTTGAAAATTCTTATAGCTGATAATTTCACATCCATTTCCTGGAACTGTGCTGTATTGTCTGGTTTTGTAAGGGAGGAAAAAAAGCACAAGCAGAGCACAAATCATAAAACAAAACTGTTTTATGTGTGCGTGTGCCTCATTATATTCAAAACTGTGTGTGCCTCGTTATATTCACTTTGCAAAAAGATCAAAGGCACAGAAAGAGAAAAATGGAGAGGAACAGGGGAGGAAGCATCTGATAGAGACAGAGAAAGAAGAAAGATTAGGTCAAATATGGGCTCTACTGACTGTGGTTCTGAATTTTTAAAACCTGCTTTCACTCTTACTCAAAAGAACCGTAGAGAAAGTTTTCTCTTACCAAAAGCTGTACCTTCATTGGCCCAAAAGATCCAGAGAAGTTTTAATCCTTAATGCACAAAAATTCCCCAAGAGCCCAAGAAAAGCTTTTTTGCTGGATTGTGATAGAAAACCCACTCCTTTATGTATAATTGAAGACATTTAGGGCAGCATTACAACCCTTCCTGCTTATACACAGCCTCTAAACCCTTGCTAAAGTGCAGCTTTCCCAGGAAGCTCTCTTAAGCAATTAAAAGTGGTTATTCTGCTGCCTAGAAAGAGTCTGAGCTCATCCTAGCCTTTGCAATTGCAACAACACATTAAGGAGTTATTCACTTCACTTGTATGCATTCTACAAACTTTTCTCAAACTGTGCTTGCTGAACATGTAGGTGAGGCACATTACATTTTTTTTTCCAAAATAACACAAATAGTGAAATGATTATTTTTGATAATAATTTCCTCTTAGTTTCTCCATTTGATTTCTAGTTTGCCAAGTGTAGGAGGTAAAATTATGTGTGATCTCTACCCACCTCAGGAAAAATTTGCTTCTGAAATTTTAATGCTGGGATCTGTATCTTCCACATAGGAGACTTAATTTCATTCATAACAAATGTCCTGAATGGAGTGTTAATTTGCATTTCATCTCTGATAAGCACAATTCTCCAAAAGTGGAAGGAAACAATGGTTAGACTGTAGTTCAGTTCAGTCGCTCAGTAGTGTCCAACTCTTTGTGACTCCATGAATCGCAGCATGCCAGGCCTCCCTGTCCATCACCAATTCCCGGAGTCCACTCAGACCCATGTCTATCAAGTCGGTGATGCCATACAACCATCTCATCCTCTGTCAGCCCCTTCTCCTCTTGCCCCCAATCCTTCCCAGCATTAGGGTCTTTTCCAGTGAGTCAGCTCTTCTCATCAGGTGGCCAAAGTACTGGAGTTTCAGCTTCAACATCAGTCCTTCCAGTGAACACCCAGGACTGATCTCCTTTAGGATGGACTGGTTGGATCTCCAGTCAGTCCAAGGGACTCTCAAGAGTCTTCTCCAGCACCACAGTTCAAAAGCATCAATTCCTCGGCACTCAGCTTTCTTCACCATTCAACTCTCTCATTCATGCATGACCACTGGAGAAACCATAGCCTTAACTAGACGGACCTTTGTTGGCAAAGTAATGTCTCTGCTTTTCAATATGCTGTCTAGGTTGGTCATAACTTTCCTTCCAAGGAGTAAGCATCTTTTAGTTTCATGGCTGCAGTCACCATATGCAGTGATTTTGGAGCCCCCCAAAATGAAGTCTGACACTATTTCCACTGTTTCCCCATCTATTTCCCATGAAGTGATGGGACCAGATGCCATGATCTTAGTTTTCTGAATGTTGAGCTTTAAGTCAACTTCTCCACTCTCCTCTTTCACTTTCATCAAGAGACTTTTTAGTCTCTCTTCACTTTCTGCCATAAGGGTGGTGTCATCTGCATATCTGAGGTTATTGATATTTCTCCCAGCAATCTTGATTATAGTGTAGTTTAGAGCAGTGTTATTCAATGTGTGATCTACAAACCAGCAGCACCAGAAGGACCTAATATTTTATAGAAATAAAAAAGCACTGCTTCAGAACCCAGTTGGAGGGATTTTTCCTTCCCAGGAAGCACTGAAGATATTTCTGGTTGTCACCATTGGAAGTGAGGATACTATTGGATTCTAGTGGGTAGAAGCCAGGAATGCTTCTCAACATTCTCTATAGCACAGGACAGTCCCCACAACTAAAGAATTATCTGACCCAAAATGTCAGTAGTGCTGCCCTTGAGAAACTCTTGATTAGGAAAGTAAATTGGAAATAATGGGGTGGGAGTGAGGAGAATAAAAAAAGTGTTTCAAGATGATAAACAATAGAAGTAAAAGAGAAAGAAAAACATTGGCAAGAGAGTCATGGAACTTGGGCTGTGATCACGGGGACTGCATGCCCTTAGAGAAGCCATTTACCCTCTCTCTGTTTCAGTTTACACATCTTATAAATGAAGGGAAAGATTGAACGAAAAGAAGGGGATTCTTATCCCTAAGATTCTTTTCAGAATAGATGCATTATAATTTAGGCAGTATTTCTCAGTTTAAGTTATCCAGAGATCGCCTCACTATGTTTGCTGTCTCTGTCATCTTTGCTCTTTAAATTTCTTAAAATTGTTACTTTAACGTATTTTTCTATTTTTAAGATATATTTTTAAAGGCAGTGTTATGTCACTGTCATTAGTTTACAGCCACTCCTGCTTGTCTTACCTTGAAGTAGGCACCATTAAAAGAAAACAATTTTGCCAAACGAGAACATCTTTTCACATTAAGCAATTGTATTTCTTTTGTGAGTTGTCATGTCCTCTGCTCTTATCTATTGGGGCCTGATAAATTTGTATGAGCTTGTTATATGTTAAAGATATTAACCTGTAAAAAAAAATGAAAGCAATGTTATTAAAGTCTAGCTAGAGTTAGAGGCTTGAAGCCAGCCTTGGCAAAAGAATAAATTATATTTAAGAAAAAAAGAGGAAAAGTCTAAAACCAATATGACTAACTATAGAGAAAATACAAGATAAATTATTAGAGCCAGTAAGAAAGTTCAGCAAGATTATTGTGTAAAATAACAACATACAAATAGCAGTAAAATTTCTACATCCCAAGAGCTACCAGTGGAAAAATGCAGTAGGAAAAAATATATCCTGTTCAGATAGCAACAAAAAAGTATACTGTGCCTAGAAATAGAAGACCTTTATAAAAAAAATTATATTACAAAGATACTCAAAAAGATCCTAGATAAGTATAAGTTGGGGAAGACTTGGAAATGTTATCATTTTTTGTTCCTGTCCATATACTATATATGTGTGTGTTTCAAGAGACTTATTAAAAGTGATTATGAATTTTCTAAGCCAATTTTGCAAATAAAAATTATGAGGGTTTACCATATTTTATCACATCATACAAACTCATAGCAATAAAAACCTGAAGTGCTAGTGTAGAAACTGGCTATCAAACCCTCAGTCATAAATGATTTTGGGAAACTAGCTCATTATTTGGACCAAAGTGAAGGAGGATCCCTACTCACACTTTTACAAAGGTGAGCTCCAAATTCTTAGAGGACCTAAATGTCAGATGTGGAGCCAGAAATCTAGTATAAGAAATTGTCAGAGAATATATTTGTAGCTTCCAAATGGAGATGAATTATTAAGTAAAATCCAGAATTTCATGCCAGAAGTGGGAAACTCTTAGTTCTGAGAATATAAAAATTAAGGGCTTCTGTTTAAAAAAAAAATCACATAGTTAACAGCTAGATGGTAATTCGGGATTAAGTCCTTCTCTACACTAGATCCATCCATGTTGCTGCAGATGGCATTGTTTCATTCTTTTTATGGCTGAGTAGTATTCCATTGTATATAAGTACCACAGCTCTATCTATTTCAGGCAGACATCTAGGTTGCTTCCATGTCTTGGCTATTGTAAATAGTGCTGCAGTGAGCATCAGGGTGCATGTATCTGGGAATTACGGTTTTCTCTGGATATGTACCCAGGAGTGGGATTGCTGAATCATATAGTAGTTCTGTTTTTCATTTTTTAAGGAACCTCTATACTGTTCTCCATAGTGGTTGTACCAATTTACATTTCCACCAACAGTGTAGGAGGATTTCCTGTTCTCCATACCCACTCCAGCATTTATTGTTTGTAGACTTTTTGATAATGGCTATTCTGGTTGGTATGAGGTAGTACCTCATTGTAGTGTGTTTTTTGTTCTTTTTGTTCAGGAATTGAACCTGGGCCAGAGCAGTAAAACCACTGGACCACCAAGGAACTCCCTTTCATTGCAGTTTTGATTTGCATTTCTCTGTTAATTAGTGATGTTGACTAATGTCTTTTTGGCTCTCTGGATGTCTTCTTTGGAGAAATGTCTATTTAGATCTTCTTTCTATTTTTTGATGGGTTGTTTTGGACCTTGCTCTTTAGAAGGGCAAAGGACAGGTATATACCCTCTGATGGGGAAGTTGGTGCTTTAGGGTAAGTGTCTGGCTTCATTTCAACCAGCATCTGGCATCGTAGTACAGAAGCTCAGAGGCAAAAAGACAAGAGGGCAAGTAAGAGGTGCTTCAGAGAACCAAAGAAAAGCATGCTCTCCACTGTAGTTGCAAGGTAGCAGGGATCCAGCCCACAAGAGTTTCTGGAACTCATATGACCCCAAGTTTGGGCACTTTTGCTTCGAAGCATTTCAGAAACCACCAGAATGAGTCTGGGAAGAAAAAAGTTCATTCCATCTTCAAATCTGAAGCTCTTAAAATCAGTTGTGAATAGCTCATTTTTAGGGTTACTGAGATTTGGTCATTCTGAAATACTGAAGGCAACTGAAATACTTTACAGTCAGTCCACTGGAGGCCCTGAAGTAGAGATCATCACAGTCATTTCCCAGGATACTTGTTGAATTACATCCCTTTGGGGATAGAGTGTCCAGTTCAAGTCCTCCTTTGTCTAAGGTGTATATGTACATGTCCCCAAGCACTTTCTCATTTTAGACCTATGCTCATGCTATTCTTCCTGTCTAGTGGGATCACACTCTGCTCCTCACATGGCTTCTGCTTCTCATGCTACAGATCTTCATTTAAATGTTAACTTCTGAGTGAAGCCTTCCTTGACATTCTGCTAAGTAAGTCCTTTGCTATTATCTGTCAGCCCACTCATATATAAAACACCTCTCTTGTGTCAGGCTCTGTTTATTTGCTGGATGTATAACTATGACCAAACAAAGGCCCTGCCATCAAGGAACATTTTGAAATAGCTTGTTCACCTTTTTTAGAGAAGGGAACTCTCTGCCCCTTAGAATAAAATTTCCATGAGGGCATGGACAATTTTGTTTAGCTCATCATTTTATGCACACCCAGCACAGATGACAGTACAAGACATCCATTTGGCACAATATTTGTGAATGAATCAAGAAATAGGTAACTTCTTCACTTCACCTCATTGGCCACCCTAGACCTGAGGTGAACCATATCCTCTCTCCCAAGAGTTTGGAATTTGATACATAGACACAGACTAGTTGTTGGGAGCCAGACAAGAAGAAACTAACTCCAATGGTGAGGTCCCCAGATCTGCCCCAGTTACTGCCTGTCTCACGGCCTGGTTGTCTAACTCAGCTCGTGAGCTGCATTTTCCTTTTCCCAAAGTCAGTTTTATATTTACATTTCCCAAAGTCAATTTTAATCACTCTCTTTATCTAGCAACTCATTAATCTAACTGATCAGCGCACACACGTGAAAATTAATCAGCTCACATCAAAATCTGGCTTCAGTAGCTTCCAGTTGTTCTTAGAATAAAATGTATACCCCTTACCAGTGCTGGAAAGGTCCTCCATGGTCTGGCCCTGCTTACCTCTCCTACCCTCACTGGCCTTCTTTGAGTTTATTAAGTGCCCAGACTTCTTTTCTACCTCGGGGCCTTTGCATATGCTGTTCCCTTTGCCTGGCTTGTTGTTCCCTCAGCTCTTCAAACGTCTGGCTTCTCCTTAGCTTTCAGCTCTCCCCTCAAATGTCACCTCCCTAAGGAGACCTTTTAAGTCAGTTTTGGCCATAGCACTCCTCAATTGACACATTCACATTAGAACATTAGAGGAAGGACTATTTACAAAGATGTGGGGAGCCATAGTACAGTACCCCAGGAGCAAAAGAGGGCTTGGTACCTCTCTCAAGTCTGAAGGGGAGAAGTCAGGGACTACCTGAAATCCAAAAGGAGAGTTCCATGGAGAGGGCTGCCCCCAGAAGACTTGAGACTTGAAGTCCAATGATTCATCAGCTCAAGGCAACCAAAGCTCAAGCCGGTAGGGAGCACTGGAGGAGAGCATCCTAAAATCACTCTCCTCCCTCCTTTTCTCCTGCCAGGATTCCCTGTTGTCCCAACCCATCAGAAACCAGAGGGCAAGGAAGCCTATTGAAATAGAAGTTGGAAAACTTTCCCTATGAGGAGCTAGATGTTAGTATTTTCAACTTTAGGGGCCATACAATCTGTCACAAACTACTCAATTCTAACATGGTAGCATGAGAAAAGTCATGGTCTATAAATAAATGAACAGGTGTGGTTGTATTTCAATAAAATTTTATTAACAAAATAAGCAGTGAACCATATTTCCTCAGGCTGGATGTAGAACACTCCAGATAATCTACCAGGTCAGAAAATAGAGTGGGAAAATGTGAGGAGGGTCTCTAGGGTTCAACAGAATGTATCCAGCATCTCTTCTGCAGCCATCCCATCTAAAGTAGAAAGTACTCCACTTCCCTCAGAGATATAGAGAAGCTAGTGGTTACCAATGGGAAGAGCAGCAAAATAGAGGTAGGGAATGAAGAGGTACAAAGCACTATCCATAAAATAAGCTACAAGGATATATTGTACCAAACAGGAATATAGCCATTATTTATAATAACTCTAAATGGAGTATCATCTGTAAATATTCTGTATCTCTATGTTGTACATCTGAACTAAAGTAACATTGATTATAAATCAACTGTACTTCAATATAATATAGCGGGTAAGAGGCAGTGGGAAGGCTCTAGTAAACAGAGTCCATGACTTGTCATTGGCTGAATCCTGCCAGGAAAGAAGAGAGATCTTTCTTCTTCCTGTTGGGCTCTGTTATCTTCACAGGGCATGAGAGCTGTCGCTTCTGGTCTCCCACCTCTGTTTAATTGAAAAGTAAAGTGAAAGTTTTTGTCGCTCAGTTGTGTCCGACTGTTTGCAACCCCATGGACTGTAGCCCACCAGGCTCCTCTGTCCATGGGATTCTTCAGGCAAGAATACTGGAGTGGGTAGAGCCATTCTCTTCTCCAGGGGATCTTCGCAACCCAGGGATCAAGCCCAGGTCTGCTGCATTGCAGGCAGATGCTTTACCATCTGAGCCACCAGGGAAACCCATATTTTCAGAAACTATTTAACTGAAGTTTCTGATTATTTTTTATAGCAGGTTCATCCATGAGTTGCAGAGTATAGTCCAAAACAGAGCATTCTTATATATTATCAGTATATATATGTCATCCAATCAGCAAGGAAAGATGGGATAGATACGTTCTTCTCTGGTGCGATGGAGGATAAATGGGACAAGGACTGCGTAAATTTTAAGTCAGAGTGTCTGTGTTCTACCCCCCTCCATCCTTGTGCGGCTTTACAGATTGACAGTCCATAATCTCTCTCCCCCTCATACTCCCTCTACCACATTTTTTTTCTTTTTTGCCCCCTTGTAAGAGGATCAAAACTGTTGGAAATTTGAAAGGTAAATGACTTTCTAATCATATTAGCCAAAAAGACACAGTTCTTTTGTAGCAAACTCCTGAGACCACAGCAGTTACTTTATGACTAGAGCCGGGTAGTTGAGACTAATGCAAAATTTGGCAGCAAGCACACTGGACTTCTTACCATTCCTAAGACCTGGAACCTTTCCCTTGCGTTTTCACAGATCAGCAGATTCTCAGTCAGCCTCTCTCTCTCTCTCTCTCCCCACCTCTTACACTCCCTTTCTCCTCTCACCTCCCTCCCTTTCTCTCTCTCTCTCCCCCTTTCACCTTCCTTCCCTCCTTCTATAATATTAGGGAATCCTAGACATAACTGAGATCAGAAGGCATACATTCAGTGTCACCCCATTGAGTCTTGTAGTTCTAGGGCTCTATCTAGCATTGAGAAGTTGTTCTTTGACTACATCTCATGTCATCTCATTTGAATCATCTCGTTTCTGTAGTCCATTTAATCTGTGATTGTTTCCTTGGGCTAAACTTTAATTTTACCTTTGGTACAAAGGTAAATTCTGAACCAGCAAGTCTGAGTTTTCTCTGCCTTTCAAAGACAGGCATCTACCCTATAAGGTCATGAGTCAAAAAGAAATGATCACAAATGCTGGTCACTGGGTGCAGAAGATGTCCGTGACAGCATTTTCCATGTTTTGTTTAGTAACAGAAACCCACTAAAAGTAACCTAAATACCTGATTATCAGGGAATGGTTACCTAAGTAGTAATCCATCTAATAGAAAATGATGCAGAGTATGAAAATACCTGCAAAGAATGTTAGGAGTGATACAACATATATGCATGTAGAAGGAGAATTAGAAGGAAATAATCCCTTATTTTCATGGTGGTTAACACTGGATGGTAGGATACAGGTGATATTTCTCTTCTTATTTATGCTTCCATTCATTTCCCAACTTTTCTAGAAAGAATATATATTACTTTTACATTTGGAAAATAAAACATTTTTTCTGAAGTCAAATAGGGTGAGTTGCTACATTGGGGTCCAGAAGGCTAGAGTTTTCTTTCCCTCTTCTAGACTGGCCATTAGAAAGTCACTTTCTTCTCTCCTTTTAAAGAGGGAGGGTATTGCTACATTATTAAACAATCAGCCAGTAAGGTTCAAGAGCAATAAATTGACCTCTCAAGAGAAAATCAGTGAAGCTAGGAAATATGGGCTAGAAACCCCTACCGAGTGGTCTAATGCATCCCTCAAGAATCAAGGCCATATACATTACACTTTCTGGTATGGGCACTTTCTTTTCAATCTAATTGTAAATATTTCAAGTGATTGCAGTTTCACTGCTACATTTTAGACCAGTCAACAAGCTATTAATCCACCTTCCCTGAACAGCATATTACGACTCTAGCAAACTTCAGAGATGTCCAGCTACCTCTATGACCTGGACAAACTTGCTGAACAAGTATCCTAGACATGATTCAAATCCTGGCCCCTCCACCCATCTGTAACGCCTTCCACAAGACCCTTTACCCGTCTGATCTTAGGTTTCCTCAGCTTTAAGAAAAAGAAACCTCTCCACTTTATAAATGGTGCTGTAGGGATTAAATGAGATGATGCATCTAGGGAATGCACTGAATGCACACAGAAGGAAACGTTACGTGAGTCCAGAATGTTGGACCAGTGTTAAGCAGTTGTTTTCCTGACAGAGGAGATGGGCTATTCTGAGTCAACAACCACCAGTCTTTGTGTGTGTATTTTCAGGGATGACACAAGTGGGTTGGAGTGGATGGTGCAGTTCGTGACCCTGAAGCAGCAAAATTCCATGTGGTCTGCAATTCTTGGGCTTCGTTGTTCAGTCGCTAAGTCGTGTCCGACTCCTTGCGACCCCCTGGACTGCAGCAGGGGCTTAGTCATACCCAGTAACCAGCCTCACATCACAAATACAGCTCATATAGCCCCCACTGGAGCTTTTTCATTGTTGATAAGAGCTGCAACTGGAGCACTGGCCATGGGGCCAGGAGAAAGGATGGGGTGAAGAGTTGTGTTTAAGATGGAGTCAGTAGGGTATGATGAATAATTCGTATAGAGGCTGAAGGAAAGGAAAGAGTTAAGCCTTCAAGTTCCTAATGCAGATGTCTGCATGCACAGTTTGTGGAGCAACTGTCTATTGAGCACCTACTTAGGGCCAGGAATAAGGCCTAGGAGACACCATGGTGAACCAAATGGAAAAAAAAAAATTCTCTGCTCTTGTGAGTTTACTTTATACTGGGGAAAACAGACAATAAATAGTAGACAGGTAAGACAATCTCTGGTTGTGATAACTTTGATGAAGGAAGTAAACAGGGTAATAGGATGGTAAATAAGACTGTGAAGTCTGCTTTATTTTTTTGTTATTTTTGCTGTTTTATTAATGAAGTATAATTGCTTTACAATGTTGTGTTAGTTTCAGCTATTCAACAAAGTGAATCAGCCATATGTATACATATATCCCGTCCCTCTGGAGCCTCCCTCCCACCCACCCCCATTCCACCCCTCTAGGTCATCACAGAGCACTTAACTGAGCTCCCTGTGCTATACTGCAACTTCCTGCTAGCTATCTGTTCTGCTCATGGTGGTGTAGATTTATGTCAGTACTACTCTACAATCTGTCCTACCCTCCTGGCCGCCCTCCCCATGTCCACGTGTCCATTCTGAATGCCTGCGTCTCTGTTCCTGCCTTGTAGATAGGTTCATCTGTGCTATTTTTATATTCCACATATATGCATTGATATATGATATTTGTTTTTCTGACTTACTTTGCTCTGCATGACAAACTCTGGGTCCATCCACGTCACTGTAAATGATCCAATCTTTTTGGATCTGAAAATTTTTGTGGCTGAAAATTGTATATCTCTACTGCATCTTTTTTACCCATTCATCTATTGATGGACATTTAAGTTGTGGAAACATGATTTAGATATGATGATCAGGGAAGGGCATGCCGAGAAGGTCATACAATGAAGTGATGGCTCATGAACATGAGAAGGAGCCAACAGATGAAAGGGAGGAAGGGACGCATCCCTGGAAGAAGGAACAAGTCCAAGACCTTGGGTTAGAAAAACGCTAGGTGTACTCCTTGAGAAGAGGGGGAGAAAAAATCCTGTGTAACTGGGCATAGAGAAGGTTGACTGGAGAGGTTAGAGAAATGGGCGGGACCCATTAGCCACAGACCAAGCCGAGAAGCAGGTTCTTAGGGAGGACACTCTAGCCTTTGATATGCTGAATTTGGGACACCAGAGGGGACCTAAAAAGGAAAGATCCAGGCCTACATCCTGAGAGCTAGAGAGGATATTGGGATTTGAGGAAATGTTCAGTTCCATCAAAATTACTTGGGATTGTTCTAAAAATACATGTTTCCCAGGCATTCTAAATATAGATTTCTGGACTGCCACTGTGGGAAATTCTAATTCAAGTAGACCTTGATCAAGATCTGGAAATCATTTTCAACACTCATAGGTAAGTCTGATCCATTCATTCAAGAACTATTTCTTGCATCCGTAGTATGTGCCAGGACAATTCTGAGTTCTCCAGATACAGCCCTGAGCAGGTTACAGAGCAAATAGTCTCAAGAAAGAATAGACAGCAAACAAGTACACAAATAAATTACAGTAGTGATAAAGTCACCCCCCCAAAAAAATAATAAATATAATTATGGGGACCTACACTAGATGAATGTAAAGAGAAACTCTCGTCTCTCTGAGGAAGTGACATTTCAGTTGACAGATAAGAAATGAGGAGGAGCAGCATGAGACAGTCTCAGGGAAAAGCATTTCAGGCAAAGGTTTGGTTGAGAACTCAGTAGATGAATCTAATTCTCTGGCTTATTCCTACTTGATTAACCATCCAAAATGGGGGAGAAGGCATGGTGGGAAAGATACTGTGGTATTTTCCTTTTTTTAAAAAATCATTTTTAAAAATTGCAGTATTGTTAATTTACAGTGTTGTTTTGGGTGTACAGCAAAGTGAATCAGATAGATATAGATACTCCTTTTCAGTTTCCATTACAAGTTATTACATGGTATTGAATATAGTTCCTTGTGCTTATACAGTAGGTTTTTGTTACATTTATCTGTTTTATATAGTAGTTTGTATATGTTAATCCCAAACTCCTAATTTATCTCTCCCCCCACAATGGGATCCCCTGCTACCCGCTTTGGGAACCATATAAGTTTGTTTTCTATGTCTGTGAATCTGTTTCTGTTTTGTAAATAAGTTCATCTGTATCATTTTTTTCAAGATTCCCCATATAAGTGATGTGTCATCTTCATATGCTCACCCAGAAAGCTATGCTGAGCACGTGTTTATTACAAAATATAGATATGTGCCAAGTGTTGACACAAAGATGAGCAAGGCAGTTCCCTCTCTCAGGGGGTTTGCCATCCAGCGAGGGAGGTAGATATTCAAATCAGAGAGGGCTATGCAATGAGTGAGAGCATCCCAGACCATCAGTTCATGTTCTGAGATGGTGGATGCGTACTGCTCCCTCATCTCATCTCATTTCTCTGTGTGATGGTTTGAGCAGCTGCTTTTGAGACTGTGCACACTAAAATTATTTGCATTTCTTTGTGGTCCTGTCAACTCAGACAAGCTGAATTTTTCATGAATTATTTACAACAAGAGATACTGGGTTTGAGATACTATACATGTCTGTGCTAAGTCGCTTCAGTCATGTCTGACTCTTTGCAACCCCATAAACTGTAGCCCACCAGGCTTCTCTGTCCATGGGATTCTCCAGGCAAGAATACTGGAGTGGGTTGCCATTTCCTCCTCCAGAGGGTCTTCCCAACCCAGGGATCGAACCCATGTCTCCTGCATTGGCAGGCAGGTTCTTTACCACTAGCGCCACCTGAGAAGCCCTATAATAACTATATTTGGGGGAAATATCCTAATAATAGGTAAAATTTATTGAACACTTAAAATCTTCTGACTTGACATGCAGTCTCATAGTCTTTAACAGTATCTGTGATGAGGCAGGGGCTCTCATTATTCCACTATTAGTATTATTTCTTTTGGATGAAAACATTGGCAGTCAGCAAGGTGAGGGAATTTTTCTGAGGTCATTCAACTCAGATGTGATGATTTCCCCACTACATCTGGTTTGGAGCCCCAGTTCTGGTCTATACCATCTTTCATGAATTCCTCAGATGCTGATGTATCTCAGCTACCTTCACTACAGTTCCCAAAGTGGATCCCTCTCTCTTCTTTCCATCCCAGCTAACCACCTGCGTTGTCTGCACAGGTTAGATCTACCTGCTTCTCTCTCCTCCAAGGTGGAAAAGTGGAGAGGAGAAAGACTCCTTGACGGCACACTTGGGAGAAAGTAGAGGGTACCAGGAGAAGCCCTGACTGGTTGGTGCCTGCTGTCTGTCGATACACCAGTCTCCAGAGGCCCCCTCGCTGGTGTGTTAGGTGCCCCAAACTGAGCACCTTGCTCCCTGCCCACCTGTTGGGGAAGAGAAATCAGTGAGGCTCAGTGTTCAGATTCTTAGAAAAAGGATCATAGAGCAGGGAAAGCAAATCATTAAAGTCAAGAGAAAGTAGTAAGTCTGTGGGCTGGGTGCCCAACTGGATAGAGTTGGGTCGCCTCCTGTGATGCTGAATGAATTCAAATTCAACTGCTTTAAAAGAGGAGCTGGTCATCTTCGGCCTGTAGGTCAGTCAGTCTGCCCTGTAAAGGGGCTTCCCTTTCCCTTCCCTGTAAGACTCTTAACCTATAAGTCTTCTTGTCTGCTTGATGGCTCCTGGGTGTGTCCTCAAGGGGTGCCTTTCCCCTGTTTCTCAGGCTGGCTGGCTCCTTCTCTCCTCCCCGCTGCCTTCCCCCACGCCCTCGCTTCCTCCCTCCCTCCCTCCCTCCCTCCCTCTGGTGCCAGAGGCTCTTGACCGGGTTCCCTGAGCCCAGGCAGGTGCAAGTGGAGGGCGCAGAAGGGGTGAGATTACGTCTCCCTGGAGTCCCGAGCCACTGGGTTTTCAGCCACTCGCCAGGAGCCTGCGGCCAAAGCCCCAAACCGCGCTGACCGTGCGCTCCCGCGTCTCCCCGCACCGCCGACCTCGCCCATGTCTCAGTACGCTCCCAACTCGGACTTCAAGAGGGCTTTGGACAGCAGTCCCGAGGCCAACACCGACGATGACAAGACCGAGGAGGACGTGCCCAAGCCCCAAAACTACCTATGGCTTGCCATCGTCGCGTGTTTTTGCCCCGCGTACCCCATCAACATCGTGGCTTTAGTCTTCTCCATCATGGTGAGTAAGTTAGGACCCGCAGCAGCCAGGGACGGAAGACCCGAGCGGCAGGACCCCTCTTGGGGACTCCTCACACTCTCCACTCTTCACTGCTCCCTTCCTCACTGCCCGGGGCACCGGGGCTTTTCTGTACTCTGCTCACTTTTCTCAGACCCTCTGCACTCTCCCTCCAACCATCAGCGCCTCCTTTGTGCTCCTGGCGGTGCTGAGAGCCCTGACCAAGCCTTCCCCGGGCGGCTTTCCACTTCCAGCAGTGCCGCGCATTCTCTCCAACCCAAGCAAGTTCTTCCTTGGACTTTCCGGCTTCCTTCCCGGCCTCCTCCGACGTTCTTGGGCGCCCATCCACTTTTCAACCTTTTTCTCTGGAGCCTCAAAGCGCACCACTCTTAGGGCAGCAGCGCGCCCCATTCTCTGAGCGCGCAGGCTCTGCGCCCTCCTTGCCTCTCCCGAGCTCCGGGTCTTGGCAGCACCGTCTCTCTTTTTTTAGCACAGAGTCTTGTCTTTGTTGCGCCCGGGGCGCCACCTCGGCCACTCTCTGAGGGTCCCTAAGCTATTCCCAATGTCTTCTAGACCCCGGGTCCCACACTTGAGCACGCGCTGTCTGGGACGGCAGTCCGTCTGCACTTCTTCCTCCGCCAGCGGACCCTTGTTCACTCTCTGCGGCACCGCTCAGTCCCTCTATCCCAGTGAGCTTGCTCCCCCTCCAGGCGTTTCTTCGGCGCCCCCTCTGCTCCTCTCACCAGTTACGTGCGCTCTCCCCTCGTCTACTTTTTATACCCCAGCACGTAGTCGTTCGTCTCCCACCTGCTGCACAGGAACCCTATCTGCGCCTCTTCAGTGCAGTCGCTCGGTCCTGTCCGATCTCTGTGACTCTCTGCGCCTCTCCTGCCGTCCCCTAAAGGCTCCCAGGCGCCCCTCCAGGCTCAGGAATGCTCTGGGGACTCCTGCACTCCGGGCAGCTCGCCCTTTGTGCTGACCTCCGCAAGCTCTGTGCCTCTCTGGGGTAGAAGCAGCTGGTGCTACTCCCTGAGCTCGCTTCCACTACCTTCTTCAGCCACCCAGGTAGGAGCTCCTTGAGAACCCCAGAAGGGCGAGGAGCTCTAGAGAGGTCCTCACCTTATCGACTGGGGCAGCTGGCCCAGGACGACCCTTGCAGCGAGCTCCCTCCTCCGCCACCCACCTTGCCTGACCCAGCTCCCCAGCCGCAGACCGGAAGAGTCCCAGTAAGCTCGGGAAAGATCAAGAGCCACTACCCGCTTCCCCCCTGCAAGTCACCCACAGTTGCCCTTGGGTGGCACCGTACTGGCTTCACGGGTGCACACAGAGGCTCATTTGCACTCCCAGCTTGCCCTCTCTCGTGCCCCGTTTGGAGGCTGTCTGCACCAACATGTAGGCGTTCAGCCGCTGAGCTTCAGGCTGCCTGGGTTCAATTCCTAGTTCCACCATGTACTAGCTGTATGATCTCCGGAACTCACTGCATCTCTTTTCACCTCAGCCTCTTTGTCTGTGAAGTGGGGTAATCATAGCCATATTTCTCAGGGTTGTGGTATTAATGAGAAAAAGTGGGAGCCTCTTGGAACAGGGCCCAGCATGGTGGTGCTTTTAGATCTTTACTCACATATTCACTTGCTGAGAGCTTCTCTGATCACTGTTTTAAAATCAGCCTCCCCCCACACACACTCACAAGCTCTGTTCTCCTCTCGCTGTAATTTTCTGCTCAGAGTACTTGTCTCTGTCTGATATATTATTCCATGTATTAATATGCTTATTGTCTGCATTCCCTCATTAGAATATAAGCGCTATGAGGGCAGGAGTATTTGTTTGTTGTTTGTTTTTTGTTGGTGTAGCTTCACCTGGAAGAAAATCTGACAGGTGGTAGATGCCCAGTAAATATTACTAAGTGAATGAATGAATATATGAATGGTGTTAATGGGTCACAATGTCTGTTCTCCTCCTGCTACTGTAAACCATGCTGGAACCCTGGAACCACCATATCAGTTTCCTTAGGACCAACCAGTCAGTTTCCTCTCTTCCTTCCTCTCCTAAGATATCCGGTCTTGGATGGTTTTTTGCAGCAAAGCAGGAAGGGGAGGTTGCAGCAGGCAAATTCTCTAGGCAGTAGCAGAGAATTGACTGGTATTGGTGCCCACACTCTATCCTGGTTTATTAATGAATCAACAGCCAATTTACTCCTTTCCCAGTGCCAAGTAGACAACTGCCTGCAGAGGCTCCCCACCCCCCGCCTGGATCCCACATTCATCTGAGATGAGCTGGAACTCCAGCTGGTGGTGACAGGTTGGACGCTAATGATGCCACTTGGTGTGTCCTGGGGGATAAGACTTGTATGTGCTTTGAATAGAAACCTTTTTCTGGCCCTCCTATCTCCATTCCCTCCTGCAAGACTTTTTTTCACTAGATTTACAGCAAGAGACCATCCTATTGTCAGAACATAGATATATTGGAATCAGAAAGTTGACTGGCCAAATTTCATACCTTTTTTTTTTTGCTGAAGTATAATTGCTTTATAGTGTTATGTTAGTTTCTACTGTACAATTAAGTGGATCAGCTTTATGTATACCCTTTTAAAGTGTTGGCTTCTTCATCTAGAAAATGAGAATGTAAAAAGCATTTTAAGAGGCAGCAAAAATGGATAAAAGAGAATAAAAGTGTGTTAAGTCACCAGCATTGCACTCGGTACAGGCAATAACTGTCAGACAGATGGATAGATTTGGAGCCTGGAAACATCATATGTCATGTATGAAAACAAACAGAACGTCAAACTAACATCAAACTAAGCTTCCTACACCCTCCAAATTGTGCTCCTGCTAAGGTACTGGAAGCATTTTCCCTTTGAAGCAGTGCAGACCTCAGTTTGACAGGTTTCATAATAAAGATTCTAAGGATAAAGAGGAAGTAGAGGGGTGTGTAGGAGGACGGCTGACCAGCTGCCGGGTGTATGCTTTCCCTGGGGAGTCTGGTGATGGTCAGTCCTGCCTGTTTTCAAGTCTCAGTCATCTGTGGTTTGTGATCAGTTGAGGCACTAAATAGTGGTGGCATTCCCCATGGAGGTACTTGGAACTGTGTGGGGAATATCTGTGTATGTCAGTGACTTGGGGCACTACTGGCATTTTGGGGGGAAGAGCTAAGAGTATTAATATCCTATAGTGCTGGAGACTGTCCCCCCAATGAAGAACTGACCCACCCCAAACATCAATAGCACTCCAATCAAGAAACACAGGGAGATAATGCAAACTGACATAAATATTGACAAGGTTCAATGTAATTCATTCCCAAAACTGTAAAAAGAACCAGGAATCTCAAAACAATATCTTTATTAAATCAAGTCTGAGAAGCCTTCTATCAAATTACAAAGTTGAGGTAGGTGCTAGGGAATCATAAAGCCTCTTTGAAAAATACACGTTTGAGAAGAGTGTTCTTGAAGCTGTGGGCATCTGCGGTCTTTCCACCATCCTGGGCAGAACTAAGGGAGTCCTGGGGTTGTGAAGAGTTCACCACTGAAGAGAGCTGGTATAGTATGGCTTGTTGTGTCAGAATATTGGTGGGTCAAGCATTGCCAGAGGCAGGGACACTGAAGTCTTTGGTTCCCCAAGTACTGAAGGTCTATTTGTTGAAAGTGTGTTTAGGGACTTCCCTGGTAGTCCCAGTGGTTTCGCCTTCCACCGCACGGGGTGTGGGTTCCATCCCTGGTCAGGAGCCAAAAAAATATCAAAACATGAAACAGAAGCAGTGTTGTAGCAAATTCAATAAAGACTTTAAAAATGGTCCACATCAAAAAAAAAGTTAAAAAAAAGTGCACTTAACCTATACTCAGTTTCAGGGACACGTATCTCAAGAATTTCCTGCAGACTGGATCACTGCTAGCCCATATTACACATGTGAATTTGAAAATGGCCCCCCTCCTCCATACAGATGGGGTACACGACTTGGAAAGTAGAGTCCAGAGTGGTTTTCAGGTCTCATTCATTGTACTCCCACCTGTTCCAGGCTATCTGTTTATTCTACATGAAAGATGGAATGTGGAGACTGTCCACATGACTTTTACCCTGGAGAAAGATTGGTTGTTCATTCAACAAATATTTGTTGAGCACTATTACTAAATGCCAGGCTCGTCCACACTTCCCTGGGCTTTCCTGGTTTCTCAGAAGGTAAAGAATCTGCCTGCAGTGTAAGAAACGTGGGTTCAATCACTGGGTCAGGAAGAGCCCGTGGAAAAGGAATGGCTACCCCCTCCAGTATTCTTGACTGGAGAATTCCATGGACAGGACCCTGGCGGGCTACAGTCCCTTGGGTTGCAAAGAGTCAGACACAACTGAGCGAATAACACTCCAGGCATTGGTATACTGCTTTACCTTTATCAAGTGATAGATAAGATCAGCAAGTTCTCTCCCCTCCTGGATCTGCAAGAAAAAAGTTGCAAGAATGTTGGCAAATTTCGGTTGAGGTCTCCATCTATTAATATTAGTTTTGTAGCTGGAATTTGCTACCTGGCTCGAGACCAAAAGCAAGTCCATGCCAAGTCTCCATTTTTATGATATGATACCATCTTTTGCATAGGTGAACCAATTTGGTCACTCTTAAGTATGAATACATAATAGCCAATGAATTTTAACTAGGTGAATTATAAGCCTTCTTTCAATAGAATTTCTTCCTCACACCCACAGAATCTGCCCAGGTACCAAGCAGTGAGGTTCAAAGCCTTTTGTGCTTTTTGCTGCATTTGAAATGTTTGGCAACTGTCTTGGTCTTTCTGAGGCTTGATTTCTCAATCCTGTAAAACAGGGGTTGCGAGGGTACAAGTCAGGTACTGTTCGCGAAATTAAATAGTAAAATTTAAATGATTTCATGGCATTACCTAAAACACAACTAGAATTTAGTATTAAAGATGATGCATATATCTTAGGGGTACAAGCCATTACCTTTTCCAGTAGCTTTTTCTATTTTTATTGAGAGTAGCAAATTTGATTAAAAAATAAAAGTAATGACAAGTAAATGTATCACTGGAATAAGTAATTGCTGTGATCTAATGGTAAACATTAATTATAGCCATTCAAGATCTCAAAGAAATCCGACATATACCTTTTCTTAGAAAGCTATGGGAGGATGTGCTCCCCTAATACAAGAAAGTAAATCAGGAAACATAAAGACAACAGATCAAGGAAACAGCTCCAACACACCAAAAAAAAAAGGCAAAGAGAAATCCTCAAAACAAGGTAGCAGGTTTCCTAAACCAGCATAAGATGCAGTTGATAATGGATAATCAATCTGAAGCCATTGTCAAAATCCATTATCTGGTCATGAGCTGGCACAGTAAGCCACAGCCATGCCCAGAATCTGACCACACCTGCTCTAGAAGACAAAGTCTGTGATTAGAAAGAAAGTGAATATCCACAGAATGAAAGACAGACCAAACTGGATATTCTTTCTATCTGACCCAGGCTCCACCAGGGCTTGTCCGTTGAAAATGGGTTTCAACTGGATTTTCATAGGTTCAGAGGAGAGTTATTTCTTGTGTGGGGTTTGGGGGCTTTGTTTGTTTTTAGTGATCAAGGCAGAGCTGGGAAATAACAGATCCTGATTCAGGTAGCTGACCCGGGATGCTTGCCATCACTTATAAGTTGAGACTCTAAGTATTATAGTTCACTGGGTCCTCAGTTGATTTCTGTCTTCTTTCTGTGGCCCTTTCTGCATTATTATCAGCTAAGAAACAGAATATCAGTATTATGGACACCTGCGACTTATTCCTTATGAATTCCTGCACTTGAAGCAGGAAGATGTGTCAAGTGAAGAGTGGTAAGATGGTTTCAGATGACAAAGACCTTCCCTGAAGCATGTTGGCTTTGTTGGACAGCTTTGTCATAGATGCCCACAGATTTTAGATATGCACATGGCCCAGGCAATCCCTGCCTTGATGGCTACTTTCATAAGTTTCCCAAGTATGTGGCAGAGGGTGGCCACTGACATTTGGAATTTGGGAATATAGATTTTTTAACTGCTGTTGGGGTCCTTTCAATAGATCCTTTCAATCTAATAAATCCTAGATTATTAGAGCTACAGGATGTTAATCTGTGTGTTCCTAGAAAACATTTTAAATGTCATTTTAATTTACTGATAAAATTTTATAATGACTTTCTCATAACATAAAATGGGAGATACAGATGAAAACAAGATTGGCCACTAATGGATGGTTGTTGAAGCTGGGTTATGGAAACATGGAGATTTGTTGTATTGTTCTGTTGATTTTTAATATGCTTGAAAATTTACATAGTAAAGGTGTGGGTCTTTTTGTTATTGTTAAAAAGAAAAAAAGAAAAGTCCCTCCCAAAGTTGTTAAATATCGCCCAGGTAACAAAGCAGTAGCTGTTAAATAAGTTGGCGAAACATACCATGGCTGAGGTGCAATTTTCATGAATTTATGGGCACACTGCATCTGACTTATAATGACTTTAAACCACCTCCGTTGTGAAGTCCTTCTTGATCACCCTCTTGCCCTCTCCCTAGGCTGTGTGCCCTCACTCTACACTTTGAATAGATTTCTCTCAGAGTACTTTTCCTTGTTTGCACCAGTGTGTGTCCCTGAGCCTCTTGGAGCTGCACTGTTGGCCGCAGCGCTGAGCACAGTGCTGAGCACGTGGTTAGTGAGTAATGTGTGTTTGGTGAATGGATGGGTGGATGAACGAATGAATGAATGGCCCCAGAGGCCTAAATGTGTTCCTACCTTTATCTCTGAGGATTGCCCTCCCTTCCCCTCTGTGTTCTGCATTTCTGCCAAAACTTTTTTGAAAAATATCCAGGAAGGTCAGGCTAATGCCAAGGGTTGCAGAGAAGTTAGCCAAGGCTTGCTTCCCAAGGATAGTTATCCTGGCTCATCTGGCGCTCACCAACATCCCCACACCACAGGCCAATGGATCCACCTTTGGAAACTGGTTTCTGCTCTCAACTGATTTTCTTCACTTCAAAGCTGCTTTTCCAGAAGCATGATGCTTTCAGTGCAGGAACCTGAATATACCTGAAATTTCCAGTTTTGCAAGTTCAGGAATTAAACCAGATTTTCTAAAGCCATGCTTCTCAAACAACTGGTTCTGCCCAATATTAACAAGTTTTATATTTAAAAAAGGAGAATGGAATATGGGAGGAGTGGATTGAGAAGTCAAATACTAAGTTAAGCAAAAGTGTACTGTTTCCTTTCCTTAGGAGGCTCCTGAAATCTTTGACCGACCACTGTTTCTTGTGGCTCTTGGTCAGAAGAATATAGCATGGGGCATTTACTAAGCATGTTGCCAAGCATCTTTTGATTCTAAGGCTAATATGCCATGGAACACAAAAATACTGTTCTTAGTGATGCATTGGTTCTCCTTTTAATAAGTTGACTCATTTTTCATAGAACAATAATAGTGTTCCCTCCCTAACGTTCTTATCTAGAGACCTACCTACCTCTCCACCTTGTTTCCAACACAGTTGGGTTTTATTTTCCTGACCAGATCTTGTGCTTATATTTTTTTTGTTGAAGTAGAGTTGATTTATAATGTTTCAGGTATACAACAAAGTGATTCCGTTTTATATATGTGTGTGTGTATGTGTGTGTGTCTGTGTTTGTGTGTATATATTCTTTTTCAGACTTTTTTCCGTTGTAGGTTATTACAAGATGTTGAATATAGTTCCTTTGCTATGCAATAGGTCTTTGTTTATCTTGTTTACATTTAGTTCACTCTCTCAGGTGTGTCCTACTCTTTGAAACCCCATGGACTGCAGCATACCAGGCCTGCCTGTCCGTCACCAACTCCTGGAGTTTACCCACACTCATGTCCATCCAGTCGGTGATGCCATACAACCATCTCATCCTCTGTTGTCCCCTTCTCCTCCCGCCTTCAGTCTTTCCCAGCATCAAGGTCCTTTGCAATGAGTCAGTTCTTCACATCAGGTGGTCAGAGTATTGGAGTTTCACCTTCAGTATCAGTCCTTTCAATTAGGATGGACTAGTTGGATCTCCTTGCAGTCCAAGGTCCTCTCAAGAGTCTTCTCCAACACAGTTCAAAAGCATCAATTCCTTGGCGCTCAGCTTTCTTTATAGTCCAACTCTCACATCCATACATGACTACTGGAAAAACCATGCTTTGACTAGACACACCTTTGTTGGCAAAGTAATGTCTGGGTGCTTTTTAATATGCTGTCTAGGTTGGTCATAACTTTCCTTCCAAGGAGTAAGCATCTTTAATTTCATGGCCACAGTCACCATCTGCAGTGATTGTGGAGCCCCCCAAAATAAAGTCTCTCACTGTTTGCATTGTTTCCCCATCTGTTTGCCATGAAGTGATGGGACCAGATGCCATGATCTTAGTTTTCTGAATGTTGAGTTTTAAGCCAACTTTTTCACTCTCTTCTTTCACTTTCATCAAGAGGCTCTATAATTCTTTGCTTTCTGTCATAAGGGTGGTGTCATCTGCATATCTGAGGTTATTGATATTTCTGCCATCACTCTTGATTCCAGCTTGTGCTTTATCCAGCCCGGCATTTCACATGATGTACTCTGCATGTAAGTTAAGTAAGCAGGGTGACAATGTACAGCCTGACATACTCCTTGTCCTGTTTGGAACCAGTCTGTTTTTCTGTGTCCAGTTCTAGCTGTTACTTCTTGACCTGCACACAGGTTTCTCAAAAGGCAGGTCAGGTGGTCTGGTATTCCCATCTCTTTCAGAATTTCCACAGTTTGTTATGATCCATACAATCAAAGGCTTTGGCATAGTCAATAAAGCGGAAGTAGATGTTTTTCTGGAACTCTCTTTTTTGATGATCCAATGGACGCTGGCAATTTGATCTCTGGTTCCTCTGCCTTTTCTAAATCTATCTTGAACATCTGGAAGTTCACTGTTTACATACTGTTGGTGCCTGACTTGGACCATTACTTTGGTAGCCTATGAGATAAGTGCAATGGTGCAGTAGTTCGAACATTCTTTGTCATTGCCTTTCTTTGGGATTGGAATCAAAACTGACCTTTTCCAGTCCTGTGGCCACTGCTGAGTTTTCCAAATTTGCTGGCATATTGAGTGCAACACTTTCACAGCATCATCTTTTAGGATTTGAAATAGTTCAACTGGAATTCCATCACCTCCGCTAGGTTTGTTTGTAGTGATGCTTCCCAAGGTCCTCTTAACTTCACATTCCAGGATGTCTGGCTCTAGGCAAGTGATGACACCATTGTGGTTATCTGGGTCATGAACGTCTATTTTGTATAGTTCTTCAGTGTATTATATATGGTAGTGTGAGTCTGTTAAACCCAGATTCCCAATTTTCCCTTTCCCCCACTTTTTCCCCTTTGGTAGCTATAAGTTTCTTTTCTATGTCTGTGAGTCTCTTTCTATTTTGTATATAAGTTCACTTGTATCACTTTTTACAATTCCTACACATAAATGGTAAATGGTGGTTGTCTTTGTCTGACTTCAGATACCTAGTATGATCATCTTTAGGTCCATCCATACTGCTGCAGATGACATTATTTCATTCTTTTTATGGCTCAGTAATATTCCATTGTATCTATACATCTGCGTGTGTGTGTGTATACACACACCACATGTTTACCCATTCATCTGGTGATGGACATTCAGGTTGCTTCCATGTCTTGGCTGTTGTAAATAGTGCTGCTCTGAACATTGAGGTGCTTGTATCTTTTTGAATTAGAGTTTTCATCTTTTCCAGATATATGCCCAGGAGTGTGATTGCTGGATCATATGGTAGTTGATATTTAATCTTTTAAGGAACCTCCGTACTCTTGTCCATAGGTGTTGCACCAGTTTACATTCCCACGAACAGCATAAGAGGGTTCCCTTTTCTCTACACTCCCCAGCATTTATTATTTGTAGACTTTTTGATGATGGCCATTCTGAGTGGTATGAGATTATACCTCATTGTAGTTTTGATTTGCATTTCTACAGTAATTAGCAATGTTGGGCAGCTTTTCATGTGTCTGTTGGCCATTTGTATGTCTCCTTTGAAAAAATATCTATTTAGATCTTCTCATTTTTTGATTTTTTTATATATACTGTGCTCAACACATATTTGTAATGGATCTCACTAACCAGACTTTGGCTTATGGTCTTCCTCCCTTGTTATTTTTTTTCCTACATATGGAATTCAGAAACTTGGCTCTCTTGTTTCTTCTATCCCTTATCTCATGCCTCCTATTCCCCAAACTAAAGGACACCCCTTATAGTTACCTCCCTCTTCTGATAGTTTCATTTGTTCTTTGTTCTGGATAATTTTGACACGGTGGTATTGCCGTTACTATTATTATTATTATTACATTTGTCTGTAAGTATTTACTTCTCAAAGCGTTTCCAGATGGACACATTCCTACTTGTTCCTCAGAATTCCAGGGAGATATATAAGAAAGCTGTTATTTCCACTTATCCATGAGGAAACAAGGCTCGGAAAGGTGACCCTAGTGCACAGAAATCAAACATGACAGTCATCACGCCCATAAAGTTCATAGTCTGGCCTCTTGAAGCATTATAATCAAATGGCTAGGTTTGCCCTTTGATAAGAACACAACTTTGATGTCCTGAGAGCTTTTTCTTTTAATAGACTTGCCCCATCCATATAAGAAGCATTTGTACAATACTCTCAATCAAGCCTGGCAGAGTTTCTCTGAAGTTCTATTTTAGTGATAGGCAAAAGGACAATTCTTCACTTGCCCATGAAGATATTTTTGAAGAGCAACAGCCCAGAAGCCCAAGAAGACGACAGACCATCTTGAATGGATGAGTGGTGGTGATGAGGAAACATGCCTTAGGATCTGAAAGTCTAGTCTTTGAATCCCCAGCACTACCTTTAGGCAAAGAAACTTAGGAACAAGCGAAATCAAAACAAATTCCAGAGTCATCTGAAAACTTAATCATTATTACTAAAAATATTTACTGAGTGCCCGTATCCATCAAACTGTTTTGATGGAACTTGCTATCTAGGAGTCGGGGATCTAAGACAATACGGATCTATGTAAACTGAATTGTTACAACCTGGACATTGAAGTGTCTCAGATTATGTTTAGGCATTGATGTAAGTTTGCACAAGGATGTGAGTGTGAATGTGTATGTGAGAGAGAAGAGGGAGGGAGGAACAGAGAGGCAGAGAGAGATCCAGACACTGAAAGGGAGAAAACCTCCCTTACCTCCCACTGGCCACATATGTGCCAGAGATAAAGGGATAGTGAAGATGAGGATGGTTTTGAAAGAAAGAATAGATGTTTTAAAGAAAACACATTCTAAAATGAGGATTTCCATATCGGTGACTCAGTAGATCAAAATACAGGCATGATCACAAATAGCAAATAAAAATGTCAAATGCCAGAAATAAACTCAGGAAATAAGCAAGATCTATACAAAGAAAGCTTCACCAGGAGATTAAAAATCTTTAAAAATTAAATGGAGAACATTTAATTATATATTATTAATATATAATATAACATTATATATTTGATGTTCATCTGAATATTAGTGATGAAATGAATTATAAAGTAAATTAATAAACATGAATCATGGTGCCTGGCTCAGAGTAATTGCTTAATTAATATTTGTCACTGTTGTGGTTTAAATGTGAAAAATTGAAGATGGAGATAAATAGTGATTCCAACAGAGGAGTATGACTAAATAAATTATAATACATTCATTTAAAACATAGAATATTTTATTAGAATCATGTTTTTGAAGAATTTTTATGATACAGAGGAATGTTTAAAGTAAAAGATGAAGTGGGGGGAAAAGACTATAAAGTAGTATACACAATAAGATTACACTATCTTTATCAATTAAAAGTGTTCACACATCTACATGTATCTGTATGGCTGTGTCCCTTTGCTGTTCACCTGAAACAACCACATCATTGTTTATCACTCTCTGTTCTCTGTGCTTAGTTGCTCAGTTGTATCTGACTCTTTGCAACCTCATGGACTGTAGCCTGCCAGGCTCTTCTGTCCATGGGATTCTCCAGGCATGAATACCGGAATGGGTTGCCATCTCTTCTCCAGGGTCTCTTCCCAACCCAGAGATCAAACCCAGGTCTCCCTCATTGCAGGCAGATTCTTGACCATCTTGAGCCATTAGGGAAGCCCTAATATTTGCAGAATACTTGGTAAATCTTGGTTGCTGCTGCTGCTAAGTCACTTCAGTCGTGCCCGACTCTGTGCAACCCCATAGACAGCAGCCTACCAGGCTTCGCTGTCCCTGGGATTCTCCAGGCAAGAATACTGGAGTGGGTTGTTATTTCCTTTTCCAATGCATGAAAGAAAAGTGAAAGTGAAACCTCTCAGGTGTGTCTGACTCTTAGCAACAAGATGGACTGCAGCCTACCAGGCTCCTCCGTCCATGGGGTTTTCCAGGCAAGAGTACTGGAGTGGTTTGCCATTGCCTTTTCCGGAATCTTGGTAACCTTTGGCTATTATAACTTCAGATTTTACTATAGTAAGTTTTTACTCTTTTTCCAGTTTTTCTATAATAAGTGTTTAGACCTTATTTCTAGTCTGAAATAAGGATTTTCCTAAAGATACTGCAAATCTTTAGCAAGAAGGAGGAAGGGGTAATAGTAAATAAGTGAATTCTTTTCCACCTTGAAAGGTGGTTCTACTTCTAAATCGTTTGTTCTTATCAAGCTG
Organism: Antilocapra americana; assembly: GCA_007570785.1. Classification (NCBI taxonomy): domain Eukaryota; kingdom Metazoa; phylum Chordata; class Mammalia; order Artiodactyla; family Antilocapridae; genus Antilocapra; species Antilocapra americana. Next base: position 5,627,632 of record ML663006.1, read on the forward strand.
AAACAGTCAGCTCTATCATTCACTTAAGACAAATTTTTTTTATTCTGATGTGTTAGTCTTGAGACTGTAAGGATAGAGAAAGCACAGCTTAGCTCAGTTCCTGCCCAAAGGAAATGATTGGAAAATATCAGCAGTTTAGTTATTTTGGTTCTGAGTTTTTGCTGGGTTTTTACCTAAGCAGAAGCTCACCTCCACTAATATAAGCCTACTTTTAAAAAAATTTTTTTAGATATAATTGGCCTGTAATTTTCACTCTGATATGATACATTTCTGTATTGCAGTATGAAGCCATTGTAACATTAGTTAACACCTCTATTATGTCACGTAATTTTCTTTTCTCGTGGGGGGAATAATTAAGATCTGGTTTCTTAGATCTTAGATATTTAGAGTCTGATGTTTACACTGCAATATTGTCTATAATCTCTGTGCTGTGATTAGGTCCCCAGGACTGACTTGTCTATCAGTTGCAAGTTTGTGCACTTAACATCTCCCCTGTTCCCCAACTCCCAGCCCCTAGTAACCACCACTCTGCCCTCTGTTCTTGTGACTTTGCCTTTTTTAGATTCCACAGGTAAGTGATATCATAAAGTATTTGTCTTTCTTTGCCTGACTTACCTCACTTAGCATAATGCCCTCAAGGTCCATCTGTATTGCTGCAAATGGCAGGGTTTCCTTATTTCTCAGGGCCGAATAGTGTTCCGTTGTGTGTGTGTATGTACCACATCTTCTTTATCCATTCATCAGTAGATGGCCCCTTAGGTTGCTTCCGTATCTTGGCTTTTGTGAATAATGCTGCTATGAAGATGAGAGAGCAGGTGTCTCTTCAGGATCCTGTTTTCATCCCCTTGGATATACACCCACAAGTGGAATTGTTGTCTCAGGTCGTAGTTCTTTTTCTTTTTTTTTTTGGAGGGACTGGTTCTTTATTTCAAAAAGACATTTATCAATTTTCAGTATCAAAACAGTTACCCTATTGGTTTTTTTCTCCCAGTTGGTCCCCAAAGAGACCATACCAAAGGAGAGAACATTTTAAGCCAATTAAGCTGCAGGATGCACACTTAACAGACCTCACTGAAACCTCATCAAAAAAGGGGGATTGGGTAGGGAAAGAAACTTTAAAAGATCAGCACACTGCTAGCCCACAGACTGTAGAGAGCTCTCACAGGCAGAGGGGTGACCAGTGTGCCCCAACCCCAAAGAAGCAAAGTTCCAAAATAATATAAAATTTAAAAAGTTTTGTACATAAGCTTTTCAAGATTTCTCCAGCACTAACCGATACAAAGCACAATGAGATGGCACTTTTAGAGACAGCAGCTTCAGACCCAGGAAAGGGTGATGAGATGAGTTTCATATGGCTAAATCAGTGGCAAAACATAATTTTTTTTCCTTTCTTTCAAGGAGGCAGGAGAGCAAATAAGTGGTCACTTCAACATAAGGGGCACATGATCCATTCTGTGAGCAGTTAGGAACAGGGTAAAGCTGGGATAAGGATTTGGTCTCAGAGGTTTCACCATCTTAACTGTTTGGTCACTTCTGATGAAAAAAGAAGGAAAAAAAAAAAGTTGTCCAAAGATACCGTAAAGCTGAAAACCTGAACAGCACTTTTTTTGTTTTTGGCTAACTCCTCCTGGAACCATCTTTCCGGTTTGGCGGGTACTTTTTACAGAGCAATGAGGTTTCCCCAAATGGAGCCTTTCTCTGGGCTGCTAGGCTCTCAGTAAGGCAGGCCCATACCTTATCCCTTTCTCTCTGGAGAAGGCAATATGCATTAAGCCTAAAACGTTACCTTCCAAAAGCGAGAAAGGGATTAGACTGCTGCTTCAGAACTACGAAATTATCTGGAATGCTTTTTACAAATGGTTGTTACATCAACAACAAAAAAGGTAATTACAAAATGTGTACATCACAACATGCTTTTAAAGACACTTTGCATTGTGCTCACATTCCCTTAAACGTTGTTCCCAAAGGTGCTCAGCCTCTAGCCCAACTGGAATCTCTGGGGAGAGGCAGAGACAGTTTGGCGAAAAGGACACAGGAGTAGTGGGGGTGGGAGAGGTGGCGAAAGGAGAAAGCAGCCTTCCAGTTAAAGATCAGCCCTCAGTTTAAAGGTCAGCTCCGGGCAGGCTGGCCTCAGCGGAGTCGGGGTGAGAGGGAGGAGCAGCGGCAGGGCGGGACTGGGGTGCTCTACATCTCGTTCAGGTCAAGCAGAGTCTGGTCCAGCATCCTTTGTGTACAGAGGTGCTCCTCTTTGGTGCATTTCAGTTTATCTTCCAAATCATCAATTGTCTTTTTCCAGCTTGGCTACCGATCTCTCAGCAAACTCAGCACGGGTCTCTGCCTCCTTGAGTTTATCGGTAAGAATCTTTATCTCTTCCTCATATTTGTCTTCTTTTTGAGAGTACTTTTCTTCAGCAGCACTCAGACACTTCAGATTCTGGTCCATCAGTCTGATTTGCTCATCCATCTCTCGGCAACGGGACTCTGCCAGCTCCCCTCGCTCCTCTGTGCGTTCCAGGTCTCCCTCAGTAATCACCAACTTACGAGCCACCTCTTCATACTTCCTGTCTGCCTCTTCTGCAATGTGCTTAGCTTCTTTGAGTTGGATTTCCTGGAGTTCCATTTTTTCTTCATCTTTTAAGGCTCGGTTTTCAATAACCTTCATACCTCTCTCGCTCTCATCAGCGGCTTTCTCAGCTTCCTCCAGCTTTTACAGGGCTGTGGCCAGGCGCTCTTGAGCTCGGTCCAGCTCCTCTTCAACCAGCTGGATCCTACGGTTCAAGGAGGCCACCTCAGCCTCAGCTTGTTCTCGGGCCCGCCTTTCTCCCTCCACTTCCCGCTGGAGGCGCTTGGCCCTCTCCTCTGCATCATCGGCCTGCTGCTGCAGCACCTGGATCTGCGCTTCACTGCTTCAGTGGTGGTGATCCCGGCCATGGTCCGCACCCAGCTCCTGCTTGCTTCGGGTTCCTGCCTCCTCCCTCGGCGCCGCAGCCGCTTCTCCCGTAGTTCTTTTTCCAAGTATGCTGTGCTCTGTTGTGCTTGGTTGCTCAGTCGTGTCCAGCTCTTTGCGACCCCATGGACTGTAGCCCACCAGGCCCCTCTGTCCATGGGGATTCTCCAGGCACAAATACTGGAGTGGGTTGCCATGCCTTCCTCTAGGGGATCTTCTCAACCCAGGGGTCGAACCAGGATCTCTTGCATTGTAGGCAAATTCTTTACCAGCTGAGCTATCAGGGTGATACAAAATGTTTTAACATCTTTATTTATTTATATAATAAATAATTTTATTAAATAATTAAAATTTTAATTAAAAACTAAATTTTAATTTAATTTATTTTTAGCTCTGCCGGACTCATTGCTGCACAGGCTTCTCTCTGGTTGTAGTTGCAGTGCCGGCTTCTCACGGTGGCGGCGTCTCTTGTGGAGCCCAGGCTCTAGGGCGCATAGGCTTCAGCAGCTGTGGCGCGCGGGCTCAGTAGCTGCAGTTGCCCGGCTCTCGAGCAGAGGCTCAGCAGTTGTGGCGCCGGGGCTTAGCTGCTCCAAGGCATATGGGCTCTTCCTGGACCAGGGATAGAACCCGTGTCGCCTGAGTTAGCAGGTGGACCCTTCACCACTGAGCCACCAGGGAAGCCCTCCTGTAGTAGTTCTATTTTTAATTTTTTCAGGAACCTCCATACTGGTTTCCATAGCCAAGTCCACCTGTTGGTTCTCTTACCTGTGTAGAGAGGGCACCTGATGCTCCTGAGATGATCCTTTCATGCTTTTGAAGAACATGTGGTCTGTAGTATTTTTCCACACTGTTTCTTCAGTAAGGATCTACCAAGAGAAGGAAATAGCAGGTGCCAGAGACGATGGCTCTGTTAGGTAGGTAGAATAGGAAACAGGAGTCCAGAATGACGGTGGCCAAAAGGCAAGGAAGGGAAAGGCCCACGAAAATAGGACAAAGGGAGGTCCGAGGACCGGAGTGAGGACCTCAGGTGGAACAGACAGCACCCCTGGCTAGCCCAGTTTACGTAGGGCAGGCCCGGGGGAGGAAAAAGCATATAAAAAGAGGGGCCTAAGGGCCGGGGGTCTCCCTCTGTCCTGCACGCGCATGCGCTCCCTTTCTCTCTCTCTCACCCCCCCCCCATGTCTTTTGGGTTGGCATGCCCTCACGCCTTGAGGATGTATTTTCCTTTTTTTCCTAAATAAAACTGATCTGTCTGAGAACTATAACACCGTCTTTCTGAGAGCTGTGATGCGCTGAGGGCTTTAACGTCCATCACTCCAAATTTATGCTGTGACGAGACAGACCGAGGAGATTACACTTACCTGACAGCTCCATCCCTTCAGATACCCCACGAGCCCCCAAAAATCTTTTCCACATTTGTGTTTGATTGTGGCAAAGTTTAAGATCTGTTATCAATGAGAATGAAAACAGGAGGTAGTAATGTGGCAAATAGATTATCAGCAAGGCCGAAGACGGAGGCAGCCTGGGTCAGCAGCCGTCTCTTCTGTTTTTGGCTGTTCTTTGCCTCTGCCACCACAGCAGGAAGCCGGATGCATGGCAGTTAGCCCTGGAGTTCAGAGAGAAAAGCTGGGAGAAGAGGAGGGAGGAGAGCTTTGATGAGGGAGAAGAGCTTTAAGTCGACACAAAGAAACATCACTTGGGTGTGTTTGGCGCCCTCAGAGAAGAAGCCACAGGACCTGGGAAAATTTCAGCCACCGCTTCTCAAGGGTAGAACACAGAGGGCAGGGATTCTCAAAGTTCATTCATGCAACAATTTTTGCACGCTTACTATGTGCCAGACACAATGGTGACCAGGTAGATACAGGCTAGCTTTATACAGCTGAGGTTCTGGACATCTCTGAGCTAATAGGTTCTCAGTGAAAACTTCTTGTCCTTGAGAATTCTGAACCAGTTAAGAAATAAGACACAGGAAACAAAATAGACAAGTTGTTTGGAGCATGTCACTTCCAATCCATAGTCGAAGGGGTCTACTCTGCCTGTAAATTGGACAGGCTTATCCAGTCTCCGTGAGAACCACAGGACAACCACAGCCTTCCCTTGTCAGATGAGGCAGTTGAGGGCTCAGCTTTCTGGTAACTTAACGTCCGACTCAGGGAAGACAGCCCATACACAAGTTAGCACATAAACAAAGTCATTTCAGAGTGACAGACACTGTGAAGAGAACAAACAGGAAAGTATGCGAGAGGAGGATTAGTGGGGGCAGGTGGTGAAGAGAATCTACTTTAGAAAGGGTGCTGGGCAAAGGCTAAAAGGATGAGAACTAGCCAGCCATAGAAAGACCTGGACAGAGCCAGGAAGTGCAAATGCCCTGGGGTGGGATACGCTTTGTGTGTTCCAGGGGCGTTTGCTATGATATCTATGTCATCCACTTAAAATGGATGTAACTCCCCCGGGAAGGAGCCACAGAATAGAAAGGTCAGGCTCTGGTAGCCAGTGGAATGTCACAGGCGAGCTCTTAACAGACCATTCCTTTGCTTTGCTGTCAGGCCACCCTGCTCCCAGACTTAGCATCAATTCTTGGCATACTCTTCCTTCAGCCCTCATTGCAAACTAGAGGAATTACTCAAAGCTAATTTGGTCCCTGAACTAAGATCTGTTTTTGTCTGGATCCTAGTTTTCCTGGGCATAAATGACCTGTGTGTTTAAACGGGGCTTACACTAATGTACAGTAGCCCAGGTTTCTCTGGCTTTTTATCCCTCCCTGCTACATTAAGTCTCCGCAGAATTCCTCTCTATATGTGAGATGTTTCTCACATGCTCACACAAAAGTCTAATCTTCTGTTAACAGGTGCAAGCCTGGCTTCTGCTTCCAGTGGACTCTAGGATAACTACCAGGCAACCCCATGCTAATTCTAAACCCCACCACCATCTCTTGCCAGATCCCACCAATTTCTCTAAGCCCCATCATCAACCACTAGAGCCTTCAATGCACAGAAGCTCTGTCACTAGGTCTTGTTTCTTTAAAAACAACACAGTGAATAACTTAGTGATATTCACAAGGTTATACAATCATCACCACTATTTAATTCCAATAAATTCTCACCACCCCTAAAAGAAATCCCACATCTACTAGCGGTCACTCCCCAACTCCTTTTCCTCTCAGATCCTGGCAACCACTAATCTATTTTCTGGGTCTGTCAGTTTCTCTTGAGAAATCTGTATGCAGGTCAGTAAGCAACAGTTAGAACCGGACACGGAACAACAGACTGGTTCCAAATAGGAAAAGGAGTACGTCAAAGCTGTATATTGTCACCCTGCTTATGTAACTTATATGCAGAGTACATCATAAGAAACGCTGGGCTGGATGAAGCACAAGATAGAATCAAGATTGCCAGGAGAAATATCAATCACCTCAGATAGGCAGATGACACCACCCTTATGGCAGAAAGTGAAGAAGAAATAAAGAGCCTCTTGATGAAAGTGAAAGAGGAGAGTGAAAAAGTTGACTTAAAGGTCAACATTCAGAAAACTAAGATCATGGTATCCGGCCCTGTCACTTCACGGGAAATAGGTGGGGAAACAGTGGAAATAGTATCAGACTTTATTTTTTGGAGCTTCAAAATCACTGCAGATGGTGACTGTGGCCATGAAATTAAAAGATGCTTACTCCTTGAAAGGAAAGCTATGACCAACCTAGACAGCATATTAAAAAGCAGAGACATTACTTTGCCAACAAAGATCCATCTAGTCAAAAGGCTAGTTTTTCCAGTAGTCATATATGGATGTGAGAGTTGGACTATAAAGAAAGCTGAGCCCCGAAAAAGTGATGCTTTTGAACTGTCGTGTTGGAGAAGACTCTTGAGAGTCCCTTGGACAGCAAGGAGATCCAACCAGTCCATCCTAAAGGAGATCAGTCCTGTGTGTTCATTGGAAAGACTGATACTTAAGCTGAAACTCCAATAGTTTGGCCATCTGATGTGAAGAACTGACTCATTGGAAAAGACCCTGATGCTGGGAAAAATTGAAGGCGGGAGGAGAAGGGGCTGACAGAGGATGAGATGGTTGGATGGCATCACCGACTCGATGGACATGAGTTTGGGTAAACTCCGGGAGTTGGTGATGGACAGGGAGGACTGGCGTGCTGCAGTCCATGGGGTCACAAAGAGTCGGACGTGACTGAGCGACTGAGCGACTGAACTGAACTGATCAGTAATTGTGGTTATTGCACATAAATGAAATCATACAATATGTGATCTTTCGTGTTTGGCTTTGTCAAGGAGGGGAAATTTTCCGCCTCTATCCCTCTTGAGTTCCTGTGGCTGGCCTAATGATAAAATTGACACAAGACAAATTAAAATGAGGCAAATTTTAATTTGTGTGCACAGAGGTCTTTAGAAGGGGGACCAAAGAAGTGGCCAAAGCAGGCAGATTTTATATCAGACAAACAGTAAATTTGTGAGAATGCAACAGGACAAAGAAACCGTGGTTTTGGGTGCTCAGTGAATCTGAACAGGATTTTGGCTTGGGTGGCAAATTTTAAAAGTAACTAAGTTTATTTATACAAGCTTCTCGAAGCCTGAATTCCCTGTGTCTGGCAATAAGAGCATCTTTCTACCTCCAGATGAAGAGCCTACACCTTCCACGAGAGAGATTTACTTCCTGCTTACCGAGAGACAGAGAGGGTCAAAGGGTCCCTCTTGCACTGACCATTTCTTTAGTAACTTTAATTCAAAAATAATCATTATGCCGTTAAAGCATGTTTTAGGGTGACCTGCCCTGGGCCCCAGCAGCTTCTTCCTCTTAGTGCAATGTATTCAAAGTTCATCCACATTGTACCCTTATGTCAGCACTTCCTCCTTTTTAACACTGAATAATACTCTGTTATATGAATATACCACGTTTTGGTTTTTAATTTACTTTGTTGTTGGACATTTGGGTTGATTCCGTTTAGGGGGCTATTGTGAATAATGCTGCTATGAATATTCACATACAGCTTTTATGTGAACATAGGCTTTCCATTTTCTTGGGCATACACCTTAGAGTAGAATGCTGGATCATATAGTAACTCTGTTTAACTCTTTCAGAATCTGCCAGCCTGTTTCTAAAGCCACTGCACTGCTTTACTTTCCCACCAGCAGTGTCTGAAGGTTCCCATTTCTCAGCATCCTCAGTAATACCGCTGCCTGTCTTCACCGATTCAGTTATGCTAGTAGGCATCTTGCTGTGAATCAGATTTGCATTTCCCTAAAGACTAATGAGACTGAGCATCTTTTCTTGTGCTTATTGGTTATTTGTATATCTTATTTGGAGAACTGTTTATTCACATTCTTTGCCCATTTTTAATTGTCTTTTCATTGCTGAGTTATAAGAGTTCTTGGTGCATTCTGCATATGAGTCCCTTATCAGATCTCTAACTTGCAAATATTTTCTCCTCTTTGGTGGGCAGCCTGGGCCTTGCTTCTTTCACTTGCCTTGTGAGCCTTGTTGCAGGGAGCTAACTCTGTGTTCCAAAGTTTTTAGGGAAACCCTTCCTTTTTTTCGCTTGTAGCCTCTCTTTCCTTTGGTTTGCCATTTGAACCCTCGGCTGGCAGTAGATTTCAAAGGCAGGCACTGAGTGGGTCCAGGCTCTGCACTCAACTCCTGGATTCTAAGGTAGGCTCCATTCCTTCCCCTAACTTCTCTGGGCCTAGGTTTCCCCACCTCTCCAACAGGAATGTTAATGCAGACCTCTCTACATTGTTCTCAGAATTGCATGAGATAATGCTGGGCCCTTTTATACTCATCTCAATAAAGTCCCACCAGCAACCTGTGTTGTAGGTACTATCATCCCCATTTTACAAAGGAGGAAAACAGATTCAGATTCATCCCTCCAAAGCTTTATTCTCCTTTGGGTTCATGGCATCCCACTCCAGTATTCTTGCCTGGAGAATTTCATGGACAGGGGAGCCTGGCGGGCTACGGTCCATGGGATCACAAAGAGTCAAACACAACTGAGTGATTAACACATACTTACTACAGTTCAGTTCAGTCACTCAGTCATGTCCAACTCCCTGCGACGCCATGAACTGCAGCACACTGGGCCTCCCTGTCCATCACCAGCTCCTGGAGTATACCCACACTCATGTCCATCGAGTCGGTGATGCCATCCAACCATCTCATCCTCTGTCATCCCCTTCTCCTCCTGCCCTCAATCTTTCTCAGCATCAGGGTCTTTTCAAATGAGTCAGTTCTTCCCATCAGGTGGCCAAAGTATTGGAGTTTCAGCTTCAGCGTCAGTCCTTCCAATGAATATTCAGGACTGATCTCCTTTAGGATGGACTGGTTGGATCTCCTTGCTGTCCAAGGGACTCTCAGGAGTCTTCAAGACAGTTCAAAAGCATCAGTTCTTCGGCACTCAGCTTTCTTTATAGTCTAACTCTCACATCCATACATGACTACTGGAAAAACCATAGCCTTGACTAGACGGATCTTTGTTGACAAAGTAATGTCTCTGCCTTTTAATATGCTGTCTAGGTTGGTCATAGCTTTCCTTCCAAGGAGTAAGCATCTTTTACTTACTTACTTACTGCCATATTAAGGATCTGTCTATCTGTTGTATAACATCTGTAATAAAATCGGGCTGCGCACAGTTCACATACACACGTACAAATACTGGGAGGGTGGGTTCCGTTTAAGTGAAAAATTGTCAGTGACTACTCTGACTTATAAAGTAAAGGCTAAAGGACTAAAATTCCTTCACAAGTGTTGACCTCAACCTGAAAATTCCTTCTTCTGGTTATTCAGACAGCAAACCTGTGTCTGCCATTCTAGGGCAGAAGCCCACCCTTCAGAACTCTGACACGGAAAGTTAGATGACTCAGTTTACCCTATGTTCTGCTACATAGAAGCACCAAAATAACAGGTTGCCTTGGCTGGTCAGAAAATTATGCTGGTCGATTGTTTTGTTTTGGTTGTCTGTTTTGCTTTGCTGGTGGATTTGTTTGGTTTTTTGACCCCATCAAAGGGAATTAAAGGAGTACTAAGTGTCCTCCATTAGGCACTGGAATTGGAGTGGTGAGTAAAGAGAGACATGGAATCTGTCCTCATGGAGCTCACAGTTAAAAATACTCAACACGTCCATAAGCAACAGAGTGAGTAACCCTGAGCCACACCAAGAGCTGTGCACTAATAAGAAAAGAGTTCATTGTGATGTTCGGAAGTGCAGTTCAGGAGACACAGATTCAAACCAAAGAGTGTTCCAGAGAAGAGAGAGACTTGGGGGCTTGTAAAGGCAAAAGCCGCAGAGTTGTTAAAGTGGTCTGGCACTTTACGATTGACTGTGACACAGAAAAGGAGAGATCTTTTCCAGAAGAGATGAACTGACATGAATTATTTTAGAGTAAGGGGCTGATAAGTATCCCGAGTTTCTGAAACAGCAGGGAGATGAAAACAAATGAGCTTACTAAATACACTTTGGTAGGGTTCCCATTCCCTTGCCCAGCTTTTCCCCTTCATGATTTTGCCCAGCATTAAAGAAAAAAGACCTCAGTAAAAAGCAAAAGTTCTGCCATTAAGTCCCTTTCTTCCTTGGTACGGCATAGAAGGTACATTTCTGTTACCTGGAACTGATAACCAAGTGGAGCCTTAGCTGTCACTGATGCCTTAGTGGGAAGTTGCTCTTCTGGAAAGCTCCTGATGTCTGATAGTGGTCTGTGATCAGAGGACATAAATCGTGTGTGGGGGATGGGACCAGAAGCCCCTGAGTGGCCCCGCCATCACTGACACCCCTTGCCTTCCAAGGGATAGACTTTGTGGCCTTGTGTGGCCTTCAAGGTCTGGCCCCCGACAAGGTTCTCCAGCCTCTTCAGGAGCCCTCCTCCCTGTTCACCTCCCCCCACCCTACCCCCCACTGCCTTTCCTGGCCCGCATCCTCGTCTAGGTCATTTCCTCTGCTTGGAGCCCTCTCCTCTGTCCATCTCATGTGGCCAGTGACTTCTCATTCTTCCTGTCTCAACTTACATGTCAACTTCCTCAGGGCAGCCTTCTCAGGTCACCCCATCCTAAGTCAGTCCCCTGACCGAGGCTCTGACTCAGCCCTGGTCTGTTTCCTTCAGGGCTCTAGAAAAGGAAGATCAAAATGGAGTTGGTATTGCTAAGAAAGCTCTTGAAAATGAAGCCAGGGGAGCCACTGAGGAAGTGTGACTTCTGCACATCTCAGCCTGGATGGAATCTAAACTTTGACCAGTTATTGTGAAGATGCAATTATGTGGTGCACAGAAGGTGGTTAGGTCAGGGCCTGGCATAGTATACGCACTCCATAAATAGTAACTGTTTTATTTTAGCTATTTAGTTTAATAAAATTAACTATTTTTGTATTAACTAATTTATTTTAGCATGATAATTCATTCTTATAACTAGTTATAATAACTATATATTATTTTATAGATATATAAATGGTAAAATATAAATATATAAATAATAACTATATATTATTATTATAACATTCATTATTCTAACATAGTCCCTGGCTTCACCTCCAGCCTTATCTCATATTCCCCTTCCTCCCTCCCCTCCCCCACTTTTCATGCCTACATTTCAGTCACATTGGATTTTCTTTAGTACCTTCAGCACAAAAATTATTTCCCTCTCACATTTGCTGTTTTCTCTGCTGGGCATCTTCTTCCCCCTTTTTGCAGTTCTGGCTCCTTCTCGGGTCTTCAGGTCTTGACACCTGCCCCAGCTTCAGGGACAGCTTCCTCCCACCATCCCATTTTTATTACCTTAGTAATATTCTGTATTCTTGTTTACTTGCATGTTTTGTTGTTCAGTCACTTAGTCTTGCCTGATTCTCTGTGACCCCTGGATTGCAGGACACCAGGCTTCCCTGTCCTTCATTATCTCCCAGAGTTTGCTCAAACTCATGTCCACTGAGTTGATGATGCCATCCAACCATCTCATCCTCTGCCACCCTCAGTCTTTCCCAGCATCAGGGTCTTTTCCAATGTGTCAGTTCTTCACATCAGGTAGCCAGTGTATTGGAGCTTCAGCATTAGTCCTTCTGATGAATATTCAGGATTGATTTCCTTTAGGATCGACTGGTTTGATCTCCTTGCTGTCCCAGGGACTCTCAAGAGTCTTCTCTAGAACCACAGTTCTAAAGCATTAATTCTTTGGTGCTCAGCCTTCTTTATGGTCCAACTCTCACATCCATACATGTTGCTGCTGCTGCTAAGTGGCTTCAGTCGTGTCCGACTCTGTGCGACCCCATAGGCGGCAGCCCACCAGGCTCCCCTGTCCCTGGGATTCTCCAGGCAAGAGCACTGGAGTGGGTTGCCATTTTTTTCTCCAGTGCACGAAAGTGAAAAGTGAAAGTGAAGTCGCTCAGTCGTGTCCAACTCTTAGTGACCTCATGGACTGAAGTCTGCCAGGCTCCTCCATCCATGGGATTTTCCAGGCAAAAGAGTACTGGAGTAGGGTGCCATTGCCTTCTCCATCCATACATGACTACTTGACTTTGACTATACAGACCTTTCTGTATAGCAGATGATTTCTCTGCTTTTTAATATATTGTATATAGATTTATCATAGCTTTTCTTACAAGGAGCAAGCATTTTTAATTTCATGGCCGCAGTCACCATCCACAGTGATTTTGGAGCCCAAGAAAATTACATGTTTGAGTATTTTATTTTCAGCCCTCACCAAAATGTAAGCTTCATGTGGGCAGGAAACAGTGCCTGGCATATACTTGATGCTTAATAAATAGTTTTGAATGAGTGAATGACTGGATGAATGAATGAATGGCGGTCCATCCAGGACAGTGGTTATCAGCTCTTCTCAGAATGACCCGAGAAGCTTTTCAAAAAATACCAATGCTGGAGTCTCATCCCCGGAGATCCTAATTCAGTTGATCTGGGTTAGGGCTTGGGCACAAGAATTTTCACGGGCATTTTGGGAACATAGGTGATTCTAAGATATGGCCACCAGTATAAAGAATGTTAAACATACTCATTTAGAGAGTTTCATCTCAGATCTTCACCTGACAGCCACCCAATAGGTGATGCTGTCTCATCCAGTATCTCATGGGACGCAGCAAGAGCTCTCCTCTAAAGGCCAGAGGGAATGGACAAAGTACTCTCCATATTTTCCTGGCTCAGGACAAGAGATCAACTTTGTCATTGATTTAAAGTGTCACAGAGTCCCAGAACATTGGACCCATTGATGTTCAATGCCAGTTATTAAAATCTACAGAATTTCTCTGGGTATCTCCTTCTTGACAGTGTGGCTCCTAGCAGTTACCTGTACCTTCTGACAGATGGGCAGAAGACTTGGCTGCATGGCCTCACAGCATAGTCTTGCCGGTCCCTGCTGCAGCCTGCTTGCGGTTGGGCGTAGAGACAATCATCCTCATTTCTGGCTCCCAAACAACTTTCCTGCCGGGGTATTTGCATATCATGTGTCCATCCAGGGAAGGGATGTATAAACAAGCTTGAAATTAGCAGATGCAGTGAGCATGACGTCACTAGTATTTACTACAGGAGAAAGGAACTTGGCCACTTTTCTGTTCCCAAGCGTGACCTTTGCTGGTTCAAGGCAGCTGACCAAGACCTGAAAGCTCTCTTTAGGTTTTGTAATGACTGTTACATTTTGCCAGCATAAGCCCAGCCTCACAGAAAAGGGAAGAACCACCTCTGGGGACTCTTGAGGCCTTTAAAATATTTGAGGACAACCATTTTTTCTACATGCTGGCAAATATTCATTTGACTCACAATGGAAGATAAAGAGCTGGAAAGAATCCAAAGGTCTTTCTTTTTAACCTACTTTTCATGGTGAACGGAGACAGAAAATTGCTATTTAGCACCTTGAAATAAAGGTACTTGGTTTATGAAATTATGAGGAAGTGTCACAGCTTGGAAGTGAACTCTGGGCAATATCCAAATGCCACAAATCTAAACTAAAAGACAGCAGACTTGGACATGAGAAAGGGTGTGGCTTACAAAGGGTAACATGAGAGAATTTCTTCTTTTTTAAATTGAAATATAGTTGATTTTTTTTTAATTTTCTTTACTTTATTGTGTTGGTTTTGCCATACATTGACATGAAACCGCCATGGGTTTACATATGCTCCCTCTCCAGAACCCCCCTCCCTCCTCCCTCCCGATTCCCTCCCCCTGGGTCATCTCGGTGCACCAGCCCCGAGCATCAGCCCTGGGTTGGCAATTGATTTCACATATGATAATTAACATGTTTCAATGCCATTCTCCCATATCATCCCACCCTTGCCCTCTTCCACAGAGTCCACGAGTCTGTTCTATACATCTGCATTTCTTTTGCTGTCTCGCATGCAGAGTTCTCGTTACCATCTTTCTAAGTTCCATATATATGCGTTAGTATACTGTATTGTTTTTCCTTCTGGCTTACTTCACTCTGGATAATAGGCTCCAGTTCCGTCCACCTGAATAGAACTGATTCAAATGAATTTTTTTTTAATGCTGAGTAATATTCCATTGTGTATATGTATCACAGCTTTCTTATCCATTCGTCAGTTGATGGGCATCTAGGTTGCTTCCATGTCCTGGCTATTGTAAACAATGCGGCGATGAACATTGGGGTACATGTGTCTCTTTCAGTTCTGGTTTCCTCGGTGTGTATGCCCAGCAGTGGGATTGCTGGGTCATATGGATCAAAGATCTAATCATCAGACCAGAAACTATAAAACTCCTAGAGGATAACATAGGCAAAACACTCTCCGACATAAACCAAAGCAGGATCCTCTATGACCCACCTCCCAGAATATTGGAAATAAAAGCACGAATAAACAAATGGGACCTAATTAAAATTAAAAGCTTCTGCACAACAAAGGAAACTATAAGCAAGGTGAAAAGACAGCCTTCAGAATAGGAGAAAATAATAGCCAATGAAGCAACGGACAAACAATCTCAAAAATATACAAGCAACTCATGCAGCTCCATGCTAGAAAAATAAACAACCCAATCAAAAAGTGGGCCAAAGAACTAAACAGACATTTCTCCAAAGAAGACATAAAAATGGCTAACAAACACATGAAAAGATGCTCAACATCACTCATTATCAGAGAAATGCAAATCAAAACCACAATGAGGTACCACTTAACACCAGTCAGAATGGCTGCAATCCAAAAATCTACAAGCAATAAATGCTGGAGAGGATGTGGAGAAAAGGGAACCCTCTTACACTGTTGGTGGGAATGCAAACTAGTACAGCCACTATGGAGAACAGTGTGGAGATTCCTTAAAAAACTGCAAATGAAATATAGTTGATTTAAAATGTTATGTTAATTTCTGCTGTTCAGCACAGTAATTCAGTTACACATATATATGTACATTCTTTTAAAATATTCTTTTCCATATGGCTTATCATAGGATATTGAATATAGTTCTCTTTGCTATACAGTAGGACCTTGCTATTTGACCATTTTGTATATAAAAGTTTACATCTCCTAATCCCAAACTCCCACCCCATCCCTCCCCCGACTGCCACCCCCTTGGCAACCTGTACTCTTTGTCCATGAGTGTGTTTTTGTTTCATAGAGAGGTTCATTTGTGTCATATTTTAGATTCCATGTATAAGTGATTTACTTTTTGTGACTTCACTTAGCATGATAATCCTGGTTGTACTCATGTTATTGCAAATGGCATTATTTTGGTCTTTTTATGGCTGAGTAGTATTCCGTTGTATATAAATAGTATGGCATCTTTATCCAATCACCTGTTGAAGGACATTTAGGTTGTTTCCATGTCTTGGCTATTGTGACTAGTGCTGCTGTGAACATAGGAGTGCGTGTACTTTTTGGAATTACAGTTTTGTCCGAATATATGCCCAGGAGTGGGATTGCTGGATGGTATGGCAATTCCATTTTTAGTTTTCTGAGGAACCTCCATATTGTTTTCCATAGTAGCTCCACCAACTTACATTTCCATCAAAGTGTAGGAGGATTCCTTTTTCTCTATACCCTCCATGAAAGAATTTCTTTGTGGCAATAGTCACTCCAGTCTGCAGGTGACAGAATTTCATAGAGCTATACACATAGCAAAAAAACAAAAACAAAAACAGAAAAAGAGTGCATGTGAAAACTGGTAAAATCTGAATAAGGTCTATAACTGAGTTAATAATATCAACCAATGTCAGTTTCCTGGTTTTGACCAAGTATTGTGGTTACTTAAGATATCATCATTAGTCAAAGCTTGGTGAAAGGTACAAGGGAACTTTTAGTACTATATTTGTAACTTCTTGTGAACCCTAAACTATATCAAAATAAAATTGATAATTTAGGGGAAAAAGACAATGGGCCAGGAGAAACTGGGAGAGAATTTTGCAACATACATAATAGATTAATGTATATTACCTGCTGTGCTGTTCTTAGAGTTACCACATGTGACTATTGAGTATTTGAAATAGCACCATAGATTTTAATGATAAAAGTTTGGACATGTTGGGTTAAATAAAATATATATTATTAAAGCTAACTTTACCTCTTTAATGTGGCTACTAGAAAAACAGTTTTTATTTGTACTGCACTGGGTCTTTGTTGCCGCCTGCAGGCTTTCTCTAGTTGTGGAGAGTGGGGGCTACTCTAGTTGCGTGCATGGGCGTCTCACTGCAGAGTGTGGGCTGTAGGGCACTCGGGCTTCAGCATTTGCAGCGCATGGACCCTGTAGTTGCAGCTCACAGACTCCAGGACATGGGCTTAGTTGCCTTGCAGCACGTGGAATCTTCCCATACCAGGGGTCAAACTCATATCCCCTGCATTGACAGGTGGATTCTTTACCAGTGGACCACCAGGGATGTCCAAAAATTTTTGAATTAGGGTATGTGATTACCATTATATTTCTATTTCATGGTACTGACCTATAATATGTAAAAAGTTTCTGCGAATGTATAATTATCAGACAAATTAATAGACAACTAGACAAAAAGATATAAGTATGAAACTCATTAAAAAGAAATACATTTGGGACTCCCTGGAGGCTCAGTGGTAAAGAATCCACCCGCCAGTGCAGGAGGCACGGGTTGGATCCCTGGTCTGGGAAGACGTCACATGCCACAGGATGACTGAGCTCGTGTGCCGCAACTGTTGAGCCTGTGCTCTAGATCCCAGGAGCGGCAGCTCCTGAAGCCTGTGTGTCCTAGAGCCCATGCTCCACCGAGAGAGGTCGTCACAGTGAGAAGCCCGTGCGCTGCCACGAAGAGTAGCCCCCGCTCACCACAGCTAGAGAAAAGCCCGTGCAGCAACGAAGACCCAGCACAGCCAGAAATAAATAAATAAAATTATAAAAAAGATAGAAAGAAAGCACTTGACAAACATTTATCCATACATATGTTTGTTAATTCAACAAGTATTTATTGATCTCCAGGCACTGTATTAGTCACTTGGGAAAGTTTTAAATAAACTAATCTGAGAAGGCCTCTCTCAGAGGGTGATGTTTGAGTGGAAATCCGAACATGACTCAGTTTCATCATTAATAAAGAAATGTTATTTTGAGATTCTTTATCACCTGTTAAAACAGCAAAAATAGATTAATAGCAGACAGTGTTGGCAAGGTTGTGGAGGAAAGGACACATCAATGCTATTAGTGGGAGTGTAAATTTTGTACAGTTTTTCTGCAATGCATTTTTACTCTATCTCCAAATATCAATACACCCTTTGACTCTGTAATCCCATTCCTAGGAATCCATCCTGAGATGACACTCAAATGTGTACAAAAATATATGAATGAGGGTGTCCGCTGCAGCCTATTATGTAATTGCCAGAAACTTTAAAACAGCTGAAATGTCCGTTGGTGAGGTGTGACCATTTAAGTGACTAGTACAAAGCCATTAAAAAGAGGGAGACAACTATACTTGCAACTTTTCTGTCAGTTTGAAGTTGTTTGAAAACAGAAAGTCACCCACCAAAAGTGAATCTTGACAAATTAAGGTTTTTCCCCAAGAATCAAGGACAGTGCAACATTAGGAAGTTTATCAATGTACTTTAAATCATGACTGGAGAAAGAAAACAGCAGTGAGACAGACCCAGAAGCACGAGCTTGGAAAGCCACCCACACCCTATAACAAGTGGTAAAAGGCAAGTTACAAAACACGAATAGTATGATACTACTCACATTTTTAACTAAGAGGAAAAAAAAAAAGAAAAAGAAGAAAACTCTTAGAACCAAACTAGCTATGTAACTTCAGGCAAATTATTTTAACTTCTCTGTGACTCAGTTTTCCCATCAGTAAAATGGAAACAAAGCATCTGGCTCACAGGGTTGTTATGAGGACTGATCCCTTGAAAAATGTCTGGCCCATAACAAATATGCAGTATATACTATCTGTTATCATTATGATTTTTGTCAAAGAAAAACTCAAGAGGCCAAGACAGTTAGAAATTTTACTTGAAAAGAAATACAAGGAAGTCTAGCCTCAAAATGACCAGCCAGCCAAATACAAAGCACAGTATTTAAAGGAAATGAATACAAAATTTCCAAGATTACCAGGTTTTCCATTAATCTGTTCGTGATTAAAAAAAAAAAGCAAAACAATATCTTTCTATAAAGATTACATATCCACAAAGAAGGGACCTGTGTTTAGATATCCATGTCATAAAAGGCAAAGATGAAATTGTCTTTGCAAAGCCTTGTGGGAAGTACTCAAAGTTTCAATATTGGAAGAATGCAGGCTAAACAGACTAACCTGTAGTTCCTGGTTTATCTCAGTATACAAATTGCTCTTTCTCATGAACTGTGGTACGTGATGTGCTTAGTCATAATGCAACCAGGAGAAAGTGTCAGTTTTCATATTATTTGTAGGGAAAAAAAATCTAGAAGCAAATGTACTACCCTGTTATCTTTGGGAAGTAGAATTGAGAGGAGAGCTTACTATTTACAGTATATGTTTCTGTAGCATTCAAATACTTTACATGTTCACGAATTGCATTCAGAATTGGTGAAAGAACTAAGACGATCATGTAAATTTAAGTATCAGAGTCATCCCTTGTTTCTTTTTAGTTCTTCCACAGCAGATGGAATAGTTTGCTTTCTAAGCCCTTCAGAAAAAGATTTATAAACCATGCATTTTCTCTAAAACCCATTTTTACTGCTTCAATCTGTAGCATCTGCCAACAGACCTATATTAATATGCAATTCCAGTTGGGAGAGAAAAGAACTCCAGCCAATGAACTGAGGAGGGGGGTATTAATCCCTTCCTGCTCTATCGTTGGATGATGACCCTGAAGCCAGAGGCCCTCACCAGTGAAGTCCTTTAAAGTGAAATATGAGAGTTCTAAAGTAACCCACCTTCATCCCTTCCCCCGTATCCTTACATTTACCCAGCAGATTTAACCATGGGAAGCCCCTTCTCCAAGAACCAGAGGAAGAAAGGGACTCATAAGAGGACTCTTGGGAAGAAAAGAGTCTACAACTAATAGTGAAAGAGGCTTTTCACCTGGTTTTCAAGCTAACCATGGACCCATTCCTGGGATGACTCAACATCTGCTTTATGAGCCCCAGAGGGATAGTGAATTGCAAAGAAAAGGGTTACATATAAGATGCCAGACTGCTAACAGGTGAGGAAGAGTGGACAGGATTTGCCCATGTCTTGAACCCCCATGCCCCTTAGCCAGGTCACCAGTGAGGCTCTGCTGATCTGCAGCAGACAAGTGGCCTGGGTAGCCCCCATCTCTCCTGCACTCATGGGCAATGCTCAGGTGCAGATGTACCCTTTAACATGGCACACACTGGCTGTTCTTCCCACTTCCGTTGTCACTGCTACTGAGAACCACGAAACTGGGTTTTCATCCAAACAGCCAGGGGTTGACAATGTTTGGGGAGAGATTGGCAAGGAGTGTCTCATTGTTTTGTTTTGTTTTTCCTGGTTACAGCAGTGTAAGCATATCACCATGACTAATCTCAGAACTGGGTTTTTGAAGGTAGCATGTCAGAATGATGATCAATAGGAGGGTCTGAATCTATATAATCTTAAACTGACTATGAACTCACAATTTGGGGTTCTTGGATTCTATGTAATGACTTTAATTGTGAAGCCTCTAAAACAAAGTTTCCCAAACTTGGGTCCCCAGATTCTCTTCTAGCAAGGATACTGGTCACCTATAATTCTCATAAGTAGCCCAGATGATTCTGTTTCACCCCAAGGACCTCAGCTTCAGAAGAATAAAACAGTCAGTGGCAGTTCATAGTAGAAGCTAATTTATTGAGCATAAATTATGTTCTGGACCAACGCTAACCACTTTGCATGCATTAACTTGTTGGCCCTTCCAAAATGAAGAAGGTGTTATTACTATTGTGCCCAATTTACAGGTGAGGACCCTGAGGCTTCGAAAGCTTGATAGCTTGCTCTAATTCTCACAGCTGATAAGACATGAAATCTGAACTCAGATCTCTCTGCTTTTTAAAGCCCATGCTCCATGACGCATTTTCTTGTGTTAAATCTTAAGATGGTGAACATCTTGACCTTGTACGATGTTGAGGATAGTTGTCTAGACCAAAGGTTTGCGACCTTGAGAAGATTTTTTTTTTAAGAAATACTGTGGCAGCAATCCAGGTGTCCATCAATGAATGAGTGGGTGAACAAAATGTAGTCTATCCATAAAATGAAATACTATTCAGCCTCAAAAAGGAAAGAAACTCTGACGGGTGCTACAACATAGATTGAGGACATTATACTCATCAAGATAAGCCAGTCACGGAAGACAACCATTGTATGAGTCAACTCAGAAAATCCCTCGAGTAGTCAAATCCATAGGGACAGGACAGGGAATGGTGATTGCCAGGGGCTGGGGATGGGAAGGGGTGGTGGGAAGAATGGGGAGTGAGTGTTTAATGAAAACAGAGTTTGAGATGATGAATGATGGTGATATTTGCACAATGTGAATGTGCTATTGAATTGTACACTCAACAGTGGTAAATTTTATGTCAGGTACATTTTACCACAATTTCTATTTTAAAAAACTGGTGTCTGGCTCCTACACCAGTTAAATTGGAGTCTCTCCAGAATAGGACCAAGCTTTTGACATTTGTTTTTTGAAAGGTTGTTGTGAAGCCACAAAAAAGACGCCAGGAATTTTGGCCTCTGGAAGAGAAGACTTCAATCCGGGGCCAGAGACAAGGCTTGATCACTCAGAGCTTTTGTGTAATAAAGTTTTATTAAAGTATAAAGGAGATAGAGAAAGCTTCTGACATAGGCATCAGAAGGGAGCAGAAAGAGTACCCCCCTGCTAGTCTTCAGCTGAATGTTATATAGTCACTAGCAGTTTGCTAATGAAAGAAAGGAATGTCTCAAAACTCAGAATGGCACCAGGCCCCTCATCCATAAGATGTATTTTGGGATAATCTTGGCACCAGAAGAATCATCCTGGGCCATAAAACAATTGACTTAAATCTTGTAGAAGGGCAGTTTACCATACAGATAGTTTCATTTACATAGACTAGGGGAACAATGTCTGAGTATAAGGTACTGATTTGTCAAGTAGGTTCTGGGCCATTTGGCAGAACTGACTTGAAGACAGAATTTGGGGTAAATGCATAGTACATTAACACAGTTAAAGGCAAACATTTCCATAAGAAGAATGCATTGGTTAACTCAAGGTTTGAGAATAGTTAATTTCAGGTGAAACCAGGTGTCCTTATGGCAACACAGTATTTTAAGAGAAATCTCTTTTAAATTTGTATAGAGAAGGGGAAAATATCACTAGTTTGTTTCCTCCAGCCGCTTGAGAGAGAGATAAAAATGTCTGACACTTGCAGCCTGTTTCCTCCGTTTGGAGACCCCTGGCCTTCCTGTCTGTTACCCTCTCATTTTTAATACTATCCAAGTGTTTCTGATGGGTACGCAGGGTTAAGAACTCCAGAATTCAGGATGCAGGGTTCTGGAGTTCTCCCTGCTGGCAGTCCCTGGCATCATTTCAAACTCTCACTCTCCCATTCCCACCAGAGGCCCAAAAGCAAGACTCGCTGGGGAGGCAAGTCTCCCAGCCTATTGCTGACTAAGGTGTTCCAGGTCCAAGAATTAATGGAAGTTTCCGGAAGCAGAAAGCTCTGTGGTTTACTGGGAGTTTCTCTGGCTTGTAATTGTCTGCATATGCCTCATTCCCCATCATAGTCCATGAAGGGTGATTATTACTGAAGTGCTGTGCTTTCAGAGTCAAGAATAGAGGTTCCCACGGAAACCTGCAATTCATGGCATGGATCGAATCATTCTGTCCCTAACTTACAAATGCAGATTTTCAGTCTTCTTTGGGCTGCAGCACAGTTTTTGGGGAAGTCTCAGCAGTTGGAGTTATGATAAAGAAGGCTTATAATAAGAAAGAAGGATAGCATCTGACCTTCAGCTCAGCAACAAGGACTCTCTGAGCACCTCTCCTTTGCCTGGGGCTCCAGGATGCCATCAGTAAACTCATATTCTTTAGGAAAACATATGTATTCATCACCCATTCAGCCAGTACAGATTTCTTGAGTTCCTACACTGGACCAGACATCTCTCCAAAGGGCACAGAAGATTCTGTGCCTTTGCACAAGGATACCATGTTGAGCCTAGTGATATCCTGAATCATGGGGAGGTCTGGGGAAACTCAGAGGAAAGAGCAGGATGGCTGGGAAATTGGGAAGTGGTAGCTGCTACTTACTAATCAGTACAGAAGTTTTCCAGTGTTCTAACAGCTGGGGAAGCTGTATGAATAGGTGCCTGGTAAATGACAGTTTGGCTTCGACGAAAGGGTGTACAGGTCAGCCAGGGTCCCTGACCTTCTAGCATAAGGAGCAGGTACTCTTTTTATGTCATAGACCAAATAATAAATATTTTAGGACTTGTAAGTAATATGCTCTCTGTCCCAGCCACTCAACATAAAAGCAGCTACAGACACCAGTAAACAAATGATTGTGACTGTGTTCCTCACAAACTTTGTTTACAATAACGGCAGACTGGATTTGGCCTATGGGCCATGGCTTGCAGACCCCTGTTCCAGTGGTTGAGACAGACATACCTGTTCATCCTTTCAGCATGCAAATATTTATTGCATATCATCTACATGACAAATATTGCATTGGGCAGTGGTATACTGTGCTGAACAAGGTAGATAATGGTCCCTGCTCACATAGCACTTATACTCTAATGGTAGAGGCCAAATCATTCTTTTCAATATGCTATGGTAAATATTAAGATGTAATCAGGAACTACAGAAGAGGAAGTTAACTCAAACTGGGAGTTCAGGGAAGACTTCCTGGTGGAGGTGGTAACCATGCCACTGGCTCAGATCAGCCTGGGAAACCATGTCTTTCCTTGTGGGTTGTCATCACCAGCTCTTCCCTTGTGTCCCCAGGCTCAGAACAGCTATGAGGATGGAGACATCGAAGGATCCAAGCGGCTTGGAAGGAATGCCAAGTGGGTGGCCGTCGCCTCCATCATTATTGGCCTTCTCGTCATTGCTATTTCTTGTACAGTTCACTTCACATGGAAGTAGGTAAGCTTTTTTTTTTTTTTTTCAATATTTATTTGTTTGACTGCGCCAGGTCTTAGTTGCGGCACACGGAATCCATCTTTGTTGCGGAATGCGGGATCTTCAGTTGCAGCATGCAAGCTCTTAGTTGTGGCATGCGGGACATTTAGTTCCAGCATGTGGAATCTAGTTGTGGCATGCGGGATCTTTAGTTGCGGCGTGTGGGATCTGGTTCCAGGACCAGGGATCAAACTCAGGCCCCCTGTATCGGGAGTGCAGAGTCTTAGTCACTGGACCTCCAGGAAGTCCTCTAAGGTGCCTTTTCTTGAAAAGCCCGCTGGAATCTGCTAGGGTAGGTTAGACTGTGCTCCAGTAAGTAACAAACAATCTCTAACAATCTCATTTTTCCTCACTGCTATTCCATAGGCCAACGTGGGTTTGTGGAAAGTCCCTCCTCCACACAGACCCTCAGGGTCCAGACTACACCATCTTGTAGCTGCTCTGTCTGAAACAGGAGTCAACAAACTTCTCCTGTAAAGGGCCAGATGATAAATATTTTAGGCCACTATTAGCATCTCAGTTGGAACTACTTAACTCTGCCATTTTAGCACAGAAGCAGCCATACCCAGTCTGTAAATGCATTAATGTGGCTATGTGTGATAAAGCTTTATTTATAAAAACAGGGAGCTGGCCCATGGCCCATAGTTTTCCAGCCTCTGATCTAGAACATGAAGCCTTCTCAGGCTAAGACAGGGGAGAGGAAAAGCCAGAGAATCCCACGTGGGTTTTCACTGCCTCAGCCCTGGAGCGATACTTGTCACTTAGGCTCATAATTGATCGACTGCCAGCCACATAGTTCTACCTAACTGTAAGAGAGTGGGAAATGTATGACAATAAGTGAAACTTTAAGGTTATCACTTGCTCTGCCTTAGCATCTAATCTGCTAAATGGTTTCCTACATGATACTACATCCAACTAGCCTAACTGTTCTTAGCTTAAGAGCAGAAGGGACTTGATTGGAGTCACTGTCCATACATAGGGCTTGTTTTCCAAAGAAAAATATTGTTTAGAGTAGCAAAATTATAAGCCTGCCCAGGCATGTTGTAAAGCCACTGGAAAAGTAACTTGGAGCAAGTTTTGTGAATGGAAATGTAGTGCTCAAGTCACATTCTGCTTTAAAAAGTTGTAACAAATACAGATGAATTAAAAAGAAAAAAAAAGAGCAGAAGGGTCTCAACCTATGTCTAGTATTTTCAGTGAGCTCTCATCTCACAAAGAGATGATATTTCTCTCTGGATCCAAACAAATTTAGTCTGATTTCTCCAGCCAGCGGAGACGGGCTCCATCCGCTAGAACCAATGATATTTTCCTTCAGAGTTTTGCCAAAGAGCAGGGAGGTGTGATGGACAGCCAGGATCTGGGAATGACAAGCCCAGATTCATCTCTGTCTCACTGTGTAACTCCTGGCCAAACAGATAAAAATTCAGAAACCCTTCCACTCTTCTCTCATAGCAGCACTGTTCCTCCAACACCATTTCCCTCAAGCTGGGAAGATCAGTCTCTTTGACTTGGTTTCAGGAAGGGGCCCATTGGGTGGTTATGGGAGGAAGGGGACACCTTTTAGATCAGCCAAACCCACCTTGGCAACCAAGAGGGTAGTGGATGTCCCAGTGGGTTGACTTTCTATCAGACAAGCCAGATTCATGAGCAGTTGGGGGCCGTTGGATGGAGGAGATAGCAAAATAGGAAGTGTCATAAAGAAAAAAATTGATGGCTTTGACCAAAAGAGAGGAGAAAAGGACACTAAGATGTCAAAAGAACCTCCAAGTGTCTTGCTTACAAGATGGCAAATTGATGATGTTGGCCTATGAAGGAGAAGACAGTTGAAAGATAGATGAGAACACACCCGACTTTACTCTTTAATGAAAGAATAATGTGCGTGCATGTGTGAGCATAGGGCAAGGGGTGTAGGGTAACATGGTGTACAGGTTTGGAACCAGACTTCGTAGACACAAATATCCCCCTTTACCACTTATTTACTGTGAGACCTTCAGCCAACTGCTTGCCTCCCTCAACTTCAGTTTCTTCCTCTGTAAACTGGGGTTTATAGTTGTACCCATTTAATAAAACTGTTGTGAAGGTCAATGAGATGATGCACAGAATGTGTGTAGGTTGGCATCTATTCCTTCTCAGTGCATAAAGAAATACAAACCATTTGCTAATTATTACTATGATTATCAACATGACTGGAGGAAGGACCTCAAAGAGTTTAAGATGCTTTTGAACTGAGTTCAGGGCTTTGAATAGATGAGCCAAACTTGAAGGACAGTGTTCCAGGGAAATAAGGCCAAGTCCTGGAGTAACTCCTAGGGACTTGTGAAAATACATACTGCCCAGATCGGTGTTTGAGCTAAGTGGTTATAAAAATAGCAGCTGACACTGACATAGAATTCAGCATATGCCAGGTACTGTTCCACGCTCTCACATGAATTAAATCTCACTGAGTCCTCACAACAACCCCAGGAAGTAGGTGATATTATCCCTATTTTTTGCAGATGAAGAAACAGAGGCTAAGAGAAATGAGGTGACTTGCCTGATATCTCGCAATTAATTAGTAGAAAAGACGGAGGGTAAGCCCAGGGTAACCTGGCTCTGGATAATGTTTGTTGGGATTTTTTGTTGTTGTTGTTTGTTTTGCTGTACCAGGTCTTAGGCTGAGGCTTGCAGGATCTTTGATCTTTGTTGCAGCATGCAAGATCTTCTTTTAGTTGTGGCATAAGAAATCTAGTTTCCTGACCAGGGATTGAACCCAGATCCCCCTGCACTGGGAGCACAGAGTTTCAGCCACCAAATTGCCAGAGAAGTCCCTGGAAGCTGTTGTTAACCACACCACCTCACAACCTCTAAGCCAGCACATCCTTTTTAGTACCCGCACTAACAAAGGCCAGCAGATGGCTCTTACCTTGTGGTTAACTCTAGAATTATTTCTATAATGCTGGTGCCTTGAGGTTCCAACCCACCAGAAGAACATGATGAGTTAGGGCCCAGGGTAAAAAATCAAAGGGCTGCAGGAGTGAGGCAGGGAGCATATCATACACGCGTGAAGCAGGTTGGTAGGGAACAGTGTGGACTGGTGAGAAGAGGAGCCCAGTTTAGAGGGAGCAGCCACCACTGTGCCCCAGCTGGTTATCACCACTTAGAACGCAGACCTCACGGACCCATTTTCCAAAAAACATTGGAAAACTGGGTCTTTACTTAAAATCTCCTGATTTTTAGATGTTGACAACCAGTTCACACAGTTTAAATACATGATGAGGGCCCCAAACAAAACTAAAACATACCAAAAAAATCACACCTGCACCCTGGATATTATCTACTTTATAGAGTATCTGGTGGACACTTTGGCTTTCAGAGTTCAGTTTGCCTATTAGATTCCAGGCAAGAAGTTTCTCTGGGGACCCAAAAGTCTTCCTCCACATGAGGACTTCCTCCATTCTTAGTAAGACTGTTTCTGTATGTAGGTGAGGCACTGACGTTTGTATACTTGTGATTGAGGTTTCGTTGGTAGTAATAATGCAGGCTAGGAGAGGAGGTGCCCTCTCCATTGCTTCTCCCTGATGGGAAGTGTTTCACAGTGGTTCGAGCCTGGCCCTCAGCACTCATTTTGCTAGGACTCAGACCCTAGCTCTACTGCCCAAACCACCCTGGCATTTTTTTCTTCTAATATTTACTTTTATCTTGCCTATTTATTTGACTGCACCAGGACTTAGTTGCGGCACACAGGATCTTCAGTCTTCATTGCTACGTGTGGGATATTCAGTTGTGGTGTGCAAGATTTTTTTTTTAAGTTGTGGCGAGCAGCATCTTCTAGTTGTGGCACACGGGATCTTGCATATGAACTCTGAGCTGTGGCATGTGAGATCTAGTTCCCTGGCCAGGGATCGAACCCAGGCCTCCTGCATTGGGAGTGCAGGGTCTTAGTCACCTGACCATCAGGGAAGTCCCACCCTGGCAAGTTACAAAACTTTCTGTGCCTCAATTTGCCTCTGTATAAAAAGTGAGGATAGAAATGTTTCCCCATCTGTATGGTCAGGTTCCTTTTAGCTCCTTTTCCTTCTGTGATATCAAAAAAAGCAAAAATGTTTTCCAGAGTTAGAATTCCATGGAGAAATTAAAATTTAAAAGCTTTGTCCTGTTTGTGTGTGCATGTGTATAAGAGACAGTAGGAAACTAGACGTCATTGCATGAAATCAGTTCTGTTTTCCATTAAGACCAAGAACAAGACCAATTTCTCAGTAGTCCTTTGAAATAAAATTTCCCAGCCTGGCTTACTGGAGGAATTAAATCACACTGTGGAATTACTAAAGTACAGGTTCCCAAACTTTGGGCTGCAGAAGAATTACCTGGGGAGTTTTAAAAGAATTAGACATCTGAGCCCTACCTCAAAGGATTCTAACTCACTGAGTCAGAAGCGAGGACCAAGAATCTGCATTTTCAAGCTCCCCACTCCCTCCCAAAGACTCTGCTGCAGGTGATTAGAACACTCTTTCAGACTCCCTTCCTCCCAATCAAAAAGGAAGCACACACTAATAGCACCAGCCATTAACAGCGTGGTCAGTTTTCATTTACGTCAGCAGACTCGTCATCCTAGCATGTTGTATCAAACTCAAGGCCAAGGACGGAAATCATTTTATCACCCAGGAGGTGTACCCGCAGAGAGACTCTTTTGTAACAATCAAAGCAAGGACCTCTGTGGAGGGGCTAGGAAAATCTGACTTGGGAGAAGGCCTAGCCTAGAGGCAAGACCAAAAGCTTTGAATATGTCAGCTTTCTGTCATTTCGTTAAAAACAAAAACAAAAAACTGTCTGAAATCTCCTACTATCTTTTAAAACTTGTTAAATCCTGCCTTTAAAAAAAAAGGGCTTCCCACATAGCTCAGTGGTAAAGAATCTGCCTGCCAATGCAGGAGACACGGATTCGATCCCTAGGTTGGGAAGACCCCTGGAAGAGGAACTAGCAACCCACTCCAGTATTCCTGCCGGGATAATCCCATAGACAGAGGACCCTGGTGGGCCACAGTCCACGGGGTCACAAAGAGTTGGACATGACTGACAACACATGCCTTTATGTGTGTGTGTATATATGTATATGTGTGTATGTATATATATATTCCTTATTAAGAAAACTAACCAGTCTCTTCTCTCTCAAATGACTGAACTCTCTGGTAGTTCACTTTCTCAGAACAGACTCAGGTCATGATATTCTTCACCCAAGCTCATATAAAAGTCTCATTCATCCTAATTTTTTTTCCTTCCAGTTTTATCGAGATTTAATTGACATACAGCACTATATAAGTTTAGTTGCACAGCATAATGAGTTGACTTACATACACCATGAAATGATTATCACAGTAAGCTTAGTGAACACCTATCAGCTCATATAGATACAGAAAGAAACAGAAAATTTTTTCCTTGTGATGAGAACTCTCAGAATTTACTTTTAACCACTTTCATATATAACACACAGCAGCATTTGTTATATTTATCAATGTATTACATCCCTAGTACTTATCTTATAACTAAAGTTTGTACCTTTTGACTCCCACTATCCAGTTATCCCTCCCCTCAGAACCTGCCTCCAGTAACCACAAATATGATCTCTTTTTGTATCACCTATCCTAATTTTACAGGATATCTCTGTAAGTCATGTGGTGGTTGGAGCAAAGAAAGCTAAGAGACTGATGACATCAAATCTGTTAGAACTGGGAATTACTGAACTCAAATTTATTCAGCAATTTGGGATAGAATGCTGAGCCGGCAGGAGAGAAGTGTTCTGTTCATATGGAATCAGAAACTTGAAGTCTCATGGAATTATCAAATTCCCTGTTCACAGGTTGCTAGGGAAAGTAGAGAAATTAATCACAGAGGTGAAACATTTAAATACTGCAGCCATCTGTTTATTGATCCTGACTTTTCGCATCCTCAGCCAAAACCAACAAGTCTGCAGACTTTTACATTCTGCTGGCATCTGAGGATTCAAGCAAGGTTAGGTTATTCTTGGCATGTTTCACAAAGCACAGGTCTCACCTGTGACAGATCCAGCGGGGATGCTTGTGAAAATGCAGATTCCCAGAACCCCAATCAAAACTCCGAATGGCCCTGAAACATGCATTATCACAGTATTGCTAACCCCCAAAACCTAGTTCGAAGTATTCTAATGTTGTAAAAACACTGCACTAAGGCTTTGCATCTAATGGAGAACATTCTTTTTTTTTTTTTTTTAATTTGACTGTGCCAGATCTTAGTTCTGGCACGCAGAATCTTTTCTTTGCAGCAACAGAGCCCTTTAGTTGCAGCATGTGGGGTCTAGTTCCCTGGTCAGGGATCAAACTCGGGCCCCCTGCATTGGGAGTTTGGAGTCTTAAACCACTGGACCACCAGGGAAGTCCTGAACGGAGAACAGTCTTACGTATTAATAGGTGGACATAGGCTGCACAGTAGGACTTTTTCACATTCCTAAGCGTCCTGGAAGAAGCTTCAGTGAGTGCTGCTTCCCCTGCCCTACCTCCTAGAAAGTTTACACATCCCCCAAGTCTCCTCTTTCTTCTTTCCTTGTGATCAGGCTCATTGTCGCGTGTCTGATGCTTGGTTGAATTCAGTGGAACTCCTTTAGCACAAAACCAGTTGACCAAACCTGGGTGTGAGGGAGACCAGTGTTGTCTGCCTCAGATACAATAAATGATAACCAGTGGAGCTGCTTCTTACTCAGAGGTGAAGTTATAATGTCAGGGCACAAGGTGAGCTTTGAATAATCAAAATTAATCTTGGACATATCTATAGGAGGGTGCCCTATTTGAGAGTCCCACAGAGGCTCCTGATCAGCCCAGTATAGCCAGTGTTCCCTCCACTGTGGGGACGATGGTGTTCCTTGGGTCGAACGCCAGCTGACATTGTTGACTGTTCAGGGCTCATGTCATATGTTCAAACACCGGAACCACACTCTGAGCTCAACACCCATTCACACTCATAAGCATTGAGCAGCCTGGTGGCCATTATCTCCATTTCAAGGGTTTCTTTATTTCTCTTATGAAAAATATGAATAGTTGATTTCTGTAAGTTAAATACACATACATTTCACTTCCACCGACTTGACATCCCTGGGTGGTCTTGCAGGTCCCTAATCAGCCAAGCACACTCCCACCACATATTAAAAATGCTTGCTTGTCGTTCTTAGCAATAAGAGACATCATGTTCCTAAGTTCCATTAAGGAAGAACATGACTTCTAAGGTTAAGGAGCCCAGACTGTTTCCCATTAGCAGGTTCAGAGTTAGCAGACATGAACCCATTCTGTACTGGTAAAGTTTCTACATTATAAGGAGACTGAAGAGAGTTCTTCTTGACCGCAGCGTATCCTCCCTTTGCATTAGAAGGGAAGTAAGAATAAATATCATGGGGGATAAGAAGCAAGAAGCTGCTCTTGCAAAAGCATAAGAGCAAATCTCTCTTATTCCTTGTTATTATTGGCTGATGTAAGGCTTTCTTCCTGGCAGTTGTTCTGCACAGATATGTCTTCAGAGAATTTTTGTGATTCCATGATGAAAAATGGGAAACATTACCTGTTTCCAGAAGATCAGAAAGGCCTTTCTTTGTTGGTTCAGATAAGTTGTGATAAAGCTAAGTCAGACCTAAGTCATCAACAGTGGAAAGACTTTTGCTTTGAAAAGGATGTAAGATGGTGGGATATTGATGAAGAAGTCAGAATAGACATGAAAAAGATGTTCAAAAAAAAGAAAAAATTAAAGGAAGACTGAAGAAGTTTTTTAAAAAGTAAACAAAAAAAAAAAGATGTTCAATCTCTCCAGTAACCAGATAATTCAAGTTAAAGTAACAATGAAATACTAGATGTCCATACACACACACTCACACACGTGGTGATATCAAAAGTTGGTGAGAGTGTGAAGACCTGGATACTATACTGTTGTGGAACAGTACATTGGGACAGTCTTTCAGAAGGTCGTATTCTAAAATCTGTGTGCCTACTTACCCAGCAGTCTACTTCTCAGTGTCACAAAAAGGCATGTAAAACAGTAATTCTCCTCCCTACACATGAAAATCCCCAATGCCCAGGGCCCACCCTGGACGAGTTAAATTAGAATCTCCAGTGATGGGGCAGGGCATCAATAGGTTTTAGGGCCCTCCAGATGATTCAAATGTGAAGCCCAGGGATGAGAACCAAGGATGTGCAGTGATGCTCATGGCAGCTCCACTGGAAATAGAGGAAACCTTGAAACAAGCTAAATGTTCATGAGTGGGAGAACAGTTAAATACACACTTGTTCATTCATAGGATGGAATATGACACTGCAATTTAAATGTGAAAATACCTCCCTTACTATGACTTTACAAGGCCCCAAAGGATCTGGTTGCTGCTTCTCCATCCACATCTCCCAGCCCTTGCTCCCTCCCTCCTCTGCTTCAGCTGCTCTGAATTCCTCTTCTTTGAGCAACAGAAGCATGCCACAGGGCCTTTACACTTGCTGGTCCCTCTTCCTGAAATTTTATTCCTCCTGATATTTGCATGGCTTGTTCCCATCTCTCCTTGAGATGCTCGTATCTAACTACAGCTGTGATTTAAATGAAAAGGAAAATGCCTGGAGGGTGCACCCCAAATGTTAACAGTGCTGCTAACCCTTGAGGAGGAGAGTAAGACTCAGAAAGCCTCAGGGGCCATGATTGTGCCTACATCTGTATCATTTGAGTTTTTGCATGTGCAGCATGTAAAACATACATTTCCAAGTAAGATATATTTTTCAAAAAGAAGCCAGTGCTTAGACTCAAAAGTGTGCAGAGCTGCTAGTCCATGTTAGCACTGGTTGAATTAGAGTATTAGCCATTGAAGAAGGAAGCCCTTGCTGAAGAGGCTCTCTTCTCTCTTCTCTCTCTCTCTCTTTCTCTCTCTCTCCTCTTCTCTTCTCTCTCTCGCCCCCACCGTCCCCCTTTCCCCCTACCCTGCCATCTGTCTGTCTCCCTCACTCACTCTGTCTCTTGTACACACAGAGCCTGAACAGCCATCAGTCAGCCACGAACACGGAGGATGGACCTCATCCACACACACCCCAGAGGAGTTTTTGAGGAATGGATCCTTGACTTCAGACTGTGAGGTCTTTTCCTCCAGGACTTTCCAGAGGCAGGTCCCTGGCAAATGAACTAAAACCAGAAAGAACAGCAGCAGCAACAACAACAAAAAAAAAGTCCAAAATTTAGGAAACCCAGGCAGCAAAGCCAGATCAGTTGAAACCATTGATTTTTTTTTTCCTAAGAAAACCAAGCCTCACTGTTTCAATATATCAAAAGCCGTTTTGTCCATGTGTGCATTCCTCTTCTCCAGAGATGAGCCTCAGAAAATCTCGTTGCTTTTAATGAGGAAAGAAGTCCAGATCCAGGAGGAGAGGGAAGTTTTGGGAAGAGTAAAGGATGCTGGTTTGCAACGTGGAGCTCATTTGTAGCACGTTTAAAGTCATCGAATAGAGCTGAATTTTTTTCCTTTCATTTTTACATGTTTAGTTTCACTTTGGCCTTTAGTAGCTCCTCCTCCATCAGCTCCATTTCATCATCAAAGATGGGGATGAAGGAGCTTTCTCATCTTTTGCCTTAGTCTCGCCTAACTCCCTCCCACCAACCCCTTGCTTGCATCCTCCATGGGTCAACTTGACCACAGCCTCATCTGTCACCTCAGACAGACTCTGAGAATGTACTTCGTGGTCAGTCCTTAGGTAAAAGGGCATCCTTCCCAGCCCAGTTTTGAGAATATACTGCCCGTGTTTAATGAACTTACTTCAATCTCTCTCTCTCTCTCTCTTTAGCAAGTCTCAGGCAAGATCTTTGATTTTCCTGGATGCCACCTGGAAATGCCACCTACTGTATTTATTTTTCTGTCAAACGTAAACCCTATAAGTGTGACTACTGGTTTAAGGATGCCACCATTATTCTGCCTGCCAGAACACGCTAACCCCGTGTGCAAGGCATATCACTGGCACTACACAAAGATAAGTTTTAAGTCATTTGCAGCCACAAGATTAAGTATCACTGAATCATGAAGAACATTTGCACTTTGCTTTTTCGATCCTGATTACATTTCAGAGAAAGTCTCTGTTTAGTGCTCATGGGTCCTCAACGCCTTTCTGACCTTTCGACTTGTTTCCCTTCTTAATAAAGAGCAGACCTCAGGTTCAAAGTCTTCTATTTAGGCAAAATTTAATTACTTAGTGGGTTTTATTTTCAGTCTATCTATTTTATTACATTCTATTTATGAGTCTCCACTTAGGGATATAATTTTCTGTTCACATGCATTTACTTAACAAAAAGGAAGTGAACTCAAAATATTAAGTGGTTAACACAACAGGTGATAGGGGATACATGTTAAAAATAACTTCAAAAACTAGTAGTAGAAATCATGAAAATAACCTTCCTAAGCGAAAAAAAAAAAAAAGCAGCTTATTCTAAGTGAATGAATAAGTGTCTAAATCAAAACACCTGAGTTTCAATGCCTTCTTTGCCACTATCTATGCAAGCTGATTTTAGGCAAGTTTCTTAGCCTTCTGTGCCTCAGATTTCTTCATCTGGAAAATGGAGATAAGAACATCTGCCTGCTCACCTCGGAGTGGTCAGTATGAGAATTAATTGCCATGATAGATACAGTTGCCCCTGGAGGGAACATTCTAAGTGTTACACAAATACAAAGCATTGTTCTTAGGTTATTGTGGTTCTCAGGCATTTGTTAATGGACCCTCACAAAAAATAAACACGGGTGGACACCGGATTCCACCTGTCATTTCACCCAGACATCCGTCATGAGCCAGCACTTGTCCCAGGAGGACATGAACCAGGAATACCAATTCTCAGCGCACAGAGAGAGAATCATTCCAGTATATGGATCTTGATTTCTGTTCCGCACTCCTTGTTTTCTGTTTGTTTGTATTCGACTTCCTGATCTTTTATCCAAATCAAATGACGTGTTGCTGAGAGGCAGAATAAAAATGGTTTTAAGAAAGCTGGTCTACCATGGTGCGTTCATTGTATTTCCTTGGGGTTCCCAACCTTCTCGAGACTCCCATAGCTGTAATGGGCTCATTCATCGCAGCCTCAGGGAAGACCACAGAGAGGCTGAGGGTTGGGCTAAAGAAAGAAGTCAAAATGAAGTCGCTCAGACTGTAGCCTACCAGCTTCCTCTGTCCATGGGATTTTCCAGGCAAGAATACTGGAGCGGGTTGCCATTTCCTTCTCCAGATCTTCCCTGACCGAGGGATTGAACCCAGGTCTCCCACACTGTAGGCAGACCCTTTACCATCTGAGCCACCAGGGAAGTCCGAGGGTTGGGCTAGCAAGGTATGAACTCATATCTACCTTATGGCCTGAAGTGCCCTTCTAGGTGGCACTGAGAGTGTGGGCCCACTAAAGTCAGAGAGCTCTGGGCTCAAGTGAGAGCTCTGGGCTCAAGATGAGGGTCTGATTTTTTTTTCCGGGCCCCCAAGTCCTGGCAGAGAGTTTCAGTGTTGACAGAGTGAGGTGATGGGTCTTTTCCTGTAGGACTCAGATCACCTCTGCTTCACTCCAGAAAGCACAGTTAGAAAATGGATTGGCCAAGAGCCAGGGGGCTGTTTCAGCAGCCAGTGACCAAAAAAACAAAAGTCTGCAACAAAGAGTTTACTTGTTCATATAGCTGAAAATGAAAATTGCACAGATAACTTCAGGCATGGCTGGATCTTGGTGTTCAGCATGGTTAAGAACATCTCCCTTACCTACTTCTCAACTTGCTGAGCACGTTTTGGTTTCATAGAGGCACAGCGTCTGCCAGCATCTTCAGATGTCTTCCTACCAGCTAAGCAATGTCTATGGAAATAAAGTAACTCTGCCATCATAGCTACAAGGAGGAAAAAAAAAAAGTTTCAATTTGAAGTAATGCCGGATGGATCTGGAACAGGAACAAAACCATTAGAATGGATACCAGCCATTAACACACAGGTGTGGCCACCCTTTCCAACAGTGACGCAGCGTCCAAGGCTGTGTGGCGCCCTCTCTGGCGGGAAATGAGTCATGATTCAGCCGGCGAAACGGAGGGTGAAGTCAGCTCCACCCGAACTTTATGGATTGAGAGTGTGGGGAGGGTGGTTTCCCAAAGGAAAACCAAAGTGCTCTTTACCAGAAGAAAGAAGAGAAAGATGCTGAACAGAAAAAAACCAAAAACAACCACTGTCTGCATTAAGCGGGCTACTGCTTACTATGCCTATCACAAGCGGGGTGAAAGTCACCTGCTAGCTTTCCAGACTATTTCCCCATTGTGCTGTCCCTCTCCTCCATTTCCTCATCAGATCTTTATTGACGGAGCACCTGTTCAGCATAGAAACTGTGCTAGACTTTGGAGATTCCAATAGGATAGAGACCCTTGAGAACAGTTATGAGGCTAGTGGGGAACAGGCACATAGAGAAACAGAAGGACATGTGAGAGTACCAGGCAGAGGCAAGGAACAGTGTCATGCAGTCCCTTTGCAGGGGGGAACACTTGCTGTCTCCCGGGGCAAAGCCTCAGGGAAGGAATGTCCCTGACCCACTGATCTGTGTTTTGCTAAGGGTGATATGGCTGCAGCCTTTGAAGTGGCCCTGTCTTTACCCGCAAGTTACAGGCAGAAGCAGATGCAGACATAAAATCGCTGGCCTCAGCTCCTGATCAGCAAATTATCTCTGGCCCACACCAAGACAGCTGCATTCAGCAAAATAGTGTCGTGCATGTATCTTGATATGTAACCCTAGATCCAGGCTTCTAAATATAAGGGACTGTCTTGGGTTGCTGATTTAAAAAAAAAAAAAAAAAGTATTCTAAGATAGTGTCCACATTCATTGGTTACTACCAGTCCTTTTAAAAAAATTGCTCATGGATGTTGAATATTTGAGTCTGGATAGTTACCCTATTAAAAATAGGTCCCCAGATCAAGACACTTTGAATTCCAATTTGACAAATGCAAAGATGCTTGATACTCAGGCATCACCCATCCATCCCTAGAGAAGGCCACAGAAAGAAGGAATTCCCTTTCCAACAGATTGATTGATTGTTTGTTCCAACAGAGGTTAATTTATTGAAGGTCAGGAGAGGGAAGTACAAAGTTGACTCAGTGCTTTTGTGTGTGTGTCAGGTAAACCTGAGTTTCATCCTGTGTGCCTGTTCTGGGCCTCGGATGAGGGGTCGGGTCAGATCTGTGACGGTCCGGTCAAAGTGCCATAACCATATACCGGTTCACCGAAGTGCCCTGCCCTTTAGTTTCCCATGCTGTCTGCTCCTGGCACCACCTCCAAGTGTTGATTCCACTGGGTGGCATGGAATCCCATGTATGGGGACTGCTTGTGCTCTGGAGCAAGGATATCGACAGGAACTCAGAAAGGCCAAGTCCTGCCTCTGTAAAGGTGACAGGTGGCCTGACGGCCGGCGTGAAAGATCCCAGCGTTTAGTAGGTAAGGTAAATATTTCTTAAGCCATTCCCAAAGCTCATCCAACCGATGACAGTAGTCTTAGAGGTCTCCCTGTGTTTCTGATCGATGCTGTTACAAAGAGTACAAAACTTGGTGACTTGAAAACAGTCCACATTTCTTTCTTATTTATTTTTTATTTGGCTTCCCTGGTGGCTCAGACGTTAAA
Source organism: Antilocapra americana (assembly GCA_007570785.1). NCBI lineage: Eukaryota > Metazoa > Chordata > Mammalia > Artiodactyla > Antilocapridae > Antilocapra > Antilocapra americana. Next base: position 5,664,709 of record ML663006.1, read on the forward strand.
GAATCTGCCTGTCATGCAGGAGACCCAGGTTTGATCCCTGGGTTGGGAAGATCTCCTGGAGAAGGAAATGGCAACCCACTCCAGGAGTCTTGCCTGGAGACTCCCATGGACAGAGGAGTCTGGCAGGCTACAATCTATAGGGTTGCAAAGAGTCAGACATGACTGAGCAACTAAATACACACAAGCATTTGGTTCACTGGGTCTTAGTTGTGGCATGTGGAATCTTCAGTTGCAGCTGCAGGCTCTTTTTTAAATTTAATTAATTATCTATTTTTGTCTGCTTTGAGTCTTCATTGCTACGTACTGGCTTTCTCTGGTTGCGGTGAGCAGGGGCTACTCTCTGTTGCAGAGCATGGTCTCTAGGGCTTAGTTGCCCCTTGGCATGTGGGATCCTCCCGGATTAAGGATTAGACCTTAATCTAATCCTGCATTGGCAGGCGGATCCTTAACCACTGAAGTCCTAGCATGTGGGCTCTTAGTTGCAGCGTGTCTGATCTAGTTCCCTGACCAGGGCTGGAACCCAGGCCCCCTGCATTGGGAGCATGGAGTCCTAACGACTGGACCACCAGGGAAGTCCCCCATCCACACTGATTATCTTACTGTTTTGTAGGTTACACATCTGCAACAGATATCACTGGGCGAAAATCAAGCTGCTGGCAGGCTTGTATTCCTCCCAGCAGGCTCTCAGGGAAAATCCCTTTGCTTGACTTTTCCACCCTCTGGAGGCCACCTTCATTTCTTGCTTTCTGGCCTCCTCCCATCTTCAAAATCAGCAAAGGCCACTAGACTGTTTCTCACATGTCATCTCTTTGGTTCTGACTCCTTTGCCCTCCTCTTCCCCATCTAAGGACCCTTGTGATAACATTGGACCCACCCAGATAATCCAGGATAATCTCTGTAATTTAAAGGCAGCTGGTTAGCAACCTTAATTCCATCTGCCACTTAATTCCTTTCTTGTGTTCCTGCATAGCTTAGTTGATGAAGAGCCTGCCTGCAGTTCTGGAGACCTGGGTTCAACTCCTGGGTCTGGAAGATCCCCTGGAGAAGGAAATGGCAACCCACTCCAGTATTCTTGGTTGGAAAAATCCCATGGACAGAGGAGCCTGGCAGGCTACAGTCCATAGGTCGTAAGAGTTGGGCATGACTTAGCACTATCTTTCTTTCTTTTCTGTTGTGTAGCCTAACACAGGTTCCTGGGTTGTCTTTGGGGGTTGTTCTTTATTCTGCCTGCCACACCCTGCTTTCACATTCATCCTCCTCCAGCATCAGCACCTCACTTCAGATCAGAGTGATCTCAGAACCTAAATGGGACCATGTTCCTCTGCTGAAACCCAACCCATCCAGCCAACGGCCTTCCATGCAATTAAAACCCAAACTTTTACCAAGGCCTCCAAAATCACACCTTTGCTGCCTCTTAGATGTCATCTCCTTGTTGTTCAGTCACTCAGTCATGTCCGACTCTTTGCAACCCCACAGACTGCAGCACACCAGGTTTCCCTATCTATCACCATCTCCCGGAGCTTGCTCAAACTCATGTCCATCAAGTCAGTGATGCCATCCATCTCATCCTCTGTCATCCCCCTTCTCCTGCCTTCAGTTTTTCCCAGTATCATGGTCTTTTCCAGTGAGTCAGCTCTTTGCTTCAGATGGCCAAGGTATTGGAACTTCAACATCAGTCCTTATAATGAATATTCAGGGTTGATTTCCTTTAGGATTGACCTGTTTGATCTCCTTACAGTTCAAGAGTCTTCTCCAATGCCACAGTTCTAAGGGATTCACAAAGCAAGAATGCTGAAGTGGTTTGCCATTCCATTCTCCAGTGGACCACATTTTGTCAGAACTCTCAGCCATGACCCATCTGTCTTGGGTGGCCCTACTCAGCATAGCTCATAGTTTCATTGAATTAGAACAAGGCTGTGATCCATGTAGATGTCATCGCCTACCTCTGCCCTTACCTCCCTCTGCTATAGCCACCCACAGGCCCATTGGCTGTTGCCCAAAAATGCTAAGATCATTCCCACTACAGAGCCTTTATATGTGCTATTTCCTCTGCCCATAACACTCTTTTCCAGATTTTCACAAGACTGGCTCTTCCTCTTCCTCCAGGTCTCAGCTTCTCAGGAAGAGATAAACTAACTCCTGTCAAAGGCAGCCACCCACTTCTAGTCCCTCATTAGCATATCACTTTTATTTCTTCCACATCTGGAAAAGGATGAAGCCCACAACAGATAACCTACAAATATTGTTGAATGAGTAAAGCATTCTTCTTCCCATGTCCCCTTCCTCTAGCTAATGTCCACTCCTTTGCCTCAGGGTAGACTCTTGTATTCAAGGAAGCCTCACATATGCCAATTTTTCAAGAACATTGGGATCTCCCTTTGCCTGCTCAGCAGTTTTACTTTGAGGTCTTATCACAGTGGTAGATACAGTAATCAATTGTGTAATGATCATTTTTTTTTTAAAATTGTCTTTCCCAGCCGACTCTCAGCCCCTAAGAGAGCAGGAACCATGTTAATCTTTTTCACCTCTGCATTCTTGGCGCCTGGCATTTGGAAGGTTTTTCGTAATTATTTGTTGTCTATAAGAATGAATAGACCTGCCATATGACCCAGCAATCCCACTGCTGGGCATATACACCGAGGAAACCAGAATTGAAAGAGCCACGTGTACCCCAATGTTCATCGCTGCATTGTTTACAATAGCCAGGACATGGAAGCAACCTAGATGCCCATCAACTGACGAATGGATAAGAAAGCTGTGGTACATATACACAATGGAATATTACTCAGCATTAAAAAAAAATTCATTTGAAGCAATTCTACTCAGATGGACGAAACTGGAGCCCATTATCCAGAGTGAAGTAAGCCAGAAGCAAAAACAACAATGCAGTATATTAACGCATATATATGGAATTTAGAAAGACGGTAACGAGAACCCAACATACAAGACAGCAAAAGGAACGCAGATGTATAGAATAGACTCGTGGACTTTGTGGATGAGGGTAAGGGTGGGATGATATGGGAGAAGGGCATTGAAGCATGTTAATTTTCATATGTCTAATCAATCGCCAGCCCAGGACTGATGCTCGGGGCTGGTGCAGCGAGATTTCCCCGGGAGGGGGAGGGAAGAGGGAGGGGGGTTCCGGAGGGGAAGCATATGTAAACCCATGGTGATATCATGACAATGTATGGCAAAAACAATTAAAAAAATTAAAAAAAAGAATGAATAAATGAATAATGAATGAGGGAGAAAGGGGGAAAGAGAACAGAACCAAAAGTTACCCTATCATCTTTTACTTTGTTGTCAGATTTAAATTTGATTTGGGTTGTTTTTTTGTTTTGGCTGTGCTGGGTGTTAGTTGCGGCACACAGGATCTTTAGTTGCAGCATGAGAACTCTTAGTTGTAACATTTGGTCTAGTTCCCTGACCAGGGATCAAACCCAGACCCCCTGCATTGGGGCCACAGAGTCTCAGCCACTGGACCGAGAAGGAAGTCCCCTAAACCTGATTTCAGAAGGAAGATGTGATTCACCAAGGAATTGGTTCAAAGTCCTGTCCTCAAACATTCTCCTTAATTCCTTGACCACTTATTATGCTGGTTTAGAAAACAGAAGTTATGAAAATCCACGTACACCCAGAAGTGACTTCACGAAGTTATGGACCCAAATGAAGCCCCACTTACGTGGGTGGCTCCTGAGGCTTCCTTTGAGTCTGGACTGCCCCCTCGTGGAAGCAATGGACAAGGCTGGTTCCAGGGTTCACCTTTAATTAATGGCATGTTTCTGTTGCCTTTTATAACCCTACATGTCTTTGTAATGAGCTCCAGAAACAAGCTGGAGGGAAACTGCACAGCTCCAACAGAAAAAAAGCATCAGGTTCTTGAATAACTGCCTTTTAAGCAAGCAGGAATGGAGCTGATGCTTTTTAAGGGCTTACATTATGCCAGACACCGTTCCAAGCACTCTGTGTCATGTGATCATCACAAGAACCAACTGAGGAAGCCTATTTATTGTCCACCAACAGGGAAACTGAGGTGTGGGAGGGTTAAGTAACTTGCCTGAGGACCCATAAGGAGAAAGTGGTAGAGGTAGGATTTGAACTTGCATAGTTGGGGCTTGCCTCGTGCCTCAGGCGGTAAAGAATCTGCCTGCCAATGCAGGAGACACAGGTTCGACCCTTGGGTTGGGAAGATCCCCCTGGAGAAGGGAATGGCAACCCACTCCCATACCCTTGCCTGGAGAATCCCATAGACAGAGGAGCCTGGTAGGCTGTAGTCCATGGGGCCACAAAGAGTTGGACGTGACTGAGCGACTAACACTTTTCACACTTTTAGTCTGGTTCCAAAGCTCCAGGTCCCAACATGACTACTTGCCATAGCCACTAGTCCAAAGCACTGAATTATAGTCTGTTGCCTTTAAACAGACTTATTGGTGGATTTCCAGGTTATTGTTGAGATAATTCACAGCAGGACTTGGTTCTGGCCTCAAAGGTCTCGAAAGCAGTGTAGCATCTCTTTTCCTTGGAGACTGCAAAAGGGGTATGTGTGTGTGTGTGCACACGCTTTGTCATGTCCAACTCTTTGCGACCCCAGAGAAAACAGTAAAACATCAGTGACTGAGGAAGACAGCATCTGGCTAAATAGGGCTTGTTCTTCAGTCTTCATATTGTGCAATTCTCAAAGTAGCTCTTTTGCCACCAAAGAAGTTGTTTAACCATTAACAGAAAAAAATGAACAACTATAATAATGATAGTATTATGGCTCACTATCTGCCAAGTTAGATGCCTGGAGCCAGACATCCTGGAGTCCAAAGTCAAGCGGGCCTTAAGAAGCATCACTTCGAGCAAACCTAGTGGAGGTGATGGACTTCTGGCTGAGCTGTTTCAAATCCAAAAAGATGATGCTGTTTAAGTGCTGCACTCAGTATGCCAGGAAGTTTGGAAAACTCAGCAGTGGCCAGAGGACTGGAAAAGGTCAATTTTCATTCCAGTCCCAAAAAAAGGCAATGCCAAAGAATGTTCAAACTACCACACAATTGCACTCATCTCATGTGCTAGCAAAGTAATGTTCAAAATTCTCCAAGCGAGGCTTCAACAGTATGTGTGCTGAGAACTTCCAGATGTTCAAGCTGGATTTAGAAAAGGCAGAGGAACCAGAGATCAAATTGCTGACATCCATTGGATCATAGAAAAAGCAAGAGACTTCCAGAAAAATATCTACTTCTGCTTTACTGACTACACCAAAGCCTTTGACTGTATGGATCACAACAAACTGTGGAAAATTCTTCAAGAGATGGGAATACCAGAACACCTTACCTGCCTCCTTGAAGATCTGTATGCAGGTCAAGAAGCAACAGTTAGAACTGAACATGGACTGGTTCCAAATTGGGAAAAGAGTACATCAAGGCTATATACTGTCACCCTGTTTATTTAACTTATATGTAGAGTACATCATGCAAAATGCCAGGCTGGATGAAGCACAAGCTGGAATCAAGATTTCTGGGAGAAATATCAATGACCTCAGATACACAGATGACACCACCCTTATGGCAGAAAGCAAAGAAGATTTAAAGAGCCTGTTGATGAAAGTGAAAGAGAAAAGTGAAAGAGCTGGCTTAAAAAACTCAACATTCAAAAAACTGAGATCACGGCATCCAGTCCCATCACTTGATGGCAAGTAGATGGGGAAACAGTGAGAGACTTTATTTCCTTGGGCTCCACAATCACTGCAGATGGTGATTGCAGCCATGAAATTAAAAGATGCTTGCTCCTTGGAAGAAAAGCTATGACCAACCTGGACAGCATATTGAAAAGCAGAGACATTACTCTGCCGACAAAGATCTGTCTAGTCAAAGCTATGGTTTTTCCAGTAGTCATGTAAGGATATGAGAGTTGGATTATAAAGAAAGCTGAGCGCTGAAGAATTGATGGGTTTGAACTGTGGTGCTGGAGAAGACTCTTGAGAGTCCCTTGGACTGCAAGGAGATCCAACCAGTCCATCGTAAAGGAAATCAACCCTGAATATTCACTGGAAGGACTGATGCTAAAGCTGAAGCTCCAATATGTCAGCCACCTGATGCAAAGGGTTGACTCATTTGAAAAGACCCTGATGCTGGGAAAGATTAAAGGTGGGAGAAGGGGACAACAGAGGATGAGATGGTTGGATGGCATCACAGACTCAAGGGACATGAGTTTGGGCAAGCTCTGGGAGTTGGTAATGGACAGGGAAGCCTGGTATGCTGCCGTCCATGAGTTTGCAAAGAGTCAGACATGACTGAGTGAACTGAACTGAACTGCCAAGTATTGCGCTAAACCCTTAAAATGTACTTTCACTCAGATGCCATTGACAACCCTAAATATAAGTACTACTATTAATTCATCTTTACCTTTGTGGGAACTGAGGCTCAGAGAAGTTAAGTAGTTTGTTCAAGGTCACACAACTGCAAAGTGTTAGGATTTGAGCCCAGCCAGTTTGATTTTGATATGCATGTTTTTAATCACATCATTAAACTAACTCCCATAAATCTTAAATCGACTCTCATCTTTTAGTTCGTAAGAAAAAAATAACAAAGCTACTTATTACACATAACAGAATGAAATGACTTAATTACCTCTTTCCCGTTTTCTCTAATTAGTTGCAAGTTTGACATAACTTTGTGTGGGCTGAACTTTTAAAGAACAGATTTGTGGTAACTACAACACATCTTTTTCCTCTGGGATCTTATCAAATATTTAAAAAGCTCTGAGATCTCACTTTCATGTCTAAAATTTATTTTCTATGCTCAATAATTGATGTCCATAGAAGAAAAATTTACTACATTCCTAATGTTTAAAAATAGGGTCTTCCCTAGTGGTCTAAGACTCCATGCTCCCAGTGCAGAGGGCCCAGGTTTGATCCCTGGTCAGGGAATTAAATCCCACATGCTGCAACTAAAGATCCTGCCTGCTGCAGTGAAGACTGAAGATCCTGCATGCTGCAATTAAGAATACGGACTTCCCTGGCGGTCCAGTGGTTAGACTCTGCTTTTCTACTGCAGAGAGCATAGCTTTGATCCCTGGTTGGGGAACTAAAATCCTGCGTGACATGTCCCACAAAAAAGAATAGGAGCTAATCTGAGTGTATGTTTTAGAATGCTTTTTGGTTGTAAGCAACAGAAAATCCAATTGACTTAAACAGCAAGAGAAGTTACTGGTTCTCATAATGGAGAATTTCAAACAGAACAAACTTCAAGGTTAATTTGATTCAGAAGATCAGTAAAGTCAGCACAGTACAGCTCTGATTCTCTCTGATTCTCTCAGTTCTGTTCTCTTTTGTGTATAAGTCATTGTCCTCAAACTGGCTTCCCTTATGAGAGGAGCATCTGGAGCTAAGACGTTCCTCATCAGTGTCCTGAGAGAAGGAAAGCTTGTCTACCCAAACCAGCAGACACACACCCCACTCTTCTTTCTCACGGTAACAGGTCATAGGGTCATGTGAGAATCCAGGTTAGCATAGTTCTGGCTTACAAGCACATCCCTGAGATAAATGCTTTAGCAAGAGGAGCGAGATGTCCTATAGGACTTGCTTCTGGAGTTGTTCAGTAAGCATTAGTTTTTATTAACTTTATTATTTTAATAAATGAGATTTTTTTTTAACCTAGGTAAAGTATAAGTTGTCGTTGTTGTCACTAAATCATGTCCAACCTTTTGCACCCCATGGACCCGTAGCCCCCCAGGCTCCTCTCCATGGGATTCCCCAGGCAAGAATACTGGAGTGGTTTGCCATTCCCTTCTCCAGGGGGTCTTCCCGACCCAGGGATCTATCCCAGGTCTCCTGCATTGGCAGATGTATTCTTTACAGCTGAGCCACCAGGGAAGCCCGAAAGTATGAGTAACCATTAATGCAAAGTTGGTCTACCTAATTCACAAATCAGCAGATATATAGCAAAACAGTGAAATACCATTTTTACTAATGGGGCTGTGAAAAAAATTTTAACATGATAATGTTCAGTTGGTTTTTTTTTTTTCTGGCTGTGCTGGGTCTTGGTTGCTGTGCAGGCTTTTCTCTAGTTGTGGAGAGCAGGGGCTACACTCTACTTGTGGTGTGTGCTTCTCATTGTGGTGGCTTCTCGTTGCGGAGTACAGGCTCTAGGACATGTGGGCTCGTGTGCTCTTGAATACAGGCTCAGTAGTTATGGTGCCCAGGCTTAGTTGTGCCACAGCATGTGGGATCTCCTGGCCCAGGAATCGAACCCATGTCTCCTACATTTGCAGGCGGATTCGTTGCCACTGAGCCACCAGGGAGGCCTTGATAATATTCAGTTTTGAAGAGGTTGTGATAAAGTAAATCCAAACATAATTGCTTCAGTCTTGTCCAACTCTTTGAGACCCTATGGACTGTAGCCCACCAGGCTCCTCTGTCCATGGGATTCTCCAGGCAAGAATACTGGAGTGGGCTGCCATGCCCTCCTCCAGGGATGAAACCTGCGTTTCCTGAATTGCAGGTGGATTCTTTACCAGTGAGCCACTGGGAAAGCCCAAGTTGCATGGGTATACAATAGCAATTTTATTTGTGAAAGCCCAAGATGAAAAACAAAAATGTTAGAACAATTAGATACCCATGTGCCAAAGAATGAACCTCAACCCATGCCTCATACCATACATATAAGTGGACTGAAAATGGATTAGATCTAGATGTAAAACCTAAGATGATAAAACTTCTGAAGAAAATAGAGGAAAATGTGGAGAAATTAGAATTATAGTGCAATTATGATAGCAATAGAAACCGGTGCAGCGCTTATGAAAACAATACGGCAGTTCCTCAGAGAAAAATAAAAATGGAATGACCATATGATCCAGCAATCCCACTTCCAGGTATATGCCAGAAAGAATTGAAATCCAGGTCCCAAAGAGGTATTTGTAAACCAGTGTTCATAGTAGCATTATTTATAAGAGCCAAAAGATAGAAACAACCCAAGTATCCATCAGTGGATGAATAGATAATCAAAATGTAGTGTACACCTAATGGGATATTACTTGGCCTCAAAAAGAAAGGAAATTCTGGCACATGCTAAAACCTGGATGAACCTTGAAGACATTATGTTTAAGTGACATAAGCCAGTCACAAAGGATAAGTATTGTGATTCCACTCTCATGGAGGTACTTCAGTAGTCAAATTCATACCGACAGAGAGTGGAATAGTAGTTGGCAGGGCCTTCAAGAAACAGGGAACAGGGAGTTTACAGGTAGTTTTGTTTTGCAAGACGGAAAGAGTTCTGGAGATGGATGGCTGTGACGATTGTGCGACAATGTGAATGTGTTTAATGCCACTTAAAACGGTTTAATGGAGAAGGAAACAGCAACCCGCTCCAGTATTCTTCCCCTGGAGAATCCCGTGGACAAAGGCGCCTGACAGGCTACAGTCCGTGGGGTCACAAGAGTCGGATATGACTTAGCGACTAGATCACCATCATCAAAACGGTTTAAATGGTAGGTTTTATTTCTGTATATGTATTAATCATTTTTAATTGTCTACATTTTATGATGTCTTGGGGCCAGAGACCAGGGAGAGACTTCCCCTCCCAACTAACTCCCTAGTGATGGTAAATGACTTGCCAAGTGACTAAATGCCTAGGTAACTTGCAAATTAAACCAACAGTTCCAAAGCCCATATTCTGAACTATTTCCTTTCCCTGGCTTTTACACTCCAGGAAGCAAAATTCCTTTGCCCTGACTATCCCAGGGCCAGGTACATCTAGGGACCAGCCCTATAGCCCAGAGCCCACCAAAATTATTCCAACAGTCCAATCCTAGACCTGCTCAGCAGCTTACCTTGCCTCACCCATTCCTCCTCTGAGAAATCTCAACAAGGACTTTCTGCACAGGCTTTCCCCTCCCTCTCTCTCTGCCTGTGGGCACCCTCAGGGTTCCCTCTCTTGGCTGTGTGTGGTGTGGCACACCCCTCACCCCCTCCTCTTGGGAACTGAGAGTAACAAGCTTTCTTTTCCATGGCATTCCTCTCCCAATCTGTTGGCCTCATCAAACATGAATAAAGCCAAGATCCCAGGTACATTTTACAACATATTTTAGCACAATTTTGAAAAAATTATTTTTTAAAGAGCCTTCAGAAAATAAAGATAAAATCAATTATGATATATTTATGCTATAGTAGTTTAGCATGGTCATTAAAAGTGTAGACTTGAGAGTCGAATTTCCTACATCTAAATTCTGGCCCCAGAGCTTACTAGCTTTGTGATGTTGGGCAAGTTACTTCCAACTTATGTCTTAGTATTCTCATATGTAAAGTGGGGATGATGATAATAGTATCTGTTAGGACTTTGTGAGGATTAAATGAGTTAAAACAAGGACAGTGCTTAGGACAGTGCCAAGTGTACAGTGAGCACTCTGCAAATGTTAACTATTACTGTTATGGATGCTACAGCCAAAAATGAGGGAGCTCGGTATGTGCTGACATGGAAAGACACACTCAGGGGAGGGAGAAAGTTCCAAATGTGTCATTTGCTTTAATGGAGAGTAATATAAGCAAATACCTTTTCTGGCAGAAAAAAAAAAATAGCAGTTAAAATAAGCCTCCTAAAAGTAGATAAAAAGCCCTCAACCAGTTAATTTTGAGAAGAAAAAAGGAGGGATTTAAGGGAAAGTGTGAGGGAAACCTTTGTTTTTTTAATTAAACACCTCCTGGACTACTTGAAATTTTTATCATGTTCATTCATACTTAAAAATACAGACATTTTATATTTTGGAAGACTGGTAGCATTTCTCATCGCTCTTCATTGCCACCTAGGAGTTGCTGGAGGTATTGTGTGCATGATCACTGTCCTTGGTGTTCTGCTTACTCACTAACAAGTGATCCACCTTCTGGATTTAATATGTTATATCAAGCACTTCATAGCCTCCAACTTTCACGTGTTAATGAGCTTGGTAACAGTAAGAAACATGGGCCCAGAGTCATCAGAAGTCAAAGAATAAAACAGAAACAGAAAAGCATCTAGTTTGATCTCCTTCACCAAATGACCATTTCAGCTTTATGTTTAAAATTTTGAGTATCCACCTAAGGTGATCTCTTACCCACTGGCCTGTCCATGAGGCCTCTGTTTTTATATTGGTCTGCTTGCCCATATCTGACTAAACCACTGGTTTCATGGTTTCCTTGCTGTGTGACCTTAAGCAAGCCACTTGACCTCTCTGAGCTGCAGTTTCTTTATGTATAAAACACAAGTGATAACAGTAGTAGATCCTTCAAAGGACTTCTGGGAGTTATGAGTTGATACAGCAAGCACAATGACAGGCACATAATAGGGTTTGATAGACAGTTTTCACTGCTAACACCTACAGTGTGCAAATCATGACCTAATTGTCACTTCCTCCAGGAAGCCTTTCTTGACCTCCTGGCTCGGTCACATCCCTCTCACTAGATCACAGTTGTCCTTCCTAACATTTGTCACAGACAACAGCTGGATTATTTGATTAATGTTTCTCTTCCCTACTGGATCGTAAGCACTATGAGCATGGAGCCTCGGTCCAATTTTGTCAAACACTTTATCACCAGCATCTACCCCAGTGGCTGGCAGATAGTAGTTGTGCCATAAGTAATTACTAACAAATGAATTAATGAAGTTAGAAAGCTGCAGGCCCTAGATGTTACCTAGAATGAGTGCCATGATTAGGTTCTGCTGTACTGAGCCACCTCCGTTCTGAGACACAGCAGGAGAGCCTGGGTTGGAGGTGTTATCCTGCAAGATGGTTAAAAGGATAAACTGTACACCTCTACCATTTGTCCTAGGACCAATCCTAGCTGTGTTTTTTTTTTTTTCCAACTGAGTTTAAAATCACATAACATAAAATTAGCCATTTTAAAGTGTACAACTCAGTGGCATTTAGAACATTTTCAATATCATGCAGCCACCATCTACACCGAGTTCCAAAATGTTTTCAAAACCCCAAAGGAAAACACCGTGCATATAAAGCAGTCACTCCGTTATTCCCTCTACCATCCAGCCCCTGGAAACCACCAATCTGCCTCCTCCTTCCATGGATTTGCCTATTCTGGACATTTCCTACCGATGGAATCATACAACTTTTGTGTCTGACTTCCTGCACTTAGCGTGATGTTTTCAGGGTTCATCTGTGTTGTGGTGTATATCAGTACTTCATTCCTTTCAGTGGCTGAATAATACTCCATTCCATAGATATACCACAATGTTTTTATTTATTCATTCCTTGATGGAAATTTGCATTATTTCCACCTTCTGACTATTATGAGTGATGCTATGTGATTTTTTAAGTATTAATTTATTCACTTATTTATTTGGATATGCTGGGTATTAGTTGCAGCATGCAGGATCTTGGATCTTCACTGTGGCACGTGAACTCTTTAGTTGTAGCATGTGGGATCTAGTTCCCCAACCAGGGATCAAATCTGGGCCCCTGCATTGGGAGTGTGGAGTCTTAGCCTCTGGACCACCAAGGAAGTCCCCAGTTTTGTTTTTCTAAGCATCCACAGTAGCAATAAATGACCTGTCAGTGCAGGGGACATAAGAGACGTGGGTTCCATCCCTGGGTTGGGAAGATTCCTTGGAGGAGGAAATGGCAGCTGTCTCCCGTGTTCTTGCCTAGAGAATCCCAGACAGAGGAGCCTGGCGGACTACAGTCCATAGGGTTGCCAAGAGTTGCATGTGACTGAAGCGACTTAGCACACACACATGGTATGTCAGATCATGAAGAGTGAAATATCATAATGTCCTGGACCAGAAACCAGGACATGGGGTCCTTACAATGATGGGCAGCCACTAACTTCTGATATGACTTGGCAAGCCATTTCACCTCCTCAGCTGTAACCTAAGAAGTCAAATTAGGATTTTTGTGCGGATAGTTTATTTGGAAGGTGATTCCGAGTATTTATTTGGGAGATGACCCTACGAAGTGATAAAGGAAGGAAGCCAACAGATTCAGTGTACAGTTATGATCGAGCCACTGCTGTCAACATCTAGGATTCAGTTCCATTGGGGCCTCCAAGACACTGTATGGAATACATCTTAGGTTTGTCCCACCCACCCAAGGAGCAAGGGAACTAGAGTATCTATCTACCAACTCCCTTCTGTCACTGGCTGAGGGCTGCTCACACACTGTATACTCTCTGGCCTTCCCCCCTGTATGGGCCAGGAATGTTCCAGAAGGCTCTCAGACAGAGTCACATGCTCACAGTAGGAGACTTTGAATATACACAGGAGGATGCATGTCCATGGGGTATAGTGATCTTCAACATTATATGTTAGTCAAAGTGAAAGTCGCTCAGTCATGTCCGACTCTTTGAGACCCCATGGACTACACAATCCATGTTATTCTCCAGGCCAGAATATTGGAGTGGGTAGCCTTTTCCTTCTCCAGGGGATATTCCCAACCCAAGGATCGAACCTAGGTCTCCCACATTGCAAAAGGATTATCAAACTCTGATCTGCTAGCTCATATTTTAAAGAGACGAGGATATAGATATATTTTTACTTTTTCCACCTCCGTTGACTCACTGCCTGAAAACTGCCCTAGTTTGTCAGTCATCCTGTTGGGAAGTGGGAAGGGTGGACTCCTTCTCTCCTCTCCTCCTTCACATCTTCTTAAAAGAGCATAGAATTAATTCAGGACCAACTTTATCAAGACAGGTGTGTTACCTCAAGCTGGCCACTTCTCTCTAGGCCTCAGTTTACTCTGTAAAGCTTTTTTTTTTTTAAATATAATATTTATTTATTTTTGACTGTGCTGAGTCTTCGTTGCTGTGTGGGCTCTTCTCTAATTGTGAGAAGAGGAGGCTCCTCTCTAGTCGCGGCATGCAAGCTTGTCATTGCGGTGACTTCTGTGGCAGAGCACAGGCTCCAGGGCACATGGACTTCAGTGGTTGCAGCTCCCAGGCTCTAGAGCACCTGGGCTCAGTAGCTGTTGCCCATGGGCCCAGCTTCTCTGCTACATGTGGGATATTCCTGGACCAGGGATCAAACTCTTGTCTTCCACATTGCTAAGTATATTCTTTATCACTGAGCTACAGGGAAGTCCTGAAGTTTTTTCTTAAAAAAAAGAAATTCTTTTCATTGAGAGTAAAACAAAGATACAGGTAACCACACAAAAGTGGCTTAGTGAATTACTATCAGGCAAATGCTTTAATAATTACCACCCAGGTCAAGCAGCAGAATTTGCCAGAAGCCCCACAAGTCACAAAATGAGGCTATTTGCCAGCTAAGGTCTCTTCCAGGGGAGTTTGACTCCTGAAATTTAGAAATCTTTTTTTATAATGGGCTGACTTCTTAGATTTAGCCAGCTCTCAAAAAATTCTGTGATATTGTAAAATGTATATCCATCATCACATGACTCAGATAGCATTACTCCCAAACATAAACTCTCCCATGAAATACCATTGTCCTGGAGTAATATCCACAGTGTTCACTGTGACCCATGAAGTTCAAAAGGATCAAGCTTTTCCTCCTGTTCACCAATACATGCCAAATGAAAGTGCAAGTCACTCAGTCGTGTCTGACTTTTTGCGACCCCATGGACTATACAGTCCATGGAATTCTCCAAGTCAGAATACTGGAGTGGGTGGCCTTTCTCCAGGGGATCTTCCCAACCCAGGGATCGAACTCAGATCTCCTGCATTGCAGGCAGATTGTTTACCAGCTGAGCCACAAGTTGCCTCTATATTTCTGTAGCATGTAAAGCTCATACCTACCCTAGGGCCTTTGCTCTTGTATTTTCCCTCTCCTTGAAATGGTCCTCCCAAACTCTTCTCCCATCTGACATTTTCTTGTCATGGAGACCTCAACTGTCGCTTCCTCAGGGAGGCTCTCCTTGACCATTTCATTTAAAGTAGTACCTTGTCCTCCTCTCACATTATTCCAGTTTGTCTCCTTCATAGTAGCAGTCACTCTGAAATTATCTGGATTGTTTACCTGTTGATAAATCTGCCTGCCACCAGGGGCCATTCAGCTTTGCAAAGAGATAAACATTGTCAGTTCTGTTATTCTTTATCCCAGAACCGAAAACAAAGCTGAGCACATTTTGGGTCTCCATAAATATCCGTGGACTGGATACTGAGCTCCATTTACTTCTCTGCCAATGACTGTCTCTCTGTCACAATGACAGTTGCATCTCAGTGGGGAGAGAATACAGGGACGCTTAGTAAGAAAAGATGGACACATCTGGCAAACGTTGTCATTGTCATTTACATTGCCTCAATGAATTTCAGAAAGCCTAGTGGAAATCCAAGTAGGCCAACTGAAAGCAAGCTTATAATTCTCTCCCAACAGTTCACGCACATCATAGTCTGTCTTAGTCAGCTCAGACTACCACAAAAAAATATCACAGACTGGGTGGCTCAAACAACAGAAGTTTATTTTTCCATAGTTCTGGAGGCTGGAAAGTCCAAGAACAAAGTTATGTCAGGGTTTGGTTTCTGGTAAGAAGCCCTCTTCCTGGTTTGCAGATGGCTACTTTATCCTCACACAGCCTTTCCTCTGAGTGTGCATGGAGAGAAAGAATGGCGGCGGGAGGGGGCGGGTGTGAACTGGTATCTTTCCCACTTCTTTAAAGGACACTAATTAGATCGGGGCCCCACCTTTATGAGCTCCCCTAAACTTAATCACTTCCTAAAGAGCCTGTCTCCCAGTATACTCACAATGGGGTCATGAATTTGCAGGGAACACAAGCATTCAGTCCATAACAAAAGATGCTTTTCTCCCCCAGGTCTCTTCACCAGCTCTAAACTCCATACCACCTAGTTGGCTGAGTCCAAAACCTCAGACCTCAAATGGCCGATAGTCAAGGGATTGGACTGGAAGTTTCCATAGTTACTACATACATGTCCCTGCCCAGGAGACCTTGTAAGGTTATTATCTAGCAGTCATGGCTTGAGCCAGATGTAGTTTCCTAGAAGGAATAGGAGGAAAGAGGGTGGGGCTCTTATTCACACCATTGAGAGGTTTCAGTGCTGAGCCCTACAGAGTCCAGAAACAAGGCAGGGCTCCCTTTTCCAGAGCTAAGCACCTCTCTTCTCTTTTTTCTTAAAATTACATTTATTTCTTAAATAGTTAACATCCACCTCGCACTAAATTCAAAAAGTATAAAATGGAACAAAGTGAAAAGTCTCCCAGAAGGCCCAGTTGCCTTCCTTAGAAGCAAGCAAGTTTTAGTTTCCTATATATCTATTCATATATATTCTTCAGATTTCCTGTACTTTTTTAAAAATTTATTTATTTTAATTGGAGGCTAATTACTTTACAATATTATAGTGGTTTTTGCCATACATTGACATGAATCGGCCATGGGTGTACATGTGTTCCCCATCCTGAACCCCTCTCCCACCTCCCTCCCCATCCCATCCCTCAGGGTCATCCCAGTGCACCAGCCCTGAGCACCCTGTCTCATGCATCAAACCTGGACTGTCGATCTGTTTCATATAAGATTTCCAGTACTTTTACTGGCAAATGTATGTGTATATTTTTTCTCCCTCCCCCCTTAAATGTTACATACTTTGATGCCCCATTCTGCACCTTACTTGTTTTTCCTTCTTATTGATTGATATACCTTGGATATTGATCCATGTCAACATGTGGCATTTTCTCACTGTTAAGGCTGCATAGCTTGCTATTACATAGATATGTCATGATTTATTTAACCAGGTTTCTACTGGTGGACATATAGGCTGTGTCCAGTACTTTTCTCTTACAAATATTCAAATATTGCAATGGATGACTTTGTTCATCGTCTTGCAGGTGCATGAATGTATCTGTAGGATAAATTCTTGGAAGTTCCTGTATTCTTATATTAAATGTTCTTATATTGATGTATATTTAGATTTATTAAAAGTTTCCACTTTTGTTTTTTAATATTTTATTTATTTAATTTTGGCTGTGCCATATCTTAGTTGCAGCGCTCAGGATCTTTAGTTGTGACATGCAAACTCTTAGTTGCAGCATATGGGATCTAGTTCCCTGACCAGGGATTGAACCCAGGCCCCCTGCATTGGGAGCATGGACTCAGCTACTGGACCATCAGGGAAGTCCCTTAAAAATGTTTTTAAATTACAAAAGTAATACATCCTTTCAGTAGAAGCATTTTCAAACAGTAATCTAAAAAGTGAAATCCCATTTCTGTCTGCTCGTGTTTCCAATCCAAGTTCTCTCCCAAGAGGGGACCAGTATTAACAGCATGTTGTAAATCTTCCCAGAACTTTCCATTTGCAAGCATAATGATGCTAATAAAAGTGCTAATGTTTACTGGTTGCTTACTAAGAGTCAGGTGCTATGCAAAGCACTTTCCCTGCATGTTCTCAATTAATTCACAAGGCAAACCTATAAGATAAAGTGTTATTTTTATTCCCTATTTTGCAAAAGAGGAAACCAGGTGACAGTTCCTAAGTGGCAAAGCCACATTTCCTTATTTCATCAAATCTAAGATTCCACTGACTGTAAGACACACCGTTTTAGAGAGATTAAAATGTAAAATAAAATGGGGATCTTGGAATTATGTTTTATAGCATTAGAAACAATGCTTCAGATGAACTTGCTTGCATATAATCTTAATGTATGTTTTTCTGTAGACATTTCCTAGAAGTAAAATTGTGTACCAAAATGAAGGTACATATT
This sequence comes from Antilocapra americana, assembly GCA_007570785.1. Taxonomy (NCBI): domain Eukaryota; kingdom Metazoa; phylum Chordata; class Mammalia; order Artiodactyla; family Antilocapridae; genus Antilocapra; species Antilocapra americana. Next base: position 5,682,333 of record ML663006.1, read on the forward strand.
TTATTTATTTTTATTATTATGTATTTGATTGCATCAGGTCTCAGTTGTGGCACACGGGATCTTCCTTGGGACAGGCAGGATCTTTTTGTTGTGGCACACAGACTCTCTAGCTGTGGTCCAAGGTGAGCAAATTCAGTAGTTGCTCCATGGCATGTGGGATCTTAGTTCCCAGACCCAGGGATTGAACCCCTAGACTCCTGCATTGCAAGGCACATTCTTAACCACTGGACCACCAGGGAAGTCCCTTTATTTTTTTTAGATACTGCCAGATTCCCCATATCTTAGTCATCTGTGTCTCCCGTTTACTTCATACAATGTTTGGCACTGTGTAGGTACTACATGTTCAATGGACAAAGTTCATGCTCAGGCCCAGCAAATGCAAAGCATTTTGAGATACTCACATGCAAAAACAATACAATACACACACAAAATCTACCACCACCACCATAAATCCTAACAGTGACTAACAAGAAGGTTGGAATATTTTAGTCCCACATATGTACACTCTTCTTGCTGAAGCACCGGCCATAGTAAAAGACAAACATTAATAAATAAATGCATTTTATGCAGAATGATGTTCAAAGTGATTTGAAAATAGTTTGAAGAATTACCTATCAAAAGGCTGTGCACTCAATTTTTTGAAAACACACTAATAATTCCAGAATTTCACAACTCCCAAGCTTACTGGACGTGGCAAGTTTCCAGGGAGCTTAACAGTCTGTCATTTTCTCAAACACCTACAAGACTACCTGCATCAGAATCACCTAGAGTGCTCATTAAAATGCAGACCCCACGGCAGAGCTTCCGAATCATAATTTCAGGAGATTAGGGACATGTGAATATGCATTTTTAACAGGCACTCCACATGATTCTAAGGTACTCAAAGGCATGAGAGCTAGCTCATTAAAGGGCTTTAAAGAGTCTTTTAATTAGATTTGCCCTTTAGGACGATCCCTGTAGCCGTAAAGTGTAGAATCAACTGGAAGTGAGCGAAGATAACCAAGCTAACACTGTCACTCCTGCCAGCGCGGGACCGAAGCCCAGATGGCCGGCGCGCGTCTGCGCCCCCTGCCGGCCTTCAGCAGCTTCGTCCCGTGCTGGCCCGAGCGGCTGACTGCGACTGCGCTCTCTGAAGCCCGCGGGACCGTCTGGGGAGTTTGCCGGTGTGCCGACCTGGACCGGAAGCGGAAGTGAGGTCGAGTTGGCCTCGCGCGCCTTTCCAGCCTCAGCCGCCCCCAACTCTCTGGGTCGGGTCCCTTTGCGGAAGTGCCGGAAGCGGAAGTTTCTAAGAGGTTGGGGAGTTGTTTGGGGAGTGTCGGGTTATCTTAGTTGTAGGTGGGATCACGGTGCCGGCTGATCCGAGCAGGTGAGGCGCCTTTGTGAGACTTCTTCAGTCCCGCGGTCCCGGCTCAGTCAGGATCCCGACCCCGAGCCTTAGCCTGCGGGCCCTGGTACCTGGTGATCTGACCCTTCCCTGGGGTCCCGGTGGAGATCCCGGGTGTCCCTTGTCTCTGCACTGGAGCGAGGCCCCTTCGGCTTCCCAGTGTCCCCGTAGACCTCCGCCATGGGCAACACGAGCAGCGAGCGCGCTGCGCTGGACCGGCAGGGCGGCCACAAGACACCCCGAAGGGACAGCTCGGGGGGCTCCAAGGATGGAGACAGGCCCAAGATCCTGATGGACAGTCCCGAGGACGCCGACCTCTTTCATCCTGAGGAAATCAAGGTAATGGCGAGTAGGACAATCGGATTCCCCTTAACTGTTGTTGAAATCTACTAGATTCCCACCCGCCCCCCCGACCCCGTGCGCCTTATTCCTTCTAATTATAAGTGAAAGAGCCCTCTTAGCTCAGTAACTTGTGCCTAATTACCGATATGAGAAAGTCTCCCCGAGGGGGAAGGAATTCACTTCGTTTAACATCATTAAGAAAAAGGCAGCGCTGAGACAGCCTCAAATTCTTGATTAATTAAGATCGTGGCACTAGCAGTAATTGAGCCCCAGTCTCTGCTGTTCTCTTAGGTATAATTAATTTCACAGCTCTCAGGACTCTTCCACTACTTTTAAGTAGGTTGACGGAGCCTTTTGTTGTAGTTTTACAGTTTATTTTCAGTTTTGGAGAACACGTGTAAAGTTAACATAAGAGTTGAACAGCTGACTGTAGCTCCCAGAGGTCTTTAGTTATGCAGAAAACTTGTGGTTCACCCTTGAGAGCAGGCACAGAAGAGTAATTTGACTTCTGGAGGTCAGTGGGTAAGTGAAACATCAGTCTAAAGGAGGCAGCCAGCTGCTACTCAGCCTCTCTCTCCTGTTGTTTATATATGACTTAATATTTTAAACTGGCCAAAGCAAGCATTTTTGCAGGCCAAACTTAGATGTCCTGCTGCAGTTTGCTTTAACTCATAATAAACTGAAGATAATTCTCGATTCTTGCTCTAGCCACTGTCCTGCTAACCACCTCATGTGGTCTGCTTCTAGGGGCAGAGCCCAGTCCAAGAATACTCAGTGATTCTGACAGTTGATATGTATGTGGTATAGCCTAAAGAAATGAACCAAATCCTTAAGGGACAGTCAGTTGAGATGACAAATAGCCCTCCTCCCCCCAGAGTCCTGTTAGTTTCTGGTTGCCTGTTAATCATCACTCTCCATTAGGCTAATTGTCTGGCAGGTCATTCCGGTTGTGCTCATGTTTCCTCAGATGTTGGAATGGGTGACCACATTATTATCTTATTTCCTCACCTGAATCTTAGCTTTGAGGCTAATTATGAAGAGTCTGCTTTTCCTTAGCCCTCCAGCCTGTCCTTTCAACTTGCTTTCTGAGTTTGTCGCCTTCCCAAGGCTGTGGGCAAAGTGAACTTTGAAATCCTTGTTCTAACAGTTTGATATCTCTTCCCCAGGAAATAATTTTTGCCCAAAGGTGGCTGTTTAAGATACCATAAGAATCAAACTACCAAACTACTTTTTCTAAGAAGTATGTGTTCTTTTGCCAAATTAAAACTCTTTACAAGAAATGTTTTAACATAACAAGTGATCTGTACAGAGTTATTTTAAATAACTTCCCCTATCATTTCCATAGAAGTTACTGAAAGATATAGCAGACACACTGGGTTAAATGCCTAGATACCAAAAAAAAAAGGCATGGATTCTTTTTAACTGTACTGGGTCAATGTTTTGACTGTGGTTAGTTATCACACCCTCAGTGGAAAGTGATCAGTCTGTTATTCTTTAATCTGTAGCTTCTGTTAAAGCTCAAAGATGCAAATATCTATTAAATGAGCTCAGGTCAGTATTTGAAATGAAGGTGCTAGAAGCTTGCTCTAGACGTTTTGAGAGTCTGTCACAGCCTAGAACTCCTACTCTGGCTTCTGACCAGGAAAAAATGTGAGAGATCCAAAACCACATATCTTTCACCGAGAGTCAAACGTGTTTGTCTCATCCCCCGAATACCTCCGTTACACAACGCTGCCCACACAAGAAGTTATCATTTAATGAGGGTCAGTCTTTGTCTTTTCTTACCATTTTCTCTCTGGTGCCTGGATGGCACTCAGCGAATAGCTTTTCCCTTCCTCAGCACCTGGATTTTCCAGTTGTCAAGTTGAAAGCTCTGAAATTGTCCCTAATAAATTTTCATGTACTTTAAATCTTGCTTAATTAAGGGAAGAAAATGACATTTATTAAGCTAATCTCAAATTCATTGCTGCCTTCTTCCAAGTGAGTTGTATAATTTCTCAAGTTTTGATGTAGAACCCTTGAATAACAACAGTAACAATAGCTCTTAATTATGAAGCACTTACCCTGGGTCTGACCCTGTGCAGAGCATGTTACATGGACTGTCTCAGCCTTCACAACCTTAAGAATTACTTTTATTCTCTCCATTTTGCCAGTTGGAAAACTGAGGCACAGCTCATGAATTAATGGGCTGAAATATAAACCTGGGTAGTGACAGCTGCCTCTTCAAAATGAAATGTCATTATTAAGGTAACGGTCTCTCACTAATGGCTCCCTGTTCCTGAGTAAACTGCTCTGTTTCTAGGCTCCAGAGAAGGAGGAGTTCCTGGCCTGGCAGCATGATCTGGAAGTGAACGACAAAGCTCCTGCCCAGGCTCGGCCAACTGTTTTTCGATGGACAGGGGGTGGAAAGGAAGTTTACTTGTCTGGGTCCTTTAACAACTGGAGTAAACTTCCCCTCACGAGAAGGTATTCGCCTGGATGTTCACATATTTGTCTTAACCCAGGGATACTCTGGTTTCCGAATGATCCCTGTGGGTGAATAGAAGAGGATGCTTTTATAAAGTAATGCTGAATGGAAATAGTCATGCTTAATAATTCACAGGGTTAAAATCTCACACCCAAAAAACACACTTAGAAGAAAACGTCACTCGGTTATGAGTATTTCTGTTTCACAGACACCTTTCTGTTTCACACAAAACTAGGCTGGGCCTGGTTCTTGACAGGGAACTGCTTGCTTTTCCAAGAGTCCATTTGGTGTGGGAGGGAGCCACTCAGCCCAGTTACAAGTCATGCCCGTCAAGGGAAGAAAACAATCAAATGAGAGGTTTTCCTGGAACCTTTTATTTGTTAGTAGTTATACAAGTTTCGGTAGGGAACTTTGTACATCCTGTGAAATTGATCCCCTGTCCTGCGCTACGCAAACTGACAAAGGATAAAACTTGGCAAGCAGCTTGCTGCTTATCTTGTGTTGCTGTCCTCCTTGGCATCCAGACTGCCGGGTGTTACTTTGCACATGGCAGGAGGACAGATGCCTGTTTGTTGAGTTTTGATGGTAGGAATACCAGATTCCTGGTATTTGGGCAAAGTGAGTCTTCCAGGAAATCTCTTGTTGCTACTTAAGGTAGCTTTTCTGGATTGAGATCATTATAATGAATTGTCTGAGTTGGTTAAAAAGTGTTTATTTCTCCTGTGGCTGAACTCTTTGATTTTAGGTGGAAGCTTTGTTTTGTTCCATGGCTGGTCTTGCTAGTCAGTCAGCTCAGAGTGCAGCTCACCCTGCTGACACCCTCTGCTTCCTTTTTCTCTTGCAGCCACAATAACTTTGTTGCCATCCTGGATCTGCCAGAAGGAGAGCATCAATATAAGTTCTTTGTGGATGGTCAGTGGACACACGACCCTTCCGAGGTACTCGTCCTCCCGCCCTTGGTCCTCTGGCTGCCCTCACGATTCAGGCACGGGGCCTACCCTCAGAGACAGTTGCCAGGTCCCTCCGTCCTCCTGGTAGAAGTCCCCATGTGTGACCGAGCTAGATGGCAGTGCACACTGTCAGCCTGCTGGCATCCTTGACTTGAATGAGCCGGTTGGCAGGCCAGGAGATGAAGCCTTCCCACCAGGGATGCTAAATCCTCTAAATACTTTTGGAGACCTTCCACGTTATGATTTCTACCTGTCTGTCTCTTCCCAGCCAGTAGTCACCAGCCAGCTTGGCACAGTCAACAACATCATTCACGTGAAGAAAACTGACTTTGAAGTGTTTGATGCTTTAATGGTGGATTCCCAAAAGTGCTCCGACGTGTCTGGTATGGACAGTTATTTTGTACCACATGTGTGCAGGTGGGGGCTGTGTCATTTCAAATTACATTTGTTTCCCTTGCCTCTTGAGCGGGAGCCACCCAATCAGTGGATGTGAATATCTCCCCAAAGAGCCACAAAACTAATTTCTAACTCTTGAAATTAGAGCCTTGAAATCTAGCTTCAAGGGAGCAGTAAGTCATTTGGTGGGGGAGGTGCTGGGGGTTATCTCTAGGATTTAGTAGGCCTTCTTGGCCACAGATTGCAGACACTGGAAATGGAACCAGAGTTTGCTCTCGTGCCAGGGGCAGGCCCACAAGGCCCTAGAGAGAAGGATTGGGTCGGTGAGGGGCCAGCACTGGGGGTGCCTCTCCACTTGGGGCTCCTAAAGAGTTTTAGCCTGCCAGGTGATAAATGGACCCCTCAGTGACCTTAGCTGTCACTTGCACATTCCGTTTGCATCTCGTCAGAATCCTTTCAGAGGAGGAGGTTCACCACGAAACAGGCTGCACAGCACAACCTGCTGGGTTAGGGTCCTAGTAAAACGTGCCCTTCCAAGAGTCATCCGATCATCAGTCATTCAGTAAGTTGCTTTCCATCCAAACCCACAGGAAGAAACTACTCGGAAATAGCATGTGCAGGGCAGGGAGTAGGACGTGTTGGCATATGCAGTGTCATCACCAGATGCTCTGCCCCCTGTTGCGGGGCTTTACACAGCTCCAGGACCCCTGGGAGGTGGGGCAGAGATCCCCCAGGAGTGTGCCTGACTGTCTAAGAAAACAGGTTCAGTTCAGTTTGAAGGTTGAGTCTTCCCTTACCTGCCTGGGCCCAGAGGTTTGCCCCTGGGATCTCTTACTGTTTATCAGCTCAGAACTCTCACCAGCAGGTGGACCATGCGGCTGACAAGTCAGGTCATTGAACAGGACTCGGACATCAAAAAATAGCATCCTCCACTCTCCATAGTTAATTGATCTTTGAGAGAAGTCATTTCTTACTCAGATAAGTGGGAATTGGGGTAATGCCCAGATGCTTTTACTTGCTGATAAGTGAAATTTTAGGCCACATACCAAAGCTTTTAGTCGAGGTTCTGCATCAGAGGTCACCTGGGGAAAGAAAGCTGGTAAACCAGCTTCAGACGCTCCCTTACTCAAAATACATATTAATTCCCAATGGTTCAGTTTCCTGCCTTCAATGCCATTCTGTTTCCTGCTGTGGTGGGGCTGGGTTATGTGAAGGGAGTCTGTCCCCTGGAAAGCAACAAGGAAGGAGTTGGCGGAGCCAGGCCATCTCAGCCTTACGGGGACAGCACGAGTCTCAGGCGGCCACACGCATCCCCAGTGTCCTTTGGATCACAGCTCAGCGCCTGCAAGCTGGCCAGAGATCACTAAGTGGGCGGCTTCTAAGTTTTCAAAATATCACACTGCTAGAAGCTTAATATATCTGTATAAGTGGTATACTAGAGCATGGGTTTGAAAAGAACCTGAGAGCGGTCGAAGCAGAGAGCCTTTAGAGGTCAGGTTTTCAACTTCCTATTTTAGTTTTGAAATGTGCCATTGCCCCTGTGTCAGCAGGTTTCCTGTCTTCGTTTTATTCTGGCTGGCAGTGCTCCTGACTTGGGCCCAGCCATGTAAGCCTCACTAGAAGCCTTGAGGAGCTTCTTTGAGGTGTTTGCCAGCCCCACCTGCAGCGAGGAGGAAGCGTTAGCCTGTGTGGCTGTTGGGTCGGGTCACTGCGAACAGCTTCCTGTGACTCTGACCCAGAACTACTCCAGTTTCTCAAGTAAATGTCCTGTGGCCATCTCCTCCCAGAGTTGTCCAGTTCCCCGCCAGGACCCTACCATCAGGAGCCCTACGTCTCGAAACCAGAGGAGCGGTTTAAAGCGCCTCCCATCCTCCCACCACATCTCCTCCAAGTCATCCTAAACAAGGACACGGGCATTTCTGTGAGTATCCAGACAGCTTCCCAGACCATCCTTTATGGTTATGTTCCGCCGCTCCCCTCTTGCCAGCGCTGGCAAAGCAGCTGGTGAAAATGTTCAGTGTCGCCCATCAGTGTTCATGCCGGGTCCGCCTCTGGTGTGGGAAAGGGCTGCTCGCAAGATGCTCCCAGAGCAGACGCTGCCTCTCCGTCCCACACAGCCTTTCCAAGTTCTTCCTCTTGTGTTCCACCCCCATCTAGCCTGAGCCCCTTTCCTTTTAAATTTCGTGACAAAATATTTAACCCTCTCTTCTCAGTAAGCTACATGAAGATGGAATTCTTCCTCTGGCCCCCAAATTTTACAATCTCGTTTTAATCACCAAGTTGCTTCCAGAAGCATCATTGCTCCTGGATCAAAATTTGGGGTCTGTGGGTAATGCACATTGCCCCTGGTAATTGATGTTACTGCTGAAAAGAAGGGTGCCTTCTCCTGGATCCTGAAGAGCACTTTGTTAAAGTTAAGAGCACCTTAGCTTTCCATCCTGTTTAACCTGAACTGCCGGGTTCCCCCAGCTCTGGACTGAGCAGCGTAGCCATAATTCTTGGAAATCTAGACGTTCTTCTGCTTGGTCCAAGCCACCACCTAAAACACACACGCCTATTAGGCAATAAGGTAATGGTGCTGCTGTTCTGGGTGCCGCACAGAAGCGGGTGCGCGTGTGCTAAGGTGCAGAGCTGGAGGCCCACACGTGCAGGCGTCTGCTGCAGCGGTCACGTGTGTTCCCCGGGGGCTCACTGTCCTTGGGCACCAGGTCCCGTCCCACCCCTGTGTAGAGAGCAGCCACATGCACACACCTGATAGCTGAGCCAGCTTTTGTCGGGTGCTTTAGCATTTATAAAACTGGGGCGTGTACATTGAAAATACCCTGGATTCTGACTTCTCTTTAAAAATAGGAAGATGTGGCAGCATTTGGGGTCCAATATATGAGCTTGTGTGAAGTAATAGCACCTCTTCCCCGCCCCCAGTCATCCAGTACTTTCTTCAGGCTCACCGTCTGAGTCTCAAAGACTTTGCAACCCAGTGCTCAGGAGCCTGGATTATAGTTTTTTCTTTTCCAGCTTTCTTTAAAAGCACGTGCAGTGCAGTTTTCTTCCTGCCCCTCCAACAAGAGGGCAGAGGCATGGCCCACACTCTAGAGACCAAGATGAAGCCTGATCAGAGACGCACACTGGTGTACCCAGCAGGCACCCCAAGAGCTCCGCTTAGTCACCAGGCATGACCCCTCACCTCCCCTGTGATCGTGGACAAGCCCTTTCACTGCCTGACTTAGGAAGAAAGGGGTCTGAGAGCCTGCCTCCTTTCCTTTGAAATCCAGTCCCATGAAACACTGGAGAATCTTCCTGATTTCTAGATCCTAAGTGCACACGTCTGCTTTTGCTCCCCTGCAGTGTGACCCAGCTTTGCTCCCTGAGCCCAACCACGTCATGTTGAACCACCTCTATGCACTCTCCATCAAGGTAAGGACCTGTTTGTTACTGTTTCTTGCCCTGAGGCACCACCTCCCCCCACAGTGATGGAACGGCCTGAAGTCCTTACCTGGAAGGCAGCTTCTGGGCCCAGGCCCAGGAACTTGTGTTTATTCCGCCCTCTTGATGATTCTCACGTTCCCTAAAATCTGAACATCCTGACTTAGCCCTGCCTTGATGATTTCCACCCTCTTCCTCAGGATGGAGTGATGGTGCTCAGCGCGACCCACCGGTACAAGAAAAAATACGTCACCACCTTGTTATACAAACCCATATGAAGAGGTGGGAGCCGCCGGGGGCCGGGCGCAGCGTGCACCTCCAGGCTCCACGCATGCATGCTCTTCGCTAGACGGAACGGACTGTAAATTTCCCATTTCACACTCTGTAAGGCATTTCATACCCGCCCTACACCTACCTGAAGGTTTGTTGCAGACAGCAGCTCCTGAAGCGCCTCGGTCTGTAACAGTGCCCTCAGCACCCCATGGGCTCCTCGAGGCTGGGGGCGGAGCAGGGGGAGCAGGCGGTCTGCAGCCCCCACCCTGTGGTGTGAAGCATGGTGCAGGCCTAAATTTAAATCCCATGAATGTGGAGATTTTCCTTAAGCCAAAAACGAACGCTAGCAGATGAAAGCTGTGCTGGTGAAAATTTGGGGAGCGGGTCCCACAGCCGCACAGAATCTCATCACTGGTGTGTTGGTGTTGACTTGTCCCTGCCGAGGCCTGGCCGCAGACCCGCCAGCGAGTGAGTGGGTGCTGGTCCTGCCTGTCCCCTGAAATCAAGCAATAGATCGTCCTCCACTCTCTGCTGCAAGGAGGTGTGATTTCTGTAGAAATTAGACCTTGTCTGATTTCCAGATGAAGGTTTACAATTGTTTCTTACGCTTATGTGCATCAAGTAGTTTTTGTCTTTTTAAGCCAGCAGTGGCTGACTGTACAGCCTTAGGGCAGTTTTTAAATCACCCCAACTAGACTCAATCATGAGACCTGTGCTCAGCAATAATCTGTTCTCAGAACAGACTCGGAAAACCATGGCCGGATTCCTCCTCTAAGCTGGGTGATCCTGTGGACTGACCACTGCTAACCAGAAGGGTGTCCAGCTTTTTCAGCGAACCATAACCGGTGGCACTGTCACCCAGAGAATTGTGGAGAGGCACCCTGCCCTACCCTGTGCCACCTGGCTTGGGACCTCTGGTCCCTACTCAGCAAAGAAGGCTTCAGCAACTGGTGTTGCTTATTCTGGAAGGAAGTTAGAAATCATGGCTGCCTTCTGATTTTGTATCAGGAAGACATCTTTTGGACCAAAGCAAACCTCTCCACACAGCCGGAGATGTGCCTGTTACCGAGGTTCCTGTCCCCGGGTCAGCCGAAGCTGTCATCCCACCCTGTGTTCCTGCTGGGAGATGGAGGAACCAGCTCCCTGGTGTCCAGTATTTGTGCCCTTCTTTGTTACTGTTTTCAAAACACTGAGTAACTGTCATCCTGATGTACAGATTCCAATAAAGCTTTGTAAAGATACTGGACATGCACTTGGGGGAAGCTCTGATTTCATGCAGTCATTTGGAGGAGACTGGTGGTCTCCCTCAGGTCTCTTGGGTGCAATGCTATTCAGTCTTTTTCCCGCCTTGGCACACGTTAAAAATGGTACCATCTTTTTGGCATTCTGGGATGAGAAGAAAGGGCAGCTTGGCTGTCTGCAGGGCTGGGGGCCTTTCCCTGACCCACCTGTTCTGCACACAGATCAGAAGGCTATTAAGAGGCTATAAAATTGAGCCCCTTGGTGCTGCTCACAGTGGGAGCTGAGGAGAGGCAGTAGTGAAAGTCCCTGGTTTGCCCAAGTTGGCAGCATCCCCAGGTCAGAGGTCTTGCTCATTAACAGGCCTCACAGGGAAGCCTGGGATCGTGACCCTCTGTTTGGAAGACCACAGGATGTTCTGGAATCAGCTACTCTCACCAGCTAAAAGGGCCCCTGTCCTTTCTACCAAAAAGATGGAAGGTTACAGTGTCTCTTTAATAAGCCTTTTCTTCCCAGCCATCAGGAAACATGAAAGTAAATTTAGGAGATAAGGGAACCCCTGAGGTCGTCTAGTCACTTGAGGTGGACAGTAGCTTACAAAACATCCCTACTTGGGTAATTAGCCATCTCACTCTGAATATCCAAGTGATGTGGGAACCTTAGATATAGGGACTGGAGGAAATAATGCAAAAATCCTCTTTCTAAAACTGGATTTTTTTTTTTTAATTATTGAAAGTGGGTAACTCAGTTGTATCTGACTCTTTGTGACCCCAAATTCTCCAAACCAGAATACCACAGTGGGTAGCCGTTCTCGTCTCCAGGGGATCTTCCCAAACCCAGGGAATGAACCCAGGTCTTCCGCATTGTGGGCAGATTCTTTACCAGCTGAGCCACAAGGGAAGCCCAAGAATACTGGAGTGGGAGCCTACCCCTTCTCCAGCAGATCTTCCTGACCCAGGAATCAAACCAGGGTCTCATGCAGGCGGATTCTTTACCAACTGAGCTATCAGGGAAGCCCCATTTAAGTATAGTTGATTTTATAGGCTTCCCAAAAGTGGCTCAGCAGTGAAGAACCCTCCTGCCAATATAGGAGACACAAGAGATTTGGGTTCGATCCCTGGGTGGGGAAGATCCCCTGGAATAGGAAAAGGCAACCCACTCCAGTATTCTTGCCTGGAGAATTTCATGAACAGAGGAGTCTGGCTAGTTACAGTCCATAGGGTTGCAAAAAGTTGGGCATGACTGAGCACACATGCACAGCTGCTTTTACAGTGTTGTGTTAAGTTTCAGGTCTACAGCATAGTGATTCAGTATTTTTGTGGATTGTGTTTTATTGTATATTATTATAAGGTACTGGGTGTAATTCCCTATCCTATGCTTTAAATACCTGTTGCTTATCTATTTTTTGTGTAGTAGTTTGTATCTGTTAATCCTATACCCCCAATTTGTTTGCTCCTTTTCTTAGTTGGCGACCATAATTTTGCTTTCCGTGTCTGAGTTCTGTTTTGTTTGTGCGTTCATTTGTATTATTTTTAGATTCCACATAGCCTATAGTACTTGTTTTTCTGACTTAATTCACTAAGCATAAGAATCTCTAGGTCCATCCATGTTGCTGCAAATGACTATTTTTATGTTTTAGTATATTCCACTGGATAAAGACACACACATACACACACACACCCCTCGTCTTAAGTCAGTCATCTGTTGGTGGACACTTGGGTTGCTTCCATGTCGTGGCTATTTTAAGTAGTGCTACTATGAACACGGGTACGTGTATCTTCTAATTAGTGTTTTTGTCTTTTTCTGGATATATACCCAGGAGTGGAATGACTGGGTCATGTGGTAGCTCTATTTTTATTTATTTTTTTTTTTATGAACCTTCATATTGTTCTCCATACTGGCTACACCAATTTACATTCCCATCAGCAGTGTTGGAAGGTTCCCATTTCTGCACACCTTCTGGAGCATTTATTTTTACTGATGCTAGCCATTCTGACTTGTGCAAGGTGATACCTCCTTATGGTTTGGATTTGCATTTCTCTGATAATTAGCCATGTTGAGCATCTTTGCAAATGTCATCTTTGGAAAAAACTACTCAAGTCATCTTCCTGTTTTTGACTGGGTTTTTTTGTTTTTTTTTTTTTGATATTGGGTTGTATGGGCTGTTTGTATATTTTGGAAATTAACTCCTCATTGGTTATGTCATTTGCAAATATTTTCTCCCATTCTGCCAGTTGTTTTGTTGATGGTTTCCTTTGCTGGGCAAAAAGCTTAAGTTTAATTAGGTTCCATTTGTCCATATTTGCTTTTAATTTATTTTGCCTCGGGAGACTGACCTAAGGAAATATTACTGTGATTTATGTCAAAGAGTGTTTCACTTGTGTTCTAGGTTTATGGTATCATGGCTTACATTTGGGTCTTTGAGCCATTTTGAGTTTATTTTTATGGATCACATATCTTTGAAATATAATTGAAAATACATAACTAAGCTTATATATATAAATGGGATATACTGAAGCGCCAGAACTGAAGAAACTACAGGTGTTGGTGAGCTGTTGGTGGTGACTGGGGAAGGTGGGTGGCGGGAGGCAGGACCCAGCCATGGGCCTCCAGGATCGGGGGTTTGACACTCACTCACACCTGGAAAGGAAGCTCACTGCCTGAGTTGGCCCAGAAAAGCAATGCCTTTTCCATAAGAAGGGTTAGAGCATCTGGTTGCTACCCTGAGTTAGGGCTCTGAGGGAGCCATCAGCCCCAGGCTGCAGGAGGAAACATCATGTTGAAAAATCTAGCCCACCAATCAGCTCTACTGACAAAGTTCAGAAGACACCAAGCTGAAAATCCAATGGAAAAACTAATTTGGAGCCAGTAAACCCAGTAAGACACCCCTGCAGCCCTAGGGGACCCCCAGAGGAGTTGACTGTTCAGGTGGGGGAATATAGGCAAAACCGCAAACAGTGGGAAATGGGTGTCAGCATTCCCCAGAGCCGCTTGTCTAAAATATCCCATTTTCTTTAAAAAGCAACACAAAAGGAAGTCCTCCATGGTCCAGAAGACTGCCCACAGACCCAGATGAAAGTTTTTACACCCAAGAAGCGAAAAGTAATGGAGATGGAACAGGAGACCCTACTTTATCCAAATCACAGGAGCAAAGCCACACTGAGGTGTCCTGTGACCCAGGTAACACTTTCTTTATTAGGGGTGAGGACTGGTTACATGGTTAAAGCGTAACTCCAGTTGCTTTTGAATGAAGATACATTTTTCCCGCCGGAAATGTATATACAAAGGAAGTTACAGAGCCAAGGGTAAGGTCTTTAAATTCCTAATGTGTTATTTCAAGGTAAATAGAACCAGCCATATGTCAACATACTGAAACCAAAGATCAAAGGATCCAGGCAAGGCCTTTTCCTTCCCTCTGGTTCCACTTAAGGGTGTAGATGATAGCTCCAAGACCAGGCCAAAGCCTGGCTTCACCTTGGAGTTGGCCATTCCTCCACCGTCCTCTCCCGGAGTGTGGACACTAGACTGAATAGGGATGTTGATCCAGTTCGGTGCCTGACTAGCTGTGTGACCTTGGGTGATCATATGACCTCTTTTAACCCAGTTTCCTCTCCTGAAAAATGGAAGGAGTTGGACAGATACTAGGTGATCCCTAGGGCTCCTTTTATTTCGCACTGGGAGCCACAAAGCCTTTTACAACATGAATGGGTTATGGCCACAAACAGGAAAGAAGTCAGGGGGTCAGAAAAGAAAGTACCAGCACCGTGAGCTCAATTAGGAAACCTCCAAGGGCCAAGTTGCAAAACCCAGAACATCAAAATGATTCCATACATGGCTGAGGTCAGAGGCTAAACCATTTTGGGGAAAAGCACAATTTTATTTAACTCAATTACTTCTAGATGAGCATGATTTCATTTCTGAGCATGAACTCAGTTCTCCTGAAACATAACCCTCCTCCAGTGTTTACAAATGGTTTGAGTGAATTGATGAAGATCCAAGTCTCTGGGCCACTCAGCCCTCCATCCAGCTCTTCAGCACATTGCTTGATCAGCATATTAGTGAAGAAAAGAAGCTAGAGCCATCTGGTCTGGAATGCCAGTTATAATCGTCTTCAGGAAGAAACGGGAAGCTCTGAATATGTGTACAGGTCATCCCAACTAATGGTGAAAACATCCAGAAGGGCCCTTCTAAGAGTTGTCGCTACTGGGAGTCAGAGTCTCAGGGAACCATTGCCCCATCTCTGGGATCAGCCACTGAGCTCAGCTCCCACAGCTACCTCATCTTTTTCTGTCCTGAAGACGGGGGGCCCAAGCCTGGGTGAGGATGCCAGACGTCTCTACCTGCCGGGAGCGAACTCACCCACGAGACTCAACAGCAAGTGAGAACAGGAGACAGCTCCAGTTGTGTGTACCCCGGATCCACTGTGTATTCCCTTTTTGTGATTTCTCTGAAAGCACAGGCTGGGTTGTATACAGCAGTAAAGTCATTTCCAGGATTCTTTTCTCTCACAGCCCCTCCAGGGCCAACAGGAGTTTCATTAATCATTGACAGCCTGGAGAGAAAGTCAAGCCCTGTGTGCGGTTCCAGAATCCCACTGCTCAGCCTGCCCAGCCTCAGAAGATGAAAGCCTTGGCGTTTGACTAGGCAAGTGATAAAACATTTTCTCATGTAAACACTGTGCCTAGAGCCACAGTCTCCATGCTTTAGACATCACAAGCAGTATTTAAACTGCCGAGAAAGAAATCGGGCCAGAACAGGCTAATCTTCCTCCACCATGGCACTAATTGATATGCTAGGCCTGATAAGCCTTTGTGGAAGGTGGGCATGCGGGCCACCTTGTGCCTTGTAGGATATTTAGCAGGATCTCTGGCCTCTGCCCACGAGGTGCCAGCCAGAAGTAACCCCAGTTGTGACAACCAGAAGTCTACAGATACTGTCAAGTGTCCTCGAGGGAAGGGGGCCAAGTCACCCCTAGTTTAGAACCACTTGAACAGGCCAGTTTGTAAAGCTTAGCCAGTCCCACCCCCGTAGGCCTAGCGTTATTGCTTTAGACTCAAATCTGCATGAATGTTTGCTAAAGCAAGTCACACTCATGAGGCCCAATTCTAAAGACAAACTAAGCTGGTCCATCCTGGTAACTGTATCATTCTCTTTTTGGCCTAAGTCTCCAGATCCTTAAAATTTCAGTTATGAAATTTTCTTTGCAAGCAGCTTCTTTAGTCTCATGAAAATTAAGTGTAAGAGCAGAAAATGTGACGTCTAATTTTGTGTTTAAGCAGGAGCCACAACATGGACAGCTGGGCCTCAGTTTGTGGTATGGCCGAGTAATTTGTTGGGTTTTTTTTTGAGGTCCTCGCTTAGGGTCCAGAGAACCTTTATGGCACATTTCTTTTGGAACTACACCACATTTACCTTATGTTTTTGAAGTGTTATGTGGCTGCCAGGAATCCTCAGGACAGTGACTAAAATGGTTGTTTGGCATTCAGTGGACTTCTCATTTTATAAGGGAGGATAGGTTCCAACATTTTATTTGTTCATCTTCTGAATTTTCATTCTTAGAGGTGCCAGATTTTTATCCCCAGTGGTAAAATAGAAAGGAGGAATCGAATAGAATTGCAAGTCCAATTCCTGTTGCAGAGCATGTCAGCCACAACCCTGCAAGTCATAATTTGGCTGTGGTCAGATTACTTCATTGGAAAATAAAAGTTGAAGACTGAAAGCAAAAGGAACCATGAGAATACCATTTGCCAAAACCAGTGCTTGTCTAGCTCAACAAATTTTACACCAACAAATTAAAGCATCTTAGAAAAATTAACCTCGCAGACTGTAGAACTTCACATGGTTAAAAGAATTTACATTTTAAATTACCTTGATCCGAATTCCTCCCTCCAGGGAAATCCCTGTGACTTTAATGGATAAGAGGAGTTGAAAGGTGACCTGTTTAATTATTATTATTAACCGCATTATAGGGGAGCTGGGTAATCCATTCTCCAGTAATCCTTTCAAAGTGGCCTGACTGCCTTAAGGAGCTTTCCAGTTCTGCAGTCCTATACTATGACCTTAATAGCCAGTTCATGATTCATTGGAAGTAATGCCCAAACACCACACTTCTGGAAGAAAACTTCGCCTGTGTCCCGATTCCACAAGTGCGGTCTTCTCTAACCCTGTGTGGCTCTCCACACACACCATCCCCTGGCCCCTGAAGAAGCGTCCTCGAAAGGACAAACAGCCCCATGCCATGCTCACAGGCTCAGGCTGACAGCGGCAGTACTTCGGAGTTTTACGCACTGTCTTTAAGAAAAGAAGAGGTCGTGCACTAAAGCAAACATTTTAGATCATTGCTTTATTTGACTATTTGTTCAACAAAGTTCATTCCTCTCAAGGTGGATCTTGTGATCTTTTCCTCTTTCTGAATAAAAAAGGTAATGAAGAAAAAGCCTGTACTTTAGGAGACCTAGAATCTTACTTATGCTAATAAGCTTTTGACTGCAATTTCGTTTTAACGATATTTCCTGCTGGCATCTCGGTGGTCACTCGGAGCTCCCCACCCTCCAGTGAAGATGGCTGTCCACAACTACCACCGTTGAAACCGAAAGTAAGAGTTGAAAAATGCACCTTTTACAATAAAAAAGTAGAAACCAATTCAATTTCCTTTTTTTTTTTTTTACGAATATAAAGTTTCTTGTAAATATGTACAGTCTTTGAGCTAGTTCTATAGCAGGAAGCATTTCACAAATGAGACACACGATATACACTTTGAGGGCTAAGCCCATTTCTCATGGAGATCCTAAATGAAATGCCAAGACTGAACACCATTTCCAGTGACCTCTCCAAATACTTGTGGACCAAGAGACAAACTTCAGCAAACATTCAGTCAGATCTGCCCTGGAAAAGGGAAGGGATGCCATCTGACCCCGAAGACAAAGCAACACACAGAGCACGACAGTGTGACACTGGCCAAGGGTGCGACAACATGGAGGAAGGGCCACGGGCATTTCAGACAAGAAAGCACTTCGGTTAAGGGACGAGCAGGAAGGAGCCGGGACTCGGGCCAGGTTGCAATCTGGAAAGGGGGCTGAACCGTGGACGGGGAATTGAAACGCGCTCATGTTCACTGGCTGCAGTGGGAACAGGTCTACCTGTCAGCCTACCTAGGATGTGCCGTGGTGGTTCGAGGCATGGAGAAGCGAGAGGCCTGGTGGGAGATTAAAGGCAGAAATAAGGCCGCTAGTTAGCTTGCCAACAGCGAAGCCTCTGGTCGGTTCTTTAACCAGTTGCCAGGAACCTCACACCGCTGGGGGAGAGAAAGGGGGCACCTAGGGAGGGTTTCCCCACCCAGCCGGGGTGGGAGAGTTGAGGGCGGTTTCCTTCTCCAACTTCCTGGTTTTCATCTAGCCCTAGGGAGAGGCTTGTTGGGGGAGTCACAGTTTTCGTGGGGTAGAACCTGCTGGGTTGTGTGTGAACAGAGTCATCCGCAAGGGAGTCGGCAGGGAGATGTGGAAGTGTGAGGTGGGGTTTGCTGAAATCCTTCTCTGGTCGTAAGGCTTGAGCGTTTGGTTTTCGTTTGTTCAGTGCTACAGACTGCAGCTTTGTGGCCGGTGAGTTGGCAAGTCCCAGAGGGTCTCGGTTCGGCGGGAGCTACGGGACAGCTAGCGCGTCGGCAGAGCAGCCCAAGGTGGGCAGCCAGGGCGGGGCGGGGGCAGCACATGCAGTGAACCGCCATGCAGGGCTCCGGCATCTCCCCAGCCCAGGGAGCGGGGCGCAGCACCCCGCCGTGGGCAGATGTGAGTGCCCCGGGACCCAGGGCCATTTCGGGGCTGGGCTCAGAGCAAGTCCAGTGCATGCTTTCCTGGCCAAAGCGACATGGAAAGCGGGGACAGCAGGCCAGGGGTGACGCTGAGGGGCGGGGAGGGAAAACTCCTCGAGGTCCCTTGGCCCCAGGTCACTGCCTCTGAGCGAGGCCTGATGACCTCTGTACATTCTCAGCTGGTGGGAGTGGGGGGAAGTCGTCAAGGCCATAAAAGGCAATGAGGACGGTAAACATTTGGCTAAGATGTCGCCCCGGGTGAGGCAGGGCCACCTGTGAGGGTGGACTGGATGAGGATGGACTGTGGTGAGCACGGGAGGTTAGCCGACAGCAGGGGCTCATCTAGGTACATTTCAGTAGCGGAGACCTGATGGTGTGACCTCGCTACAAATGACTACAACAGGAAATACGGTGCGACTCAATCTATTCAGAAGTCTGTTGTCTTTTAAAAAAAAAAAGAAAAAATACCCAACCAACCCTAGGAACTTAAAGAAGCTATTAATTAGGATTCTAACCACGCTGTAGTTGTAGTTAGCCCCAGGTTGGTTTCCTGTGATGAACTGGTACAGGCTAGAGCTAGGTACAAAAGTTTATGAATGCTCTGAAAGAGTAACAAAGTGCAAAGAGGGTGGCTGCAGGGCAGTGCCGGCAGCTCCCAGGAGCCCTGGCCCCCCGCCCCTCCTGGCTGCAGGGAGTCCGTACTAAGGCGGGCCTGGGTCCAGCCGAACCGGGGGCTGGCTGAGCAGATGGGCTCTGGGGTCCCCTTCAGCAGAGTTCCATAGGGTGTTTGGTGTTTTCCTGCAGATCAACATGAGGAGTTGTTTTTCTGGCTGATTTATACTGAAGACTGGTCCCAGACCTGAGAGCAAAAGGAGGAGCGGATTTAGCCATCAGAAGCCAGAAATCGCCACGCTCACTTTGTAACAGGAAGCCCACACTGGGAGCCTGCAGCAAGGGATGGGCAGAGCCTCCCTTCAGAGCTTGTGAAACTTGCTGCGAAGTCCCCAGTGCTGTGGAAGTACTTCTATGGTTTACACATACCATTTTATCCAGAAATCAGAGGAGGTAAGGCTTCCCTGGTGGCTTAGCTGGTAAAGAATCTGTCTGCAATGCAGGAGACCTGGACTCGATCCCTGGGTTGGGAAGATTCCCTTGGAGAAGGGAACGGCTACCCAGTCCAGCATTCTGTCTTGGAGAATTCCATGGACTGTATAGTCCATGGGATCGCAAAGAGTCAGACACGGCTAAGCAACTTTCACTTTCAAGGAAAACGGTTAAGCAGCGTTTCCTCCTCTCTCTAGTGGCCGGGGTGCCAACAGATGGCGTTAGGAGAATGTGGTCCAGAAAACCAGGAACTGGTTGGCCTGCCAAGGCATCAAGCTTTCGAGCCCGGCCCCTGGTTGTCAGCACATCCCTCCACCTCCTCAGTTGGTACCATGAAAGCTACCCAGGCAATAAATGCACATGATTTTAAAATTTCAAAAGGTGCAGAGCTCTTCTAGAAGGTAACCACCGTTACCAGATTTCATTGTAGCCTTGCAGAGAAATTCCTGATGTACGTGTCTTCTTACACATATATATGTTTGAAAAAAGCAAAAGCATGGAACTTTTTGAATGGCATGTTTTGTGTGTTTAAGAATTTGCTTGTTTGCACACATCTCTCTAGAAACTGCGAACACTGGTTGCATTTGGGGGCGGGAATGCTGGCTGTATACCCTTGGTGGCTCTTACAGTTTGAGGGCCACACATGATCCATCTGTGTGATCCATTGAGAATGAGGCCCCTTCTCAAACTGTTTTCTTCCTAAACTTCTTACAAATCCCACAAAACCCTACTTACAGTTGTGGAGCCTCTTGCCCACGGCTCTGGCTCTTCAAGGCCAAGAAGGGCACCTCCCTTACCTTATTGACCTGGGACAGCGGGGTCCTCACGGCCCCCACGGGCAGCCGGCCCCTGCTGCTGTCCTCAAACAGCCGCCCGGGGGAGCGCTCCCTCCGCGTGCTCAGCATCCGGCCGGGGGACTTCTCGCGCTCCAGGGGGCGGCCCGGAGACTTGTCCCTGCGCAGCTCGGTCCGCCCCTCGCGGTAGCGGTGGGGTGTGCTTGGCTCTCGAGGGTGGCTGGGGCCTTCGGGAGGCGCCGGGCTTGAGGCCACGCGCTTGGTGATGTGCTCGTTGTACGTCGGCGGGCCTCGCTTGTTGGGGCTGTGAGAACAGGAGAGGGAGGTGGGGAGCTGAGCCACCCCCATGCCCATCTCACCACAGGTTATTAGAAACAGATCCCACCTGGCGTCCTTTGGGCTTCGTGTTTACCTCAAGAGTGAGGACAGAAAGAAGGTAGAGGTAACAGCAAAGAAAAGGCAAGCTTCCTAGTCTCAGGGCAGGCTTTCTGCTGAGCACCTACCGTGTGTCAGGATGATTTGACGAGCTTAGCACAGTGCCTGACAGCTCTGTACGCTACAAACAGGTGACCCTCATCGTACAGACAAGAGGATGGAGATGCAGAGAGGCCAGGATTCCAATACAGGTCAGTAATTCCCATACTCCACCCCACTGACCTAGTAATTTCCAGAGCCTAGAGTTCACAGGAAGTCTTCCTTTAGGAGTTAAGCCCGTACTCGTTACTGTCAGTTGCCAAATCTGTCCCACTTTCGGGCTTCTGTTGGTCACCTCTCTAGGTGGCTTTCCGAGAGCCTTTGTGCCCGAGGTGTAGAAATCAAACCTGATCCAATTAGGAGACAGAGCAAGGCTGCAAACAGCAGACCAGGCTCAGAAAACAAATGAGCAATTCAAAGTAGTGGGACCTTTTCCTACGAACCATCTAACCCTCCATCCAGCCCTGGCCTGCCTTGCAGAGAAATTTTCATGTTCAAATGAAGATCTCACCAGGCATGGCCCTTACCACCCCTCTGAAGAAGCAAGATCCAGAAACACAACTGACACACAGCCTTCAAAGTCAGTTCCTTCCCACCCTCAAGCAGAAAAGGTACTGGGGCCCTCATTATCTGAGCATAATTAGTGCTGGGAAAAGGCAGCCTACTTAAAATGGGAACACTATTTCAGAGAGAATATTACTTGAAGACATATTTTGATTGATTGGGGCTTTATCTTAGAAAAATAAAAGTAGAAATCAGGAAAATATATTTTATCTTAGATATTTTAAAAATCTAAATTACAGACATGCTAAGAATGAACCAAGTATGAATCACATACTGATTTATTATGCTAATTTTCTCAAGAAAATTGTATGCTAACATGCTGGGTGACATCCTCCACCAGCGATGTTGGATTTTGTGCAGTGAAATCGTAAAGTCATTTAAATATTTCACAGCGTCACCAGAAACCTCTCTTACCCCTTTGATATTTAAATCTTTCCCTTTGGAAGGGACCAAACTTGATTTTCTTTAATTATTGGCCTAACTCTAGGGAACCTCTTCTGTCAGTGCCCATTACAGAAAGCAACTGAGCAGCAAAGACCCGGTTCGGGAGAGGAAACTCTCTAGAGCAAGCTTGAGGGCCAAATCCAGACAGATGCCTGTTTTAATAAAGTTTCATTGGCGCATGGCCACGCCCATCTGGTGATGCACTGAGGTTGCTTTCATGGTCTAACAACAAAGTTGAGCAGTTGAGACAGGAACCATATGGCCTGCAAACCCCAAAATACTATCTTGACCTTTACAGAAAAACAGATTGGTGAACAGAACAGAAATAACTCTGAAGTGGTCAGTCAGTTTACTGTAGTTTCTTTCTTATTTTCTTCCCTATGCAGCCCAAACTGTGGCGATTCCAACCACCAGTGCTCAGAAAGCCACACTTTCTTGTGCTATGTTCGCAGCAGTAAAATTTGTGGTAACTTTTGATTTCAACATCTTGAAGTCAAGGTTTCTTTTCATCTCTAGTCATGTGGCTTTGTGATATGGAAGACAAAAAAATTCAAGAGAATTATATTAAGCCTATTTGTAATGGAAGAGAAATTATAAAATGTGCCATATATCATATCATATAAAGCAAGTGAGAGGATTCTCACTGCCCAGAGGAAGAAAAGTGGTCCAAGGAAGGCCATTTGAGAAGTCGGCTGAGATTAATGGGATGAAGAACACACTCATTATTGTAGGCCGAGCTGGCCGTCTTCCATCTCCATATCCGTTAATGACCAATGATCTACCACATCAATTTTATGTTTCTTGCAGAGTTACATTTCCTGCTCTGCTAAAGAGACCAGGGTGGTGTGGCCTGCAGTGCATCAGTCTCCCAGGCTGGCCTTCTACATTCTGGACCTGCCCAAAGCAATCAGCAGAAAGAGCCGGTTTTATAAGCCAAGAGACAAAGACTAGCTGCTGGCTTTCCAGACAGGCCTGGCAACAGCAGGAACTGGAACCATTTTCACCACAGAGTAAGTCACGTCTCACAGACACACCACATCACCTCAAAAGGAAGGTGCCTGAGCATCTAACTAGTGAGGCGGTGGAGGAAAAAAGCACCTAGTTACAGTACTTGGGTTTCTTCTTGCATGACCTAGAGGCTAAATACAATCTAGACCTTTTCAGCAGGGGACTGCAGCCCTTTGAACAGTCACCCCTGAAGCAGAGGCCAAAAGAGTGAGGAGGAGCTGACTATTTAGCACTTCCAGTTTTCCAGCAAGTTCCTGGAATTGAAATCACACTGACAGACATTTCTGACCAACACTTGTATTTTAACAAAACAGAGACTCTTCATGAGGACATAGTCTCAGAATATTAAGTTGACAACTTTCTTTTCTAAGATCTAAGTACTTTGTAACCTTAGAGGTGTGTCCACCAAACTGAGTCCCTTGAGGATAAAAACTGGCTTCATCTGTGTATCCCCAACTCTGGGTCTGGCACATGGTAGGGGGCCCCCATAACTATATAGGGTAGATATGTGGGCTTTGTAAACCAGTCCACAAAAGTAAAATCCTAGGTCAGTTAAATATTCCTCTAGGTTTTGTGGGCGAACGTCTTAAAATTATACGTCTCAAATCCACACATGGAGCTGAATCTGGCTCCTCGCCTTGGGGATCAAGACAAAGCCAATCCCCCTTCCACCCACTGCTGGTGGGATAACAGAAGAGTACAGCCTCCAGGGAGGAAAACTATCAGAATCACCAACAATTCCTTTTCTAGGAATTCAGCCTCCAGGTAGATTCCAAGCATTCCAAGTGAAGATATACCAAGTGCATTACTACAGCAACAAACTGGAAACACCCAAACGTCCACTGATAAAGGAGCAGCTAAATGCCTTAGAGTGAAGGAATGCACTGCAGGCGCGGTTTCCCAGACACAGCGAAGTGTGCGCTGTCACCTGTGTTGGGAAGGACACCAGGGTAAGGACGCCTGGACACGGGATTCTCCCTTAGAAACAAACACACTGGTAGCCACCGCGGCGGGCACGCTGGGTGTAGAGCACCCCAGCCTCAGGAAATTGTCACTCTCTGATCTCGGTCCTCCTGGAAAAAGACCAGAGCTTGAATACTTGATTTCCTGATCACCATGATTTGGGGGGACGGGCCCGCAGAGGACCTATGAGTCCTTATTCGCATCTCAGCCTTCAAGACAAGGGGAGCAGTGGCTTTCCCAGACTCAATACCAATAGACCTCTTGTGTCTCTGAGTCCCCTGGGTCCCCAACCATATGTACTTCTCTTAGGCAAAAACCCGATAAGGAACCAACAGCATAACTTCCTTTGTGCTGAGAGGTTGTGGGTGTCCAGTTCAGCCTGCTTCCATGGAGAGAACTGACAGCAATCCTAAACGGTATGAGCATCCGATCTGCCCTGTACAAAGCAGGGCCAAGAGCCAAATAGGAATCCTCATCCAACCCTGCTGCTTTCCTTCTCATTTTCTCTCTCTCTCGCTCTTCCTCTCCTCTCAGGGTTTGTTTTTAATTGACCTGACGCAGGTCTTGCACAACAGAAATGTCCTACCTCTGGACAGTTACGAAAAACCAACAGTGGTGAGTTCACGTGGCAAATGTCTGAGGCAGTGAAACTAAGATGGGAAAAACTAGAGGCTAGCCAGAACACGCAGAAGGAAGTCCTCCTGCATGTTCCTAGGGATCTATAAGGCCACCCACATGAGTAAGCCTGTACCCAAACCCAGAAAAAACCGAGGAAGGCCTCAGTCTTGGCAGCTGACTCTGGAACACTGAAGGTGTGCCTCAAACTCCACGCACACACAACATTTAAGGAAATCTTCTCTAGTCATTCATCTGCCCACTACCCTAACCAAGCAGAAACTTCAGTGGCTGCACGTAACAAAGGATGCAGGCTACATAATCAGTCCAGAGAGTCACACAACAAACAGCAACACACCCTGGGAGGGGAAGGGGGATCTGATTTAATCCTTAGCCCCCAAGTCCAAGCTGGGAACCCTCCTCAGAGCTTCCGCAATGCTTTAAACCACCCAAGTATGAGCCCCATTCTCCTTGGCTGTGCTGTCGTCACGAGCGCTTGTCTCGCCCACTGGGCCTCCTCAGGGAGGGGCAAGATTCCAACTTACTCACACTCCGTCTCCCTCCGCAAGCCCAGTGAGCGCGGCACACTATCGGCTAACACAACGAACGCATCACACACACAGCCACGGGAAACAGCCACCAGAAAAAAGGCCAGACGTTTCCTTCCACCTTTTCCAAGGGGGCACTAAAAAATTCTGATGCTTATAAAGGGCTGTCATTTAAATGCAGTTGGTTTCAAAGAAATAAGTGGCTTGAGCTTGAAGACTGGGAAGCTGTCAGCCAGTTTAGCACGCTTTCCTCCTGCTTTGCCCTCTGTGATGAGGAAGAGGCGGCGCGTTACCTGCGGGAGGTGGATGGGCCACGGTGGTGGTCAGTGCCGGTCTCCTTTACCAGGTTTCCTTTGCAGCAAATGACCCTTAACTTGTCCTGGTATGAGGACGCCAGGTAGATGGCTCCTGAGGAGATGGCAGGGCCCAGGTAGCGCGGGTTGGGGATTTCCAAATATGCTCGGGCAGGGGTCCTGTAGAGTTCCAGATGAGAGTTTGCATAGCTGGTTATATCCACTGTTAGGACCCGGCCCCGACACCCAGCCGCTGAACTTTTCACAGTTGTTTAGCTGCTAAGTCATGTCTAATTCTGCGACCCCATGGACTATAGCCCACCAGGCTCCTCTGTCCATCCAGGCAAGAATATAGAGTGGTTGCCAGGCCCTCCTCCAGGGGATCTTCCCAACCCAGGGATCGAACCCAGGTCTCCCGCATTGCAGGCGGATTCTTTACCGTCTGAGCCACCAGGGAAGCCCACCAGGATGGAGTGGGTATCCTATCCCTTCTCCAGGGGATCTTCCTGACCCAGGGATCAAACCCACGTTTCCTGCATTTGCAGGGAGTTCCTTACCACTGAGCCACCAAGGAAACCCAATTCTTACCCGAGAGAGGAGCGGGCCTGGATCTCAATTACTTCGAGTGAGTTGAAGTGAGTCACAAACAGGTAGGGTTCTCTGTAGGCTGCGTGGCCACCATGGAGGAAGAGCAAGGGGCAAGGAAGGTGAAGAGAGAAATCAAAACCTGGCTGCACGTGCACCCACGCGCCTGCACAATGAGGCAGTTTAAGTTTATTCCCTGCCACTGCTGTTGGGGCAGACGCTGGGAGCCCACTCAGGGAACGGCACGTGGGATCAGTTATATAAATCACAGCACAACCATGGGAGTCTGCAGAGCCGTGAGAATGCACGAAGCCGCGCTCTCTACGTGCTAACGTGGAAAACACCCAAGGTGCACAGTGTAGGACGTATAGCAAGGTTCAGAATACTGTGTCAACTGAGCTGCCACACCGGTTTTTAAAAAGGGAAAGGGATGAGAAGAAATTATGTGCCTGTGTTTGCATAAGGCACTGGAAGGATAAGAAACACAGAACTAAGTTGTTTTTTCCCCCTTAGGAGAGTGGGGATGGAGAGATTTGGGAGACGAGTAACATGGGCGAGACTTTCATTGTAACCTTTTAAAACTGCTTAATCGGATAGAGTCCCCAAAAAGTTTAATAAAAATGACTGGGTTCATAGACAATCAAGTATTTCCAGTCCTAATGCTGTATATTTCTCTATCACAGTGTCAAACTCTAGGACATAACGCGAGCTGGTTTTGGCCTTAAAGGGGAACAGATTATCACTGTTATTCCTTGTACTGAACTATTATTTCAGTATTAGTCACGCCTCCTACTGCTCAGGTCCCCGTGGACTCTGCCTGGAATCCCCGCTAAGCTGGCAGGATGGGGTGGAAGCGAGAAGGCCTGGGTGCCTCTCTGCTTTTGCACCCGTGGAGGCAGCCCTGATGTGGGGGGTGAGCCCTCCAGCCACTGGCCCCTGCTAAGCCCCTAACTGACGGCCACTCTGTGAAGCCATTCTGGATGTCCCGGTGCCTCTGCTGACACCACATGAAGCAGAGCTGTCCAGTCAAGCCCCAGAGTCTCAGGCAATAATCAGCAGTTGTTCTGAGTCACTAGGTTTTGGAACATGTTATGCAGCAGCAGATAAATGAAATAGCCTTGAAGGGTATTTCAGCCATGACGGTATTTCAGCACATTCACACAGTCATAGTGTCTGTGTGCTTACCCTTGACACAGCAGCTCCACTTTGAGCATTTCTGAGCTGGAGATATTACTTAACCAGTGTGCAAACACCGTAAGTCCATCACAGCGTTGTTCACACTTGAGCCTGTTTTAGAACTGGTTAAATTGACGGGTGATGCTATGCAGCCTAGTGACATGATTTAAACAAACTCACAAGGAATGACCTCCTTTCTGTCATGAGAGGCTGGTGGGTTTGGCTTCTGCATCATGCCCCAGGATCTCTGCCCTGGACACTTACATGGGAGATGCTGCACGTGGCGCCTGGTATCTAAGGGAGCCCCCAAGCACAGTGCCTAAGCCAAAAGGAATTCCACCAGCAGTTCCTACCACCAAGTACTGAGCCCCACACCTTGCTGCACCTACCAAAGGCCAGAGGTAAGCGACTCCACTTGAGATCATCTGTGCGGCTGCGTCTTCCGTAAGAATCCACAAACACCCCGAATTCTGGAAGGAGGCAGGGTCCAGGGCTTGAGCATGGCCAAAGACAGGGAGTGCCAAAGACACACACTGACAGAAGAGTGAGGGATCCAGCCCGGGGGACCTGGGTCGTGAAAACCTCAGGAGCTCTGCTGAGCCACATGTCTTGGGATTTACTCAAGAAGAGGGTTCAAGTGAAAGGGGAGAGATAGGAAGGGGGTGATGGAGGAAGAGTCAGGGGGAGGAAGGGGAGAAACAGACACAGATTAGGGAGAAGGAAGGGGGAAAGAGAGGCGTGAGGGATGAAGGACAGAACAGACGGGTCTTAGGAGACTATGAATGGACCTGGCTGGATCCTGGTGGGGGCACCCCAGGGACGCTGGGGGAGCAAGGCCAACGTCCCCTGTACTCTGACCGCAGCACCCCTGCCCACCCCGAGGCCCCTCTCGGGGCTGTGAGTGCCCTGAGCACCCCCATCAGCCACCACTGGACTCACCGTGGAAACAGAGCAGGAACTCCTCCCTCTGCCCTGCGCCGTTCACCTGCATGATGGACACGGGGAAACTGTTGGAAGAGGAGGCAAACACGGCAGGCGCCAAGGAGTGGTCATTCTTATCCAGGAATTCTGTAAAGGCAGGCGAGACGCGGGGCCTCAGGACCAAGGAGGAGCCCAAGGTGGCGGCAGGGCCAGAAACACACCGGCAGGGGGCGCACCCGGGCCCTACCCTCTAGCGTGTACTGCTTCATGTCGATTTCGTAGAATTTATTGGTTCCAATGAGGATACTGTAGTTGGTGAAGTGGATACAGCTGCAGGGCTCCGAGGTCTCGATCTCCTAAGACGGGGATGCAGGGGGCAGCAGAGAGGAGGATGTGAGCACTGACCTGTAGCAGCCCCTGCTCTCCAACCAGGCCATGCAGGGTTCACCACCCAGCTTTCCCTGTGGTCTTCACACCAAGCAAGTCCCTTCACGTTCCTCATAAGGGCCCATGATCCCTTTGCTACCTTTGGGTTCTTTACAGCCACAGACTAAAAAGGTCAAATTGCACTGAAAAACTCAAACACCATTTTAAGGAAAAGGGGCAGCCTTCAAAGAGAGCTTTAAAAATACAACATTCTCATCAGCAGGAAAAGCCTGGAGGGATACACCATCGGTGGTGGCTGGAGGAAGTGGTTTTAGTTTCCTTCCTTTTCCAAGCTTCTCAGTTTCTATCTTGAATCTGCCATTATGTATTTGATTACTGTCATCATTGCTGTTCTCATTGTCTGAATTATCTGCTTCCTAATCACTTCCACTTGTTTACCGGCCAACCCTAAGGAAGGGCTGCAAAAAACCTAGTTATGTTTACTCCAAATGGTGGCCAGGAATTATAAATAAACAATGATTTCTGAGAATTTTCCTGAAGCTAACAGTGCAAACTTAAATCAGCATGATCCTCACCATTAAATATTTACTGATCACTGACTAAGTATGAGGAAACTACACAGCAGGGGAATGTAGTGAGATGGTAGGGAAAGTCAGGCTTCAGTTTTGGTCTCAACTTTGTAGCCTGGATCTTGGCTAGCCTCAGTCATCTCACCTGAGAAGTGGGGATGGCCATTCCTGCTTCTCACAACTATTGTGAAAAGTGTGTGAAACAGCAAGCTCAATCTGTTCAGAACAGGTGCTCAGCTGAAACACTAACCACAGGCCACCCCAGACAAGATAGTTTCTCTAACAGGGAGTGACCCTTATATATTCACCCCTCCTCCTCCTTTTGAGACCAACCAGAAAAGCACCTGCAATACATCAGGCTCACGACAGTGGAACATTCCCATCTAGGGACAAGAGATGGCCTTCTCGGGAAGGAAAGCAAACGCAGTGATCCAGCAGATGCCTGTCTGCACCCCAGGCAACATCACAACACACTCTGCTCCAAGGAGAACCAGCTCCCAAAACAGGTATCAAAACACAGCCAGCGCTGGCTTTTCTAAAGGTTATTATTAGAAACTTCTATGATCTGAGAAAGATTCTGGTAAGGGCCTCCAGGGCTGCTTGCTCCTCAGAGCTTCCTATTTTCTGCTATTTCAAAAGAGTTTCCTCCATCAACCACCTTCCTCTCCCCCTTCACAAAAAGCTGAATTTGCAGGGCTGGCTGGAGAGGGCGCTCACGCCTGGGAAGAAGAAAGGCAGGGAGAAAACTGACGGCCACTCTGGAGTGTCCTCTAGGGAGCAGGGCACCCTCTTGTTCCCTCTCTGAGGAGGTCACCCAGGATGAAGGGGACAGACACAGGCCCCTTCCCACCAGCTCACCAGGAAGGCAGGCCCAGTGAGGCCCAGGACTTACTTTCCGAATGCAGTACTTGCTGAGGTTTTCATTGTAGCGGAGAATGACAACTTTGCTGGGCATGGCTGCACAGATGCAGAGCCCGCTCTCAATCTGAAAAGCAGGTGGGGTGGAGGGTGGGAGAAGAAGAGCATCTCCAGTGAGTGTACCAGCTCCACGGCAAAGCTGGTTAGGGGCAGGGTCTCTCAGGCTGCCACCACAGACCGAAGATCAGGTTGTCCGCCATGGGGAGGGGCCATGCTGGACACCTCTGGGTGCTTAGGAGCAACCCTGCTCTGCTCATGTGATGCCAATGGTACCACTACCAGTTGTGTTGAAAGAAGCAACAGGAATTTAAGGACAGGGTTTTCAAGGTCAAATTGTTAAGCAGAGGAGCCACAACAACTCCCAGAAGAGTCGCCAGCTAGGGCCTGGAGGACCACTTACCTTGCCAGCAGCAAACAAGTGGCAGCCCTTGACTGCTTCAAAGATGTTCGGCGAGATGTCCGGCTGGGCAGGGAGGTGAGACTGCGCGAGGGACTGCTTCACCTTCTTCACGTCCACGAGACAGAGGGCCCGCTCCTCTCCTGAGGGGACAGGGGCCAGCAGAGCACAAATCCCCATTAACACAGTTTAGGTCCAAGTCTTAGATCCAAAAGGAAAACATCTAGCCTCTCGGTCAAGACTGTGGGAGGAAACAAAAATTCCGCAGACAAAAAATTGGAGAATGTGAACTCAACGTTCAAACGCGTTCGCCACCAAAGTTAAGAACAGTGAGACAGTGAGGGGGCTTTTATAATATAAAGCAGTGGACACGGGAGTTCCGTGGTGGTCCGGTGGGTAGGACTCTGCACAAGGACTGCAGAGGTGAAGGTTCACTCCCTGGTTAGGGAACTAAGATCCCACATGCGATGTGACAAAAGAAAAGAAAAATTATAGTTTTAACTGGGTGCTGTGACACGATTTTATATATATATAGGTAGAGGAGACGAGAGAGAGTGCTGAGTGAATGAAGTGCATGGTCCTGGACTGGATCACGAGCCAGGAGAAAAATAAGGGACATTTTTGGAGCCACAGGTAAAAGCCAACTATGGACAGAGAGAACCTGAGAAAACAGGAACAGCAACAATTAAATTCCCGGAAATTAAAAAAATGCACCATGTGAAGCTATTCTTTATGATGTTATAGTGGCAGATATATTTGTTACACATTCTTCCAAACCCACAGAATGTATAGGAGTGAACCCGAATGTAAACTACGGAACTTGGGGTGACAGTGACGTGTCAGCGCGGGGTCACCGTGTGGCCCACTCGGGTGCTGATGACGGAGGAGGCCGTGTGTGAGTGACGGCAGAAGTATACAGGGATTCTCTCTACCTTCTGCTATGAACCTAAAACTGCGCCCAGGGAAAATGTCAAGATGAAAGTGGGGAAGAAGAAAGGAAAGCAAGCGAGAAAACAAGCTACCAGAGGAAAAGCACCAAGAGATCAAAGAAAGCTAGTTCCTGGCCGAGCCTGAGTTAACATCTGGCTGTGAATGTTTTCAACAATGCATTATTGTTTTCCTATTAAAAAAAATACTACCAATAAAGAAAGGAGAATAAGGCCTTTCTGCCCTGGGTATGTAAGAGAATGCCCTTGTTCCTAGCTGACTGGCTGAAGAATCTGGAGTCAGAGCTGCAACAGTGTGTGCGTGTGTGTGTAGGAAGAGAGAGAGAAAGAAACGTGTGTCAAACTGTGAGTGAGTGCTGCATGCTGAGGAAGGGTCTGGACCAGAGAGACGGCGATGCACATGGCAGGTGGGCAGGCTCCCAGAGCACAGGGCCTAGGGCCCCTTCAGGGACCCAGAGGCAAGAGCCGCTCCTGCTCCAGCCTGCCCCAGAGTCTGACAAACATGACATGTGGGTTTCAAATCGTTTCCCTTACAAGTGAAGGCAAAGCGCTGTGTCCTTGGCCTCCCACCTGCGATCATGAGGATCTTCTCCAGGTCCTTGATGATGTAAATCTGGAAGACTGCTCCAATTCCTGGGACGTGAGTGAGGGAGTTCTTCAAGACATTCAGCGCGTACAGCCCTTCCTCAGTGCCCACCAGCACCACCTGCCAGGGCGCAAGTCCCCGGGAAGAGCGTGAGCAGGGCCATGTCCCCATTACCACCCCTTGACACGGTCCTGGAACAGCATGAGGCTATGGCCAGATCCCGGCAGACGTTGCCCAAAAAAAGCATCATCACCTGGTCACTGAAGGGCAGCGTGCAGTTCATGTCCAGACGGTCTTCACCTTCCAGTTTCAGCAGGGAGTTTCCGAGCAATTTCTTTTCACATGTGAAAGAGAAGAGAGAGAAAAAAGGAGGCCACAGTGAGGCTGAACTGTTGGTGACTGGACTGTCCAGAGAGACAAAGGCAAGAACAGAGGAAAGTTTAAAGCCAAGGAGAAGGGCAAGTTACTCCTGCAGACACTCAGAAGCACACACCTGCTCCTGACTTGCCCCCTACTTTGATCTGAGCTCAGAAGGCAGGACCTGAATGTTATTGGTGTCTCTGGGTGGTGGTTAATTAGCATCGGGGCCATAACTTGGTTTAGCTGCAGTACTTAAATGAGCACAGGAGACACAGAAAGATTCTGTCACACAAAATAAGCCAAAGCTGAAGGGTGTCACTGCAAAGGGTTAATAAGCCACGTGGACGCTCCTGCCCCTCCAGGCAGTGGCACAAGTGCAAAGCCCAGTGTCAGCAGCGAACCAACCCGCTCCTGAGTCTCTTTACCTGAGCCCACGTGGGCAGAGGCTCGTAGGAGGTGCAGTCACGGCCCTATTGTACACACATGGATGGGGCGTTCAGTTAAAGGCTCACACGTGGGAGATGGGTCATCAACACAGGGCTTTCTCGTGAGAGGGAGGCTCGTGGCTAAGGACTTCCGACTGCTAACACTTAAAGTGTTTATTAGGAGCTAAGTGTTTGAAAGGAGCTGTTGGGTCTTTGGTGGTGGAAACGCCAGTGCGTGATGAGCACTGTTTGTATTCTGGAATGTTCCAGGAGGAGTGATGCCAATCAAGGCCCACCCACATCTCTAATGTCTTCAGGAGTAGGATTTCACAGTCCTGCCTTTGGAAGAGCAGATCACGTAAAAGCAATTGAGCAGGTTATGAAAAAGCTTCCTGAAAAAGACATGGCTTTCGGCAGGCCTTTGTGCTGCTTGTAACAGCAAGGCTTTGAACCATGTAAATGCATCAGGGTAAAGGAGAGAGAGCATTTCCATGTAAGTAATTTGCAGCTGTACTGCCAGAACTAAGACCTAGTACGCCCTGAAGAGCTGGCCAATGGTTTCAGGTGGGGGGACCTGGGAGGCCAGACCCTGCCTGGGAGCCTGGATCTCTAGGGGCACAGAATCCCATCACCCTTCAGAGGCAGAGGCCGAGGGAACCCCCACCCAGTCAGCTCCCTCTACAAACACAAGCTCTGGCCCGCATGCATACTCACAGCATCGGCTTCTGCCTTTTCCCTAGACACTCTCCCACCTGCCACAACTGACTCTAAGGCAGTGACCCAGCGCTGCTTGTCGGGAAAGCTGGGAGCCAGCAAGTAGAGGGTCCTCCCAGGCCAGCAGGTGGTGTGGGGGTGAGACTCCATCTTCAGGACATAGGGGACATCTAGGAGATTGGGCAGAGAGTGCAGGGTGGAGTTGGCCCACCCCACCAGGAGGGAGGGCCAAGCCACCCAAGTCCCAGTTACTTAGCAGAAGTGGAAGTGGGGGACGGGGGAGCCTTCTTTGCAGGCTGATCCGGCACAGGCCCCCCCTCCCACCCGCGCTGAAGGCTGCAGCCCAGCCCACCTCCCGGGGCGGGGGCACCGCCCCTCACCTGCTTTGGCTGTGTTTGCAAGTTCAGAAGCACCAACGGCGCCATGAATAGACACGTCCCCGTCGGGAAGGCACAGCTCAAATTCTTCCACCGGCCTCTGTCCAGCTTGGTGCAAAGAGGAAGGGCAGAAAGAAAAACAAAAGAACAGGAACAAGAACAAGGGAAGACGAGAGGAAGAGAGAGAGACGGAGTATGCGTGGAAAGAGAGGCGCACGAGAACAGAGGAGGGAGGAGATGTGCAGAGAAGGTGGAGAGGGAAGATAAAAACAAAAGTAAAGTGTGTCAGATGAAGAGCACAGTCAAATTTCGGATGACGATGCAGATTTAGGGGTTAGTTGGCTGAGGCGGAAGTTCTCGGAAGGTGTATTAGCAGGTGGAATCTTCAGGGCAGCACCCTGCAGGGTCTTCAGAGGGGAGACCTATAGACGTGAGTATCGTACCAATAACCTTTAGCGGAGTCATTTGGGTTTTAATTTTCAAAATTGGAAAATTCGTAGAAGGCTTGCAACGCAGTCCGGAAAACATAGCCTTCACGCCAAGACTGGGAGACCTGGGCCAACCGCGTGCAACGAGATTCCCCGACTCATTAATTTACCTTCTCTGGCTTCGTTGTCGTAAATGAGGACTTTGGAGCCCTCCAGAACTATGTACTTCCTGTCCCAGCCTTGCTGTCCTCGCTTGTTATTCCTGGGAAGACAGACGTGAGAAAGAACTGTTTGAATCTGGAAGAATCGGGCAGGAAGCAAGAGTCGGGAGGAGAGGGAATCCCAGTAAAGAGGCTTCCCTGAAAAACAACAGGAATGACATGCTGGGCCGGGGAGGGAAAGCTTCCTTCTACCCTCCGGCTTGTGGGACTGGACCTGAATTCAACTGATGTAAGACACGTGAACAGGACAGAAGCGCACACACGTTTAATTCTGTGTGTACGTGGGAGTCTCCACAAGCAAATAAGCCCCCAAAGCAGATGGGCCCAAGTGCTTATATCCTAAGTCAAGCGAAGAGCAGGTGACCGTGGAAAAGTGACATGGTCTGTGCGCACAGGTTTCTCCCCACCGGCCTTGCCCTGATCTGAAGATAAGAATGCTCCATTCCTCCTGCTGCAGGAAGAGCAGCTTTGACGTGGGAGTTTTATATATCCTACTTTCCAGGAGAAATAGGGAAGGTCAGAGTGCCCCTCTTGCACCTGCTGTTTTCTAAGTGTCTTTAGCTCGAAACAATCCTTTACCCCAAAGTGGTCTTTTCTGGATCAGCACATCCTGCCACCCTTCACCAGCCACAACTTCCCTACCCCCTGCCAGGCCAAACCTCCCTGAAGCAATACCTGGGCACCTTCATCCACCCTTCCAGGTGCAAGCTGCTGCTGGGTTCCTTGGACTGGAGACCCGGGGAGTTCATTTTGTCACGGCAGAAGGCCTCGGTGAAGTGTGTGGCATATTCGGCTGGCAGGCCACAGGTAGCTGGCAAGCACGTGGAGCACTTGGGGTGGCACATGACCTGACATTCTAGGGAAAAGCAGGGAACAATCTGAAAACACACCCAACTGATGCTGGACCATTCCCTGCCTCTGCCAGCCAACCCCAGCCCCCACCCTGCCTGGCCCTGCCACCCAGAGCGCATTTCCTGGCTTCTCCCAGGCTGCCACAGACAGGTGTGCAAAGGACACATCTGCACATCTTCCTTAAAGCCAGGACACAGCCTAAAGGCAAGGAGAGACCAGCCTAAGGGAAAAGAGGCTGGAAGTTCACAAAGCCCAAGGCATTTTGCACAGGCGATTGGCGTCATGGGCTGAAAATATGTATAAATTCCCTCCTTGAACATGGGGAAAACAGTGTCCTTCCCCTGAGACTAAACGTGTGAAAATGAATGCGCTATATGATGGGCTTCCCTGGTGGCTCAGCTGGTAAAGAATCTACCTGCAATGCAGGAGACCTGGGTTTGATCCCTGGGTTGGGAAGATCCTCCTGGAGAAGGGCAAGGCTCCCCACTCCAGTATTCTGGCCTAGAGAATTCCATGGACTGTATAGTCCATGGGGTTGCAAAGAGTCAGACATGACTGAGCGACTATATGATAAGGAATGTTTAAATTAAAAAAAAAAAAAAAAACCCACCGTTGGACAGAACTTTAAGTGGAGACGCACAGGCGCCCCACCACAAACGCACAGCAGCCGCTCTTACCAAGACACTTGGATGCCTGGCGTCCGAAGTGCACAGTATCCAGACACACGGCGCACTTCGTGGCTCGCATGTTCAGTCCCACGTTGAACCGGTGAGGGATGTTGTGGTGCATGCGCTCCTTAAGACGCCGGCTGAATTCTGGAGGGAAATTGTATTTCAAAAAATCAGAGTGCTGCAAAATAATACCACAAGAAACTGAAAAGACACCCACAGGATGGGAGAAACGTTTGCACATCATCTCTCTGGCAAGGAGCCTGTAGATAGGATGTAGAAAGAACTCCTATGATGCAATAATAAAAAGACAACCCAATTAAAAAGTGGGCAAAGGATGTGAACAGATGTCTCTCTGAAGAAGATAAATAAATGGCCAAGATGCACAGGAAAAGATGTTTGACATCATTCTTCATTAGGGAAACGCAAATGAATACCACAGTGAGATGTTAGTTCACGGTCACTGGATTATCTAGACTCAAAACTATGGGAAATCATATTATTGATGAAGATGTGGAGAAATGAAGGTCCTCATACACTGCTGGTGGAAAAGCAAATGGTGCAGCCACTGTGGAGTCCAGAATTACCAGATGACCCAGCAATTCTACTCCTAGGTCTATACCCAAGAGAACAGAAAACATATGTAGCCACAAAATTTGTGTACAGAAGTTCATGGCAGTTATTATTTATGATAGCCATAAATGGAAACAACCCAAATGTCCATCAACGGATTAATAAAAAAGATGTGATAATCACACAACAGAATGTAATTCTGCTATAAAAAAAAGGGAAGAACTGATAAATGCTTCAAGATGGATGAATCGGAAACACATTATGCTCCACGGAAGAAGCCAGACACACAAAGTTACACGAGGTGCCTCCTCTATGGGAAATGCCCAGGACAGCAAATCCATGGAGACAGAGAGCAGACTGGTGGCTGTCAGAGGTTCTGGGAAGGGGGAAATGGCAAGTAACTGCCAATGAGTTTAGGGGGCTTTTATTGGCAGTCAAGTAGAGGGACCAAAAATGTTTTAAAAATTCGAATGTGATGATTACACAACCTTGTCAACTTACTTAAAAAAATCACTGAACTATACATTTCAAACAAATGGATTGTATGGTATGTGAATTATATCTCAGTAAAGCTGTTAAAAAAAATTAGAGCATCTTAGTGAATTGTGAAACTATTTTAACACTAACAGATATGTCTAGATTTATATGAATCAAATTAAGATCACCATTATCTGGTTATTAGGAATTAGGTTTTATTTAAAAACACATTCCCAGTAGGACATGTTTAATACTATGGCATAGCTGTTTGTGAGCATAAACATATGCTTCTAAATTAGTTGTTTGTAAATATTTTAGTCGTGAAAGGTATGTTTTCCAGATGAGATCATGGAGAGCTTTCCAGAATCCAGTTTAAAAATCAACATTCTTGAACATATTTAAATAATTTTAAAGACTTCATTTTAGCTTCTTGCTTCAGATTATTTCATAGAGAATTTCTGTTCAATACAAGACCAATAATATGTTATAATATTTTCATAACCAAAGTGTGAGTAAACAAAACACAGCAAATGAACTAAAGTAAGTTCCAGATGTACCAGCCATGGTTTTACATTAATAATTAATGTAAAACATGAAATCTGCAAGCTTGTAACTGATGAGATTTGAAGTATGTTTATACTATGGTTAAAAAAAATTACTATTCTGAAGTACAGACTTTCTATTAAATACATAGACTGACTGAAGAAGTCCCCCTTCGTGCCCAGTTCTTCCATGAATGACATCCTTTTTAAAAAAAATCCAAGTTTTAAGCCTCAAAGAACTGATTCCCGCACTTAAATTCCAATCAGTTAAAATGAACAACATTGATTTTTTCTGTTTAGAAGGCTCCCTTCTCAATAGTGACCTAACTAGGTAAAGGCAGCTTTAAACAGAAAAGCTCAGGACCCAAATTTCTGAAGCCAAATTGGATTCTCTGAACGACACTGTCTTCTTCCTTTAACAGAAAAGCCGTGAGGAACAAATAACGTAAATGCACTCTGAACATGCCGTGCACTCCAGATGTCTGGAGTGTTGCAGACTACTCAGGGAGCTGCTCTGTGCAACCTCATGGAAGAACACAGGGGCCAAAATAATTTTCCTCTGTGTTACCAGCACCACTTTAATGACTTTAAGAGTGAGGCTCTTGGATTCAAGGGGTTATGTAAACATGGGAAACAAGATGACACCATTACTAAAGAAGAAAGAAATGACAACAAAATCCCACTGAGACTGGCAGCTGAGGTGGATTGATGGTGATACCCTGATATTAAACCACAGCTACTCTGCTCTCCCTGTGACTTTCCAAACCAACTTCCTTGGCTTTGTTTAAAGTCTATCCCACCTCTAGGTAAATAGAGTACATTTGAAACCCCAAAGAAAACTCCTCACACCACTGGTATAAACTGGTACAACCAACCTTCAGAATACACACAACTTTTAACCCAATGATTCATTTCCCAATAACTTCTCCAAAAGTCACAGCACCCATAGCTGTGCAGAGTGTTCACTGCAGGGTGTGTATGGAAACAAGGAACTGGAAATAACCTAAATGCTTGTCAACTGGGGTCTGGATTAACAGGTGGAATTATAAACCCCCCACCATGGAATACCAACGCAGCCCTCTAAAAATATGGGGTCAATCCATATGGGTTAATATGAAACCTGCTAAGAAGACGTTTTAATTAAAGAAGAAAGATGTTCTGCAGTGTAGAGCACTGTGGGCTGATATTTATGAAAGCAAAGAGGACTATTATTTTCTCATATCCCTTAAATATGATTCTGTGACACCTAAATAATACAGACATGCAGTTAGTTCATGAGCTATGGCTGGAAGAATACAAAGGTGGACTCTGGGTAAGGGAACTGGGGTGGGGAGAAGGCTTACTGCTTATTCTTTAGCCCTCCATATTATCACTTGTCATTTTCACCCTAGGTCTGCAGTTCTCAGTCCATTAAAAAAAAAAAAGTCAATGCAGGTCCAGTGGCCCCTTGAGAACGTACCCTCTGGAGTGGAAGACTCCTTCCTGCGGCTGGACGGCGGGGCGAGCAGGCTCAGGGCGCTGGGCTGGTGCTCGGGTGACCGCACGATGGCGGACATGGCGATCTGCTGCCTGGCGGTGGCCGGCGTAGATGGGTGTGGGTGGTCCGCGGCTTTCCGATGGGCAGCTGGTGAGAGACCAGTCCAGCACCTTTAGGTTAGTGGGGTCCCCGAGAGGCCCCAACCAAGTGGACTGCCCAGGGGCTGGCTCTCAAAGGCCCAAGACCACAAGGACACCCGGGGTGCCACATGGGCCACGCCGAGGGTGCCGTCACCACCAGGCTGAGCTAGTCTCCTCTCATCTCCTTGAGATGGGCCCTCGGCCTGGTGCACCGCCCTTGCTGCCCAGAGCGCCCGTACCTTCCTCCCGGGCAGAGCGGAGCTCGATGCGGGTCTTCTGCAGGGCTTCCTCGAGCTCCGCGCAGCGAGCTTTCTCCTTCTCCAGAGCCACCTTCAGCTCATTGTACTGCAGAGGAACCTGTGTGGGCAAAGCAGGGTCCTCTTTCCGTCGACTAAATAAACCCTAGCAATGGAAACAGAGATATCTCCTAACTCCTGGAAACTGGCACTGGGAACTAACTAAAGGAACTCTGCCTCGGGACGAGCAGACCATGAGAGCCGGGCGCATACTCACTGCAAGCGGGTTTAGTAAAAATGGCATGTGAAGGGGTGGGGGGACTGAGCCACAGCCCCTCCCAGCTGGCTGGAAAAAAATGGGGGTGCGGAAGTTTTCACCGAGAGGGTTAAAGATGCTTGAATTGCCACCACCTCTTCCTTTAGCAATTCCAAGGAGAGCCATTTCCTGAGACTTTACCCTCAAAAAAAATGGAAGTGGAGGATGGAATCAGGAGAGATGGTTCAGAAATCTTGCCTTGACTTTGTCTCATGATGCTTAGTTATAAGACACAGAGATGAGTGGTTGCTTTTTTAAAAAAAAAGGGGGAGATACTAAAATGATGTCAACACAAGGGGCTTATGCCAAGAAAAAAAATGCAAATGGAATATGTATTGTACATGGGAGAAAAAAAGTAAAACATAGGATAATGAGACTGAAAACAAAATTAACAACCAAAAAACACATGGGAATACCCTGACTACATCAAGTGATATAATCAGATAACAGTCCACTGCTAAAATAAAAAAGATTCAACATCATCAGCACATACAAGCACAGTCACACAGCACACAAGAAAGTCCTTGTCCTACAGCCACCACTGTTCTCTTCTCTCGCTACTCTGTTCTCCAGAAGGAGAACATCACTACCCCAAGACCCCCTTCAGCCTGTCACCCAGTAGCCCATCTTCAGAGGCCTTCCTGTAGCACCACCAGTGCTATGCTGACATCTGAGTGCCTCGGGAAGTCTCCAGCTCCTCAGAGACCTTCTTGAACGGAGAACACCCGGCCAAAACTACCCTGAAGGCTGCAGTGGTTCGGGGAAGCATGCTTTGGGCTTATTAAAAATCTTCCATGTGTATCTATCAGCCTGTCCATCCGTGTCTCCCGGTCATTGTTTTAAATTGTTACCATTTAAAAGGGAGGGATGGAGCAGCACCCCATGGAGGGGACAGCTATCCAGTCCGACACTTTGGGCAGGTCACAGCAGCGCTCTGGGCCCCAGCTGCCTACTGACCCAATCAGAGGGACTGAGCAGATGATGTCTAGTTTTTCTGCAGTCCCTAGTGCATGACCTGAGATTCCTTCTCGGGCCCCATACAGATGACCAATTAATACCTCTGGAATCCCATCCCTGTGACCTAAGCACTGCTCTCTGTCTAGAACCCCATGTGTGCGTGCTCAGTCTCTTCATTCTTCATTCGTGTCCAACTCTGTGTGACCCTGTGGACTACAGCCCTCCAAGCTCCTCTGTCCATGGGATTCTCCGGGCAAGAATCCTGGAGTGGGTTGCTGTGCCCTCCTCCAGGAGATCTTCCCAACCCAGAGATCAAACCCGCTTCTCTTACATCTACCTGCATTGGCAAGTAGGTTCTTTACCACTAGCACCACCTGGGAAGTCCTAGAATGGCACACAAGTGACCTCTCACTCTCTAGAGTCCCTTACACATGAACAGAGAACCCCCTCTGGAATCTGGGATGCCAACGTGAACACTCGGCCTTCCTCTCTGCTGCCTCCTCCTCCCCGGCTGCTTGGGGAAAAAATCTCACTCCTTCACAGAGGAAGGCCGCACAGTTTTAAAGGCCAGGAACACAGCATAGTGTGTCGCAGATTCCAGAGTGACAGCCTCTCTTAAAGAGCCATTCTGATGATCTCAAAGCCTCTTTTATCAACCCAAAACAAAGAAATGGTGCATTTTGTTTTCTCCGATGTTCCAAGGATTATCTACCCCAGTGACCTTCACAGAATCATCATGATTGAGCAAAACTGTCCACTCCCTGCTTTTCAGACCCTCTGACCCACCTTTTTCTTTTTGGCGGGTTGGTCCATTTTGGCTTGCAGAAAATCGATGAGTTTGGTTTGTTGGGAAATAGTGCCTTCCATTTTCACCTTCTCATGAGAATAGAGAACCTAAGGTTTATGAAAACAAAAATCACCTCAGATGCCGAAGGAAGTATACTTTTAAATTTGATACTTCAATAAGAAATAAAGTCATCACAACATTAACAAATGAAAAATTCAACACAAGCCACACTGAGCCAATTGTTATTTACTTAGTCCTAATCTTACTGCCCACCATCCCCCACCCAACAAAGACAGACTCAAGTACAAAGATACATGAAAAAGCAAAAATAGCAAATGGTGAGTAGAAGAATCTAGAGGGTGGTCATGATAGAAATTTCCCAGCTCCTCTTAACATTTGAAAAGTTTTCGTAATAAAATACTGGTGAAAATACACAACACGAAGAGACTGCTCATCTGGCCAGGTGGCTTTGAGCCATCACACTTTGCCTCTGTAGACAGTTTTTCAGTAAGCTCCTGGTGCTGGTTCTCACCTGAATGTTTTCCAGCTGATATTCCAGGTCACTCCTTTCTGTCTTCAGCAGATCAGCCCGATCCAGAGCTTCTTGCAGCCCTTGAGTCAGACGGAAGATATGATTCTTCTGCAGGTCCATCTGCTGCTGTAACTTGGCTTGCTGGTAGGGGGAGAGGCCAGAAAGAGAAGCTTCAGACCACACAGAATGCAACATGCTCCCTCACTGTCCCTGCTCAGACTCATTTCCGATGTGGCACCAAAATTTCAGCTCACTCCAAGATGACTATCAGTTGTCTGATATTCCACAACGATGCACGAGCAGTTATCTCAACCATTGTTGAGAGAACTCACTTTGTGATTCTCCGAAGGCGTACACAAATGGGAGTCATAGCACCTTTAACTCAAAGGGCACCGCGTCAGTGTGGGAGAACAACAAGCACACCAACAGCCCAGGTGGAAGGAGATGCTACCATGAGGGGAAGGGGGGTGATCCCAGGGTCAGTACGAGCGTCCGTAAAACCCACGGAAAACAGAATTCTGTTTAGCACATTGCAAATAGTTTGGTGCAAGAACTCTCTCTCCGATTCTTTTTTCCTACAGTGGAAGTCAACCAGAAAATGGGGCAGGTGATAAAGAAACTGGCTTTATGGCTCTCTTACCTAACGTGCTTCTGTTTCTAAAAAGCACAAGAGAACAGCTATCCTGACAGGATACTGCTTGGTTTCACCCCACCTCTGGGGTCCAGTCTAACCATACTAGCAGTGACCCAAACACTCCCGTCCCCAGGGGCCTAGACCGTCTGAAGACTGAAGGACAGAGAGCGGTAAACAGCCACCCACCATCATCAGCGGGCTTTCCCAACAGGCGAGGGCAAACCTCAGTGCTCTCTGCCCCAGCAGGCCAAGAGCTACAGACGACCTTGAAATCTGCAGAAACCTCACCACCATATTTCTCTTCCCGCCACCGATGTCTGCGTATCCATTCCTACTCCTCAGTGCCCTTCCTCCTGAGAGGTAGCTGATTCTGAGGCATCATGGTGTCATGGAAAAGAACCTGGGCTTTAGAACACTGCAGACCCTGGTTCAAATCCTGGCTTTTTAAAAAAAAAAAATTTATTTGGCTATGCCAGGTCTTAGTTGTGGCACGCAGGATCGAGTTCTCTGACCAGGGATCAAACTCAAGCCAGAGTCTTAGCCCTGGACCAACAGGGAAGTCCTCTGACTTTAACTCTTACCAGTCCTATGACCAGGGGCAGCTCATTGCCTCTCAGACCCTCAGTCTCTTCATCTGCAAGCGGGGGTAGTAATGCCCTCCTCTGGGTGACACACCAAGCCCAGTGCCCAGCATACAGCAGATGCTCGATGAATTTCAGCTCTGCCTCCTCCATCCTCCTTTCTCCACCCAATCCAGTCCAGGTGTGCCCCTGTCACTTTCCCACCTGCCCTTCCTACCCCAACCTACTCTACCAGCCCCTCTGCATCCATCCTCTGTAAAGCAAGAGGTAC
Source organism: Antilocapra americana (assembly GCA_007570785.1). Lineage (NCBI taxonomy): Eukaryota > Metazoa > Chordata > Mammalia > Artiodactyla > Antilocapridae > Antilocapra > Antilocapra americana. The sequence goes on from ML663006.1 coordinate 5,725,475, forward strand.
CGGTCCTAACTCCGAATCACCTGCCCTTGGTGCATGACCTACAATTTCTGAATCAAACCACAGAACACCCTAAAACACAAAGAAAGAAAGCGAGAAAAACAGCTAAGATGATCTCTCCCAGGGAGCAATCCGTCCCCTGTAGCACAAATGATTACTCCTGCAAATTACCCTCTTTAGTTTCCTTCCGCTATTTTAGGACAACACTAATTACTAGGCAGGAAGCAGAGAAACAAGTACTAGGGACAAGAATCTGTTTGGTGACAGCCAGGCCCAAAATATTTCTCTAGAATCAACACATCAACTGTCCATTAGCTTTCCAAGAAACAGGCTGCTTATTTACTACAATAGAGAACAAGTAAAAGTGACATTTGTGCTCTTGGGAGGAAATAACTGAAATGCTTATTATAAAGTAAATAGAAATGAAATGTTTTCCAAAACCATTTACCTGCTTCCCAAAGAGCAGTAAATGGAGGCTATCCCCGGTTGGTGTTAGACTGGAAGGAGGGCTCCAGCCTAGTGACTAGATCTGCCCACGCATTTTATGACCGTGAGAGCAGACTGGGAGGAAGCACAGGGGAACCAGGCGACAGAACGAGAGGGTGAAACAGCCCTGATAACTGGAAGGGTGGACCAAAGCCAACAAGAGAAGGTTTACTAGGATGGTATTTCAAAAAAAAAAACTTTGAATAAATAAAGATGTTTTTTAAAAAAACAAAACCATGTACAAGGGCTGGTGGTGATCTAACAGATCAACGGGTGTCAGTGGTGTGATACGCCACCCAAAGAGCCCAGGGCGGTGGTGGGGCCAGCCCACTGCTCTTGTGTTGTTCAAACCCCAAGGACTTCTGGAAACTCGGTTCGGAAAGATAAACCTACCAGAAAAGAACATCCCAATCATGGTGGGACTTGAAATGTTTCAGTTAGAAAAGAGAAGGTGATATGGAGTCAGGAGAGCTGAAGAGATATAGAATCCACTGTCAGAGGGATAATAAAATAAAAACTAGCTCTCTCACAGAAGTATCGCACGGAGTGTATGAGCTAATTCATGGAAAGTACTCAGGCATCTGGCACCTGGTATGTGCTAAATTAAATGAGTTTTTTTTTTAAATAATAAAAGAAAAAAGAAAAATAAGTTATTTGTATTACTAATCAAGTAATATGATCATTAATCAATATTAACTTCCTACTTTAGTTGGACATATGAGACTACTCCCTGTTTTCAAATGTTTTGCTGTATGGTTGGAAGGTACAGGCTTTAGTTCAAAACCAGAAAGGACTTTACAAGAGTTGCCAGAAAAAAGAGTTGGGCAATCTTGAGTTACTGTAAGTCTTGAGGCCCAGGTGCCCCAAGGCCCACCTGTGAAGGGGGCTGGGGAAGGCATTCTCTACCTTGGAAGGGGGATTATTTGACAGGATCAGCAAACGGACTCGGGGCTCTGGCCTTACTTCCAAGTCGGGACTAGTCATGCCTGTAGACAGCAGTGTCAGAAGAGTCTCGGAGGCCACTTTGGGCCCGAGAGAAGAGATTTGCGAGAAAGCTCTGCTAGTGAAGTCTGCCAGGGAGAGGGCAAAAGGAGCATGGGTGCCAGTGCCAGGAATCTGCACTGAACGACATAGACATTCTCTCCCACTGTGACAGTGATGCTGGCCCCGTGTGCAGGCATCATGCTGAGCCCCTGACCACCGCTGACACCGGGCCCACCCCCAGCCAGGATGCCAGCCGCATCCTTAACAGTAAAGATCACTGTGTTTCCCAGTGCTCTCAGCTCTCAACGAGATCTGCCTCCAATCCAGTGCAGCCAGATGTCTGTGCTCAAAAAGCCCTCTGTGAGGTGCAGACAGGGGAACTGGAAATGTTCCCCAGTAGTTTTGGAAGTGAGAACAGGGGACTGAATCAGGATGCCAGCCTTCTATTCCTAGTCTTGCCACTGACTCACCATGTAACCTTGGACCAAAGCACTGAGTTGTTGGGGCCAACGCTCCTTCCTTGGAAGGAAAAGAGGACAGGCGAGATCACTGATTATTTCTGTGCTTCCTGTTTCCAACGTGTGTCCAAAGTGGGGACGCTGCCTAGTCATTCCAGATAAAAGACAATTCTTTTATCATTCTCTATCTTCTGTCATTCTCTGTTTGACAATCAGAGAGATTTAAAAATTTCTATTATAATATTCTGAGAGTCACCTTTGGTGAGATTTCCACCCATGTGTGTGTAATATTGCTTTTATTTAAAAACTTTTTTGTTGTGGTAAAGTACAATAAAATTTACCACGTTAATCGTTTGTGTTATTTTTGGCCGCACATGCAGCATGCAGGATCTGAGCTCCCTAACCAGGGATTGAACCCACATCCTCTGCACTGGGAGCACGGAGTCTTAACCACTGGACTGCCAGGAAGTCCCCACTTTAATCATTTTTAATCCTACAGTTTGGTGGCTTAAGTAGAGTCACATAGATTGTGCATCATCATGGATCCATCTCCAGAACTTCCCAACTATATTTTTAAAAGTCATTCTAGAAAACATTTTATGCTCCTCTACAAAATGTGCACCACATTTTTCAAACTTAAAAGCAGAGTTATAATACTTTTACCAGCAGAGTTCTTCAGGGGCTACAGGAAGCACACAGTAAAACCTCAATTCACCAGAACGGATAACCTGGTTGATTCAACTGTCAGGCTCACTGTGGCTTAAACAGAACACTCTAGAGTCTAACTTCTTATGAAATACCTTTATAAAGTACATTTGTCCTGGACAGGTCAATTCTAATGAGCGAAGCCAAATTATCAGTGATTCAGCGAAACCAGGGCTTTGGTTGGGAAGTTGTCCTCAATTTAAACAGAGGTTTTCAGAATTCTATTCCAAGGCACAGGAAATAACATAAGGATTGGAATGGTTTAGGAGATCAATTTGAGCTTTTTGTTTTGTGTCTCAAAGGCAGGGCGTCATTTTTTTTTCCATTGAATTAACTGGATGTTCAAAAGTTTTCATGAGATTTGGCATTCAACATTACCTGATCAGGTCTCTGTCCCGTGCACGAAGCTAATCAGGCTGCAAACTTAATACTCTGGATATTAACTCTAAAGAACAATTTAACTCAATATCTATTCGCCCTCATATTTAATAAACTTCCAGTTAGCACTTACTCACTGTGTGCCTGACACTCCATTAAGCACTATTTGGGAGGACACAATGACAAAGAGGCCCCCAGGGCTTCTTGACATGTTCTTTTAACAGGTTAAACACCTTCCAGAGAGTACCCAGTGACCATCTTATTCTTCCTTGAGAATTTCAACATTGAAATCTGAATTTCTTAATTTGGACCTGCCCACCTGAGGACAAGTGTTCACTTCTGAGAGTCTACCCAGCTCTATTTACCAGCCATCTTACACCCACCTCTTCCAGAAGCCTTTGTTTGAGCTCTCGTTCCGTCTCCAGCTTCTGTTGTAAACTTCGGGCATTCATTTCAAGCATAGCGTGCTTCTTCTCCAGGTCATTGAGCTGGACATTTGGAAAAAATTGGCCGTGACACCACATTTAGGAACGTTATATGCTAATGACTTTTGCCAATATCCACAAGCCTTCACAGCCAAAGAAAAATCAAGTTCTAAGGGTCAGAACATAAACACTGATTTTTAAAGTATATCACAAACGTCCATGTGATATACATAAGCCTTATGTAGGTTATTCTGTTAGGAGAAGATATTAGTTCTAAGGGATGGGTCATACGTGTAGCTAGCTATGACAAGTTCTAAGAAGATGACTTCTCCAGAATTTATTTATCTGACATGCTTTGGCTGAATTAAATCATCATATTCCAAATGCTTGCTTGCATGGGATAACATCAGGGACTCTGGAATGAAAGGGCAGACAAGCTGTCTTAAGGATCTTGTATCAAGTCACAAAGGCAGAGGGTGGCCCTTAAGTAGACATGTATACAAATAGTGACTACTCTGTCAGGTGATGATTTTGATAAGAGGTATGGAGGAGAGAAATTCATCCTGAATGGCCTGTCACTGAGAGAAATGGGGTCAGAAAGTCTGGAGTCTTAAAGGATGGGTAGGACTTCGCTATAGAATACTTTAGGAACAGTCAGGTAGAAAAAAAAGTCCTTCAAGCTAAACACCAAAAAGCTCATTTATCTCCAAATAATACATTTACTTTTTTCATGGTTAAAGAACATATTTACTTTCCTCATGGTTAAAAAATTAGTAAGCCAATAACAGGGAACTCAGGAATATTCCTGAATAGCAAGCTCTAGCTTGAATCTGGTCATTTCTATGAAACTCTGGTAAGAAAATAACCATGGATGCCCATAAAGTTTTATGTTCATCACAATGTTATTTATGACAGCAAAACAACAACAACAAAAAAAACACAAAAAACTGGAAGAAGTTCAAATTTCTAACATAAGCAGAATGATTAAAATAGGTGTCTCTGTGTAATTGATGTTTCTAGAACTACATGTTCAAAAAATATTCACTAATTCAGGAAAAGCCCCTATTTATGTGATTTTTTTTTAAAAAAAATGATGTAATCCTGTTTATATAGTAAGAGCCTAAATTTATCAATATAAATAAATGAATATAAATTCACCAACATAACAATGTTGACAGATTACCAGTTATGTTTTCTTTACTTTTCTGTGGTTTCTGTATCTTCCACAATGACCCCAAATAATCACTTCTATAATCAGGAAATCACAGTTACCCAAAATTCAGCAGTCAGATTATGTGTGTGTGTTTGTGTGTGGGCATGCACACACACAAAACAGTGTGTATGTATGAATCTATGTGTATATATGAAATTTCTCTAACCTTTACTCTTCTTATCTATAACACAAAAGCACCTACTCTAAATCTCTTTTGAGACTATTTAACATTGCCAAACACCAGTGTGTCACTTTGTAAATACAGAGCACTTCATGGACAGGACGTGTGTATTTCCAAAGTGGAACATGAGGAGCTGTACTGTCCTCAGATCCTGCTGTGTCCTGGACTTAGAACCCAGAGACGCTGAGGCTTCCGGCCACTGCAGCAATGGAATGAGCAGGAGTCCTCGCCACCCCGCACTTTCCAAGGATGCTCAACATCAGATCCACGAAGGCTTTCAGAAATCAAATGCCAGAAAAGAAGAGTGAGGTGCACCCAGGTCAAAACCTGGACCTCAGGGGCCCTGGCGGGCAGATGGTAGGAAGTCACTGACCAACTCTGATACCCCAAGTACCCACCACCCCCACTACTGCCAACCAAGGGTGTCCCTCGGGAAAGCACAACAGTGCGACTTGGTTTATGAAACACGCCGACCATGGGTCAAGCGCATGTGAATACCTGCTGAAAGAAGGAAGCACACGTGTGTATCTAGAAGGCAGGAGGGACGGGGGCTGACCTTGTCGGAGAGGCTCTCGGCCTTCAGCTTCTGCTCCTTGAGAGCCTGCTGCAAGGCCAGGATCTCGGCCTTGTGCTCCTTTACAGCCAGCTCGACCACCTGGCGCGACTCAGTGATCCGCTGGTCAGCCCTTGCCCTGCGGAGAGACACAGGCACGTTCAGAAACCCTGTCACTGCCACTCTGCAGGAAGGAAGCTGGCCCAGCGTGGACCCGGATAAGCAACCAAACAGGCTGCGGGCTGGAGAGAGCCCAGCCTGATCCCTTGTTCCGAATTATGTGAAGATGTGACCCACTTTAGGCCCTGGGTAAAAATACTCTTAGCAGGTAAGGTTCCAGTGAATATGAATGCACTTGGAAGGGCTGAAGGGGACGAGGCATTTTTCCCAGTGCAACTGGGCTGAAAATGGCAAGACTGTTACACCCTCCTGCAGGAGCAAGAAGGAATGAGGTCCCACTGAAGGAGCACAGTGCAGAGGACCATGTGGGGCCCTGTTCAAGCAAACACTGCCTCCCCTTAAAGCAAGAGGTGAAGTGTTCTGGAAACTGAATCTTGAATCTGCTGGGTGTGCCTGTAAATAAAGTGAGAGAAGAGAAAAACTGGAAGCACACTAGAAACATCACTTGCCCTCCCCAACTCAGGTCTCCTGTTTTGCTGCTTCCATAGCTGGACTCGTACAGCCTCCTCCACTGGCAGCCCTCCTTCTCGACCTGACAAACCCAAGTCTTACTCAGACTCCAAGGGTAAACTCGAAGGCCATGTCCTCCACAAAGCCCTTCCCAGTCTTCTCTGAGAAGTAACCTCTTCTTGTTCTGGACCCAAAGCATAAACGTACTACTGGCCCAGCACAACCCACTCTATTTTAGGTGATAAATAGTTCAACGCACAGTTGATCTCCTGTACTACACTCTTAGCCTCCAGAAGACAAGAATTAAGAATTATATTTTAGGGACTTCCCTGGTGGTCCAGTGGCTAAGACTTCTAGCTCCCAATACAGGGGGCCAAGTTCAATCTCTGGTCAGGGAACTAGATCCCATATGCCAAAACTAACAACAGGCACAGCCAAATATATAAATAAATATTTTTTTAAAAATAAGAATTATATTTTACTCATCTCAGATCCCACATAACACCAAAATAGAGGAAGGGGAAAAAAATATGGGGGGGGGAGGGGAAGAGAGCCAAGATCTTTCACAATTGCTCGTGAAAGAAAGAAATACATGAAAGATCTCCCTGTGTGTGTGCTAAGCTGCTTCAGTCGTGTCTGACTCTTTGAGACCTTATGGAGTGTAGCCCACCAGGCTCCTCTGTCCATGGGATTCTCCAGGCAAGAATATTGGAGTTGGGTTGCCATGCTCTCCTCCATAGGATCTTCCCCACCCAGGAATGGAACCCAAGTCTCTTATGTCACCTGCACTGGCAAGTGGGTTCTTTACCACTAGTGCCACCAGAGAACACCTTCACGCACGGTTGTGCATTCTTGATGCTATGGTCAGACTCTGCCCCCAAAACTGTCTACAAAGGACTCTAGAAACAGTTGGGCTAGGAGCTGGACTTGCAAGTGGGAGGGAGGGGTGTGTGTGAGAGCAACCAGAACATACGGTGAGGACACGGGAGCCCAAGTACTGTTCGGGGGGAAACAGTAACAGGAAGTCTTAAACCAGCAGCCCTTTCACATTAGCAAATACTCTGAAAGGGAAGATGTCCAACAGGAGAATATTTCTACCAATTTCTCTTGAAACTTATGGGTTCCCTTTGCTTCCAGTCTTTCTTAGTGTAGCTGATTTAGCACAAATTATACATCTAAGACAGCCGTGAGTCTACTATGGTCCACCAAATGTGGGAAATACTGAAACGAGTCTGATAGAGTCCAGATAAATGATAAATAAATACTTCCACGAATAGTTACCTTACTCAGGGAGTTCAGAGTATTACGGGACAGTAAGTTTCAGGGGAAGGTGATATTAGTGAGGTTATGGAGGATGAATAGGATTCTGTTGGGCAGACATGAAGCCACAAAGCGGACACCAGCCCATAGGGTACCTCTCTGCAAACTAGGAAAGGCATGTGTTCTTTAAGACCGTGCACTTCTACCTGTTGATAAACTGTCATAATATACTGGTTTTGTTAGAATGAACACTTTCCCACCATGAGCTGGTAAAATGTCACAGTAGATCCTCAAGTCTATTCCCAGCAATGCAGTGCGTAACCTGCAAACCTGTGACCCTGGCAGGAGGGAATCCTACACTGGGAGAACTGGGGAAGTAGAGGAGAGATACTACCTGAACTCAGGATTACAACTGCCTACCAGGAAAAGAAGAAAAAATAAAAAATTCCAAACTATTCTTGTAGAGCAGCTGTTCTCAACTGGGGGCAGCTGCCCCCTCAGGGGACACCGGGCAATGTCTGGAGACATTTCTGGTGGTCACAACTTGAAGAGGGAGCAGCTACTGGGATTTAGTGGGGCAGGTCCTGGGAAGCTGCTCAGCACCTTACCACGCACAGGACAGGCGCCACCACAAAGGACTGTCTGGTCCCACCTGTTAATGGTGCCAAACCTGGTGTAGAGGGTTGACTCGCATCACACATGACCAGGATCAAAACAGTGACGGTCTTGTGACTTCCCTGGAGATCCAGGGGCTAAGACTCTGTGCTCCCAATGTAGGGGGCCCGGGTTCGATGCCTGGTCATGGAACTATTAATAGAGCCCACACGCCACAATCAAGACCTGCTGGAGCCAAATATTCAAAAAAAGAGGAGAGTGACGGTCTCGCTGCACAGTCACAATGACACAAAATCCATGGAAAGAGCTTCTACAAAGGAAGCACTGAGACATTTTGCCCTGCTGACTCCTAGGGCCCTGTACTGGCTGACTGGTCATCAGCTCCTGCCACTGGCACCATCTGTATTTACCTCGAGGATGACTGACCGATCCTGGTTGGCCTGAGTCTCTCAGCTTTAACACTTGAGTCTTACGTCCCAGCACCTGCTCAGTCCTGGTGGAGTGGGGCACTTGCCGGGAGCTCTCAGGGAGATCCTGCCGCTGCCACCTGCCACTGGCTCTCTACCCACATAAAGTCCCACCTGCTCTGCTTCTCGGTGTCCAGCATCCTCTGCAACTCTCGAACCCGACACTCAAACTGGGACTTCTCGTCACCAAGGACGCTCCTCCAGGCCTCCCACTGCCGCTCCTTCTCCAGCAGCTCGTCGTTCAGGGCCTCCAGGTCCATGACCTGCTCCTCCAACATCGTGCAGGTGGTCTTCAGAGCCTCCATTGTCTGCAAATCAGCACCACTGAGTTGTGCCTCATAGCAAATGAGGATTTCCCGGGTGGTACTTTTGTCGGATCAGTTTCGGAAAAGCATGGGCTTCTAACTAGTCTGAAAGACACTATCTTTTTCTCCTACAGACCAAGGGGATTAGACAAGAACAGATGAAGGGCCATTTCTACCAAGATCTTATAGAAAGAACTCAGAGGAGAGCCAGGGAAAAGAGACCACACTTAAGAATAAAGCAACTTGGGAATTCCCTGGCAGTTGAGTGGTTAGGACTCCCAGCTCTCCCTGCCGAAAGCCCAGGTTCAATCCCTGGGTGAGGAACAAAGATTCCACAAGCCTCACAGCTTGGCCAAAAAAAGTTTTTTAAAAATAAAGTGGCTCACAAAAGCATTCTATTCTATTTTTAATGGTTTTAAACCAAAATTAAGAACAACTATACATGGGACTTCCCTGATGGTCCAGTGGTTAAGACTGCAATTCCACTGCAAGGGCACAAGTTTGACCCCTTAGGAAACTAAGATCTCGCAAACCATGTGGGGCAGCCAAAAAAATGAAACAAAAAATCCAAACTACATACTTCTAAAAGCTGTTTTTAAAACTCGCAAACCTCCAAAGCACTGACATGATTACTTTTACTGACAGGCTCAGTCTGAGAACACTTGGGAGAGATGTAACTGGCACTCACTCCAGAATCTAAAGGGACTCCAGGTTTCCCAAGGTCTCCAACACTATTCATGGTCCTTACTTGCTTCTGGCTAGTGAGCTGCATCTCCCGCTCGGTGATCTCACGGCGGAGATGGTCCACTTCACTTCGCAGCTGCACAATCTCGTCGTTGGCACCAGAGGCCTCATCGAGTTGTTTAGACAAGTAGAAGTTTTGGTTGTTGAGCTCGGCGTTGTCCTCTGTCAGCTGGTTTAGCTGCTCCTCCAAGTCTGTGATCACCTAAAAGAGGAAAAAATCCGGTTACACATGGAGTCAGTTGGTTGGAAATGAGAAATTGCTTCTAAAGCCATCCATACTTGAACCTATGTGGTAATGACGACCAGCGTTTGCCCGTCCAGCCCCCGAGAGCCAGCCTCCAGCTGCCACACCCGCCTCCTTAGCGCCCAAACCCACATACGCTGTGGGAGAACAAGAAATGTCTCGGGTTCCTTCTGACTCAGGATTCATCAAGAAAATATGGCAAGAGCAAATCAATCAAAAGCGACTGCCATATGGAAGGGGCAGCTTTAAATGAGATCAAGTTCATAATAGAATGTGGAGGATGCAAACTGAGGAAAGAGGAATACTAAAGAGATCAGTATCACAATCAGCTAATTAAGCTGAAATGCCCATGACATCATTGACAGAACATTATCATGGGAGATGGTCTTGGAAGGCAAAATAAAGTTCTTATCAAGGAAGACTGAGTGAAGGACACTTAGAGTTATGTTAATAATATCTCAAGTAATAAATTTAATTTCATGCAACAAAAGAAAAAAAGGAAAACTTAAGGGATGTTCAGAATAATCTTGAAAATATAATACCGTATGGATGGCATAACTTTAAATGGTTCTTCTTATACAGCTGACTATCAGGAAATAGGAAAGCACGCATATGAAATTGTCATTTTACTGAAAGAGATGTAATCTGATTTTGCTAAATTATTTCCCTGCTCAATGGTGGAATGACTTCAATTTCAGCACATTTAGCTTTCCTATTCTCTTTGCTGAAGTTTAGTACCAGAGCTTGCAAAGAGCTTTTACATATAATACTTTCGAAATTTAAGGGCAATTTTCTAATAATAGTTGGAATGAGGCACACAGGCAGTAAATTAAATTTTATATAACAGAAAGGAGTAAATTAAAAGGAAATGCCTCTGGGCCTATGGTTAATTGTTTCCCATTTTCAAACCTAAAGCAGATTCAGTTTCTGAAACGTTGCCACTGTTTTCATGACTAACTCCCTGTCTTAACCCCTTTGATTACCAATTAAAAAAGAAAAATCTTCCCAGGCACATAGAATTAAAGAATGTCAATTACATAGAATTGTTCAGTGTGGTTCAGAAAACACAGCTTTTCATTTTGTTCACTGAGCTGATGAGCTTTTAATGCAGTAAGTGGTCTAGTAATTTGTACTTTAATATCAAAAGCCTTGTTAATTCCTACTGTACCAGCTTGAGTAACGCTATCAGCTACAAGAAGGGGAATAAAGGTTATCCGGTCCAGTTCTTGGCTAAACCTCCTTCTTTATCAGGATGAGAAAAAAAAATAGGAAAAAACTGCAAGTATGTCACTCCAAGCAGGCATTTGTGCTTCACAAGAATGCTTGTACCACCCCTCAAGTAATATGGTTAAATCTCCCTAAAGCAGAAACGATGAATAAATGGTACCTAATAGTTCAACAGGTTTCCTTCCTATACACAGTAAATCCATTCCTTAAGACGGTTTTTCCTCCTAGACTCCAAATATCTACACGGTGCCTCCTTTTACCTCTGCCCCAAAGGGAGAAAAACAAGACTGATGAGGCAAACTGCCTAGAAGTCCCAGATAAGCCATCTTGAGCTTGGTTGTGTTGGTTTCTCCACCGACGATGTGGAGGTATAATACTATACAGACAACCTTCTCTGTTGTTCTGGTTTAAACATTTTGGATTTTTATTGTATGATATTCTCCCTTAACACATCATGTGAAATACAAGAGACAAAAGTGAGTGACTGAGGTGTTAGTGAGGCATAATGGTGGCCCAGGGGAAACAAACAGACTACAGAATATCTACCCGTATAAGAATACATATGCTGCCAAAATTATTTGCCATTCAAAGATATTTTTAAGCCTTTAGGCACCTATTCGCTTTCTTTGACTCACTAAAAAAAAAAAAAAGCCATTTATTAAATGCCCATTTCTGCCACCTCTTCTCCTCCCCCAATTAGATAATAAAGTGCTAAAGAAAAAAAAAACACTCAAAAAGAGCGAGGGAGGTGCCGAGATTATTACTATCACTTCAAGTGAAATGGACCCACTGAGTAAGAAGGGGCCTTCTATTTCCTTGTCATCATCCTGTTTCAAAGGGTCTCCTGTTTCTGATTTCTAGTTACAGTTTGTGGTGGCTGGCTTTGTATTTTGTCATTATCTGTACTGCCTACTTGACAAAAGGAGAATCATGCGTTTGCAGGAAGCATTCAAGAACTCATTAGAGTGCGTTAACTGATCCAGACATTGTACATATTCTTTCTGCCTCGGCCATAACACACTTGGCTGCTGGAGTTGCCCAGGTGGTGGTATTAAGGGTTAGATGTACTCCTACACATAGATATTGAGCTGATCTGAGACACAGGCAGTAAATGAATGATCTCTATGATTTGGAGGGAAAAAAAAAGGATAATAATAGGCAATCTTCAATTCTGAACCAGGTTATATAGGCAAGGAGAATTCTTAGTTCTACTTTGTGGGTATATTCTCCCTACAACCAAGGGCAAATGATCTGTGTCCTGTACCAAGAGACTGTTAACCTTTCAACCCCAAGGATACAAGGCAGGAAAAGATAAACTACACAGCTGATTCCATCTCAGTGGTAAAAAAAAGATGAGGGAGATAGCTCCATAATGTAGGGGCCAGCAGAGCTTTCAGATATGCTGTTTGTACAGATAAGAGATCTGGGTAAAATTCTAACAGAAAACAGGAATACAAAAAATGTATCTACTCTCAGTACCCCCCAAAAAATTTTTTTAAGGTCTCTATTTGTTATCTGTTGCTTTTCAAGCAAACCTCACGGTTCTGCAAAATATAGGTTACCTTTCACACCTCTGCTGGGCGACCAGCAGAGAGAATGTTACCTGGTAAACGACCAAGAACACACCAGGGGTGAAGACACCAGCCAGATAATGAACATCAGGCTGAAAAGACACAGGGCTGACATCCTATTTTAATGCCTCGTTCCTTCTTGAGGGCGGCTATTTGCATATTATTTATTTTTAATCTTATAGCTGACAGATTGATTCATAATTAAAACCATGTCATATGTTTGCCCACCAACTCCTCTCCAGAACAGACTTAGGTAGGGTTTTAGGTGCCAGATTGAATCAAATTCTTTTTTTAAATCTCTTCAAAATATAGAAATGGCCTGAGCCTGAAAAATCTTACTGCTCATGAGCTTTTTAAAAGCTGCTAACTGGGAGCTCCTATTGATCGAGCTATTATAGGAGTTTCCACCAATAATGAAGATGACATTTCCCAGCAGAGACGGTCTTGGACAGCGCCGCCGAGAAAGGAGCATCTGTGCTCTTCTGAAGTGTCTGTAAAGCAGCCTTTGAACCTGAGGAAGGATAACTGAGATCCACCAGTGCTGCCAAGTATTGTTCTAAAGTGGTGGTTTTCAACCTTTTTGTTTTTTTAAGGAGCAGAGCTGTTTTCTAAATAAGATTCTGTTCTAAATCCAATATGAGCAAATAATAATAGTTATCACTGATTAGCACATTCTATGGACCAGGCCCTGTACAAATGTTGATGTATCACCTAACTTTTGCAGGAACCTCTGTGAGGCAGGTATTATTACCAAGTTTCTGATTCTGTGACTCAGTGTTTCCTAGGTTTAACTGTTCTGAAAATCTGAATGTATACAGGAAATAAACAGCTGTCTCTCTTCCCTCACCCAATTCCCAAAGAGCAGCAGTTAAATGAGCTGTGCATCCTACAATGAATGGTGTGTTGGAATTGAGAACATATAATGTCACCCCCATTTTATGGACAAAGAAATGGAGGCTCCAGTGTATAACATCACACAGGTTACTGAGAGGCCAATTTAGAATCTCAGCTAGTCTATCTGACTCCAGAGCACATAGTTTGGACCCCCAAACCACCCAGCTGGCCTAGGTGAAAGGTGGGTGGAAATCACTCTCTTGGGTTCCCCCTCCCACTGGTGTAGACTCCCAAAGGCTTCAGAAAGCCAAGGCTAAGTAAATGAAGGATTAGAAGTCACTGTTCCAGGAAAAAGCAAATTTGAGGGATAAAGAGAGTATAAAAGTTATGTAAGTTAAGAAAGTAACCAATTTCGTAAGCTAAGAAAGTAACCCATTTCATTCTATATATTGGCATATTAAAACTAGATTTCTGATTTTAAAAATGGGGTGGGGAAGAGTAGGTAACAAAAGTGCACCGGAAACTCTTGAGGGTGATGACTACAGTTGCTATTTTGATTGTTTTGCTAGTTTTAAAGATATACACACATTTGAAATCTCATTAGGTTATTATACTCCAATTATCCCTCAATAAAGCTGTTTTAAAGTAAATAAATAAGTGATTTTTTTAAAAAAGACTAAAAAAAGAAGAAAACCCCAGATGAATGGAACAGATTACTGATGGACACATTTAAAATGCATCCAAGATTATTTTAGGAAAAAACAGTAATGCAAAAAAAAAAAAAAATCACAGTGCTAAAATCCTCTATATCTTCTTCAGTGATCATTTATGAGCATGTATGTATATAAGCAAATAACTCTCATGTAAAAGAAGAAACCAAGACAATTAAGAAACTTTAAAAGTAAAGCAAAAGGGTACAGGAACAGAATGTATCAATTTCTCAAGGAAGGGACGTGAGAATGGAGGAAATCAACAGATATCCCTAAGACAGGCTCACCCCACATCTGGCCACTGGCATCAGGGAATATAGACCTGAACACCCGTCAGGCACCTACCAGAGTTACGCGGAGGCAGGTCCCATGACTAGCTCTTCCACTCCTGGGTGTATATATATGTTTGTCAGAAACAAAGGCTTGTAAGCGCCAAAGGACCTGTACAAGAAGCGCTTCCTGATAGCTCTGTCCCTACCAAAAACAACCCTGACACCCATCAACAGGAGTACAGATAAACAAACTTCAGATCTAAACATATACTAGAAACATGACACCATAATAAAAAAGAAGAAAACCTTGACAGTGCAACATGGATGAACCTCACAGACAATTTAAGTAACAAAAAGGCTAAACCCAAAGACCTTATTCTCTAATGGTCCCATTCATATGAAACTCAAGAACAGGGAAAACTGACGTGCCGTATCAAAGATCAGACTACTAGTTACCCTTTGGGCAAAGCACACTGATGGGAAGAGGGCAAGAGGAGCCTTCTGGGAGCGGAAACAGACTGTATCTTGGTCTTCGTTGTGGTTATACAAATTGTCTCTTCACACACACATCAACTGAGCTGCACACTTTAGATTCGTTGCACTTCGTGCGCTTCACTGTGTGCATTCTATAGCTAAATGAAGGGAGGCGGGATGCAGGGGGCATACGACATCAAGACTTAGGGTCTCATTTATAGTAGGTGAAGAGAAAAGAAGGAGTTTATTACCAGAAAATAAAATATGTATATAGGATGTAGAAGGGTGTTTCTGGAAATTCACAGATGCAAATAAGACAAATAGAGACCAGCCCACTGAGAATTAAGCAGGGAACAAAGAGATGAAAGGACCAAAGAAAGGAGGGAGAACTATGAATAAAGGATACCATCCCTACCTTCTGAAAGGGGCCTGTTTTAGTCCTTCACTCTGATCAAAAATAGACATTTTACCCTATTACATAACCTATGAATGATGCTTATCTGCTCCTGGAACTGACTTCTCTCAATATAAATAACATCTCCCCAAGAGTCCTAAATTCTGCATTTGCATGTTAGGAAGCCGGATTCTGCCTGATAGAAAGCTAACATTTCTAGATTCTCCAGGAGAAGAACTTGTTGGTCTTCCCTCTCTGAAGAGACAGCAGGCTGAAGAAGCCTGACACATCTAACTGCCCCTGCCATCTCAGGCCCATCTCAGACAGAAACTTCTAGATTGAAGAAGGAGGGGGAGCTCCCTTGGGACTTTTGTTGCAGCTTTTGAGACCCTATTAGTGGTTCTGCAGGGAGAACTATTTTGACCATTCCAACAAGCCTTCTCCAAACATAAAGGATGGCTTAAACTTTTAAAACTGGCAGGAACCCAAGAAACTAAGGTTTTCTGAGGCTTAGAAACTTCCACATCAGTTTGACCACATCAAGCTGCTTCAAGCTGAAAGTTTTTATCAAAAATCAGCCACTGATATTAGAAAGAGACATTCCCACTTTTCTTCTTAGTTTTAGTCCCATGTCACTTTCATCATCTTTGGTTAATACTCACAGTACAGCTGTTACGAAGGGCATCAAATTTGCGCTGGATTTCATCTCTATGTGCCTAAAAGGTAAGAAGTTGATTGTAAATTTTTCATAGGATGGAATACAAATTCTACATGCTATGGGTCAAATAAAGAAAATCACAAGCCAAGAACCCTGTTGCAGCTGCCCCACTACCTTTTTTTCCAAAGAATTAATCAAGTCAAGCCCAACAGGAGAAGCTACAGAAATACGCAATGTCTATTGATAACAATTAACTATTTAGACCACACATGGGCTTCCCTTGTGTCTCAGCTGGTAAAGAATCCACTTGTAATGTAGGAGACCTGGATTCAATCCCTGGCTTGGAAAGATCTTCTGGAGAAGCGAAAGCTACCCACTCTAGTATTCTGGCCTGGAGAATTCCATGGACTGTATATAGTCCATGGGGTTACAAAGGGTCAGACAACGACTAAGGGACTTTCACTTCACTTCACTCATACCCTGCACAAATACATATAACATTCAGATTAAAACTAGGGACTCGCAGAAGAAAGGGAAAAAACATAGGAGGAAGTTTTAATCTCCTTTATTTGTCTTACTCCATTCTTAACCTTTCCCTCTTCCCTCCAAGTGGCTGCCTGCCCCCTGCCCCAAGCCTTCTCCCAAGAAAGAACACACACACATAGATAAATACAAGACAATAACCAGGACAAAGTAGGGACTTTAAAAAAAATTAAATCCAAAGCTGTGGAGATTCAGAAATCCTTTGTAGTAAATATTTACTTCAAATCCTTGAAGTAAATATTCAGGCTTTCACCAAGGTCGAGGTACTCTAAACCAGTAGGATTCATTCATCTGACAAGGATTTTTCGAGTACATACAACATGGCAGACATTGTAGCAAGATACAATTCATATGGCCTAACCTTCATTCTGGTGTGGGCAGACAGAAAATAAATAAGCACATGATTACAAACAGTGGCAAGTGCTATGATGGAAACAAATGGGGCCTAAGGAAAAAAAAAAATAAGGGGGTGGGGGGAACTTACTTAGATGGGGTAGTCAAGGAGGGCTTCTCTGAAGAGGTGACATTTAAACTGAAATCTGCAGGATGATGAGGGGCCAGCCATGCAAAGAACATAAAAGAGCAGAGGGAAGAGCATCTGCAAAAACCCTAAGGCAAAAAAGGGTTGGGTTGCATATGGGGAATAAAAAACGACTGAGTGGCTAGAGCAGTTTTTTATACTTCAAGTTGTGACATGAGAGCAAGGATGTCAAGATGGAGTTTTTTGTTTTGTTTTATCCAATGAAATGGAACAAACAGGAAAAATTGGAAAACATTAGCATGCACTTTAGACAGTAAGGGTGAGTACTGCTGTTGGAAACTTGTTTTATTATTATGAACATAATTCATCAAATATAAGTTGCTATCAATTGTAAAATTCACCACAGCTTTATGTAATTAAGAAACAGAAGTACTGCCAATGAAACTATGACACATTTATGTCCTTATGATTATATATAGGCTGTAAGATACATCCTCATTAGCTACCTTAAAAATTAATGAAATGCAGTATACACGTCCCCTTGTAGTAGACTGTAAGGTAAAATGTATTCTTCTGTGGGCTGTGGCCAAATGACTTTTGAAAATCACTTGTCTAAGTCACAGCAAGAGGGAAAATGTGGCCCAAGTTGATGGTACAGAGGCAGGCCCAGAACCTTGAAGGCCTAGAAAACAGTTTGGATTTCATTCAAAATGCAATTAACTAAAGGTCAACAGAGGTTTTAAGATGTGGGATGACATGGCCTATCGTTTTGTGGATGCTGTAAGAAAAACATCAAAATAGGACAAATGTAAAAGGAAGTGGAACAATCACTGAGGAGGTTATTGCTGTCATTTAAGGAAGAGAGGATGGTGGCTTGGAGCAGGAGCGTGGCAAAAGATGGAGAGAAATGGATAGAGGGGAGATCTTTTTTGGAAGCAGAGGTAATAAGACCTGCTGATGGCCATGGGGGCCAAGGGTACCCTAACAGAATTTTGATTTGGGAGACAAGGTAAATTATGGCACCATCTGCTTAGCTATGAAAGCCCAAAGAAGAATCTAGTTTGAGGCAGAGGAAAAAGTGCTACTCCTCTTTAGAAGAAATATTAGCCTCTATCAGAAAATCTAGGCCATCACTCAAAAGTCTACAAATAATAAGTGCTAGAGAGGATATGGAGAAAAGGGAACCCTCCTAAACTGCTGGTGGGAATGTAAACTTGTGCAGCCACTATTGAAAACAGTACGGAAGTTCCTTTAAAAATTAAAAATAGAATTACCATATAATCCAGCAATCCTATTCCTGGGCATATATCTAGAGAAAACTCTAACTCAAAAAGATACATGCATACCAATGTTCATATCAGCACTATTTACAAAAACCAAGACATGGAAGCAACCTAAACGTCTATCCACAAAGGAATGGATAAAGAAGATACAGTACATATATATATAATGGACTATTACTCAGCCATAAAAAAGAATGAAATAATTCCATTTGCAGCATTATGGATGAATCTAGAGATTATCTTACTAAGTGAAGACAGAAAAAGACTAATGTCATATAATATTACTTATATGTGGAATCTAAAATATGGCACAAATGAACTTCTTTACAGAATAGAAACAAACTCACAGGCACAGGAAACAAATTTATAGTTACCAAAGGGGAAGCAGGGGAAAAATTAGGAGTTTTGTATTAGTAGGTACAAACCACTATATATAAAATAAACAAGGTCCTATTGTATAGCACAGGGAACTGTAATATCTTGTAATAAACCATAAAGGAAAAGAGTATGAATCACTTTGCAGTACACTAGAAACTAACATCACATTGTAAATCAACTATATTTCAATTAAAACAAAAAGGTCTATAAGTAAGTCAAAATATTCATCACCTAATTTAGCTGTGATATACTTTATAGTGTCTCTATTTTGCCATAAACTAAGATTTCCACATGCTCAGTGGTAAAGAATCAGCCTGCCAGTGCAGGAGATACAGGCTCAATCCCGGGATTGGGAAGATCCCTCAGAGAAGGAAATGGCAACTCACTCCAGTACTCTTGCCTGGAAAATCCCATGGACAGAGAAGCCTGGAGGGTTACAGTCCATGGGGTTGCAAAACAGTCAGACATGACTTAGCAACTAAATAACAACAAAAGACTAGATGAGATGCTGCAGAAAAAAAATTAGTGAACTTTGTAGACAAAGCAACAGAGACTATCCAAAATAAAACACATAAAGGAAAAAATAAAGATTTTTTTAAAAGTTAATGCAGCATCAATGAGCTGTGAGATAACTCCAAGGAGCCTGATATATATGTACTCAGCATCTCTGAAGGAGTACAGAGGTGAGACCAAAGAAAAACCTGAAGAAATAATGGCCACAAATTTTCCAAAGTCAATGAAAAAATAAATCCACGGATGAAAAAGCCTAAATGATCCCTAAGCACAGGAAACATGAAAGGAATTAAGCTTTCATGAAATGAATAAATGAAAGGAATGGAATAAACATGAAAGGAATAAATCATATCATAATCAAACTGCTTAAAATCAGTAATAAAGAGAAAAAGCTTAAAACCAACCAGAGAAAAAGACAAGTTACTTAACAAGAAACTAAGAGAACAAAGATTTCTCACAGTGAGGTTGGCGAGGTTTGGAAGGAAGGAAGCTAGAAGACAGTGGAATGTCTTTAAAGTACTGAAAGGAAAACAAAAACCTGTCAACCTAGAATTCTATAGCCAGCAAAAATATCTTTCAAAAAATGTCAGAAACGAAGGTGAGGGTTTCCTTGGCGGTTCAGTGGTTAAGACTCTTCCTATCAACACAAGGGACACAGGTTTGATCTCTGGTCCTGAAGGATCCCACATGCCATGAGGCAGTTAAGCCCTTGCACCACAATTACTGAAGCCCACGCACCCTAGACCCAATGCTCCACAACAAAAGAAGCCACTGCAGTGAGAAGCCCATGCACTGCAAGTAGAGAGTAGCCCTCAGCTTGCTGCAACTAGAGAAAGCCCATGGGCAGCAATGAAGACCCAGTGCAGCCAAAAAAAAAAAAAAAGAAAGTGAAATGAAGACCTTTTCAGACACAGGAAAGCTAAAGGAATTTGTCATCTGTAAACCTATACTATGCTGCTGCTGCTGCTGCTAAGTCGTTTCAGTCATGTCCAACTCTGCGACCCCAGAGATGGCAGCCCACCAGGCTCCCCCGTCCCTGGGATTCTCCAGGCAAGAACACTGGAGTGGGTTGCCATTTCCTTCTCCAATGCATGAAAGTGAAAACTGAAAAAGTGAAGTCGCTCAGTCATGTCTCCACCAGGCTCCTCTGTCCATGGAAACCTAAGAAATGTTAAAGGAAATTTAGGCAGAAGATGACAACCAGAGTCTTAAATTTATACAAAATAAAAGAGGACTAGAAAACCAGCAACTGCAGACTGATACATTTTAAATCAAGAGTTATCACTTAAAATCAACTTCTCAAATAATTATTTTCATCAATTAATTTAAAAGATTAAAACTTTTCCCCAAAACTCAGCTTTTTGCCAAGCAATGATATAAGATTTATTAACTTAATAAGGTAAGACTACTATTTATCCAAAGTAGAACGTGGCTATTTGTACTACTTGTGAATCTCATCTGTGGGTATCCTGGATATCGCCCTTAAGTTAGTAAACTCTAGAGCAGGAGTGAACAACTTTTTTTCTTTAAAGAACCAGATAATAAATACTTTTGCTTTTGAAGGCCATCAGTCTTTGTCACAACTATTCAACTCTGCTCTCATTACACAAAGGCACCCACAGACAGTAGGTACACAAATAGGCATGATGTGTGTCAATAAAACTTTACTTGCAGAAAACAAGAAGCAAAATAAATTTGGCCCACTGGCTGTAGCTTGCCAACTTCCCTCTAAATGACTATTTGGTGTGATATCTCTCAAAGACAGAAACAGGGAAGCTAAAGAAAGGTGGAATTAACTTCTTCAAAGCTGAAGCAGTGATCATTAAAAAAAAGCTCTCTGGCCTAGACTGAGGAACAGAAGCCCTGTTCCTGTTCCACTTTCTGACTAACCGCAAAGTTTCCAAGTAACACTGCACCATTAAAAACTTGTTTAACTGCTCTACAGTAGTCTGAAATTCCAATCACTAATATTTCTATTGTAATTTACCATTATGAGGCCTTTGCATCATTTTGACACATCAAATAGCAATCTTCTCTGAGGTTATAGTATAGGGAACCACTGTTGTGACTGCTGGAGGTGTAACAACCAGTGAACTGATCCGAATTTAAAAATAGCAAGAAACATGTTTTACGTTTCTTTGAAATAAGTTGTAAAACGCATAAAAAAGCAAAAAGTCACACAACAGTATATATGAAGGTAATAAAATACATAAGACAAGGTTTGAATTCTCTTGGATATAATAATATATTAAATATATAATTAAATTTATGTTTAAAATTATATATTTAATAAATTATATTAAATATAGAATGTTGAATAATATAATAAAATATCCATGTATTAATTAGATATTAGGAGCTACGGACTTATACCCTTAAGGTATAAGCCAAGGACTTATACTCTTAAAAATTACTGAGGACCCCAAAGGGCTTTTGTTTATGTGAGTTATGCCTATATTTACCACATTAGAAATTAAAACATATCTTTAGTATTTAAAATAAAAGTACTGACTTTGTACCATTGGTGCAAATGCTACACAATGAAAAATGCCACAAGACAGCTTAGTATTATTATGAAAACAATCTGAACTTGAGGATGCCCATGGAGCCACAGACCCCAATTGAGAACCACTGATCTGGGGGTCAGATGGCAAGAAGCAGAATGGACAGACTGCAGCCTGAAAATCAGAGAGGTACTCACTTTGGGGAGGGCTTATATCTTCTTGAACTTTAAGGCAAGTTACAAGAGGAATGAAGAAAAGAGAATTATTATGCAGCCTTGAAGAGAGAAAATACCCACAGAGCTGTGAAAAAGGAAATTCATGTTTAGAGAGCTGACCGACTTCTGGCATCCACAGTCAGGATCCTACAACATGGGTTTCCACACATCCACCCCATTCTTTGGGAAGGCAAGTACCAAGCACAACTGTCACCTTAAGTGACCCAAACTCACATCTTGTCTTACCTATCATGCCCATGGCTTACTAATTCAATTCAATGATTGACAGTATGTAAAAGAGAAAAAGAGCATGCATTGACTAATGATTTTAAGAAATCAAAGAGGATAATCCTGGGATGCCACCATCACGCTCTGTTGGAAGGATCCCTTTCTTCAGTGTCTCTAGCTTTCAACTCTTGATTATTCAGCATAAGTCATGTAACCAAATCAGTAAAAGAACGTGAGGACAGAGACATGAAGCGTGGTCATTGGGCCATGCTGGTGGGCACAGAGCCTGTGTTGCTCCTCTGCTCTGCAAACTCATTCAGAGTAACATTCCCATCACATCATATGTCTGTATGCAATGACGTGTACACTCAAACTCTCTTCCACAAAGGGATTACATGGAGACTTAAATTTCAATTCCAGGTGAAAAAATTCTCTCTTCCCCTAATAGGCAATGAAGCATCTTAAAAGCATGGCTTTTTGTATAAATTTGACTCTCCTATTGGTCTGTACCTTGACTCAATCTTAGTTTTAAATGGCCCGTGAATTTCAAAGCAAACACAATTGACACAGTGGGGAAAAGGTGAAAGTGAAAATCGCTCAGCCATGTCCAACTCTTTGCAACCCCAGGAACTGTAGCCTGCCAGTCTCCTCTATCCATGGAATTCTCCAGGCAAGAATACTGGAGTGGGTTGCCATGCCTTCCTCCAGGGTATCTTCCCAGCCCAGGAATCAAATGGGGATCTTCTCCATAGCAGGAAGATTCCTTACCAGCTGAGCTACCAGGGAAGTCTAGGAAAAGGGTGAGTGGGAGAAAAAACTAAAGTCTAGGAAGACGGCTGCCCACCCTGCCAAACTTCACCAATGGAGAGCGCCCATTTAACTGTGTTCCATCTAACTTGGCCCAGGGACAGAGGCCAAAGGGGGTGACTGCTCCCCTCCCAGGTGAGAAAGTGGCCAACTCTGAGAATTAAAGCAGTAATAGCACATTTGACTATTCCCTTTTATTGATAAAACAGCCTGCTGTGAAGCACACAAACCACCTAGGAGACCACTTTGGACACAAGTAAAATTTGATTGATTGAATTTGATTGATGCTTACAGTGGGTCTGAACTTGGGCCGGAACAATGAGAGAGGGAGGGGGAGGGTGCTGCATCTGTGATCATTTTCTCTCTCAGAAAATATATACTTCAGGACAAGTTCAAAAAAGCTATTCAGGCAACAGCCACCTGTGGTCCATAACCAGGTATATTGGACATAATCAAGAGGAGGGGAGAGAAAAAACCCATAGCCCTCAAACTATAACTGAAGCAAACCGATTTGGGGTTTGGATTCCTGCATGATGTGTTTACAAATAGCCGCTGGACCAAAGGCACTTTCCTGCCATCACTGTGAACAAGCCCAATTTTCCAAGGGATCTTCATCTGTGAAAACTGTACAGCCCCAGTTTCCAGACTTAGGAAAGTCCCCCCCTCCTTTTTTTTTTTAAGAAGATGCTCTCAGGCAGTGATCTCATCTGACTAAATTAAGTCGTGACTTGCTGCTGTGCAGGCGTCCAGCAGCCATTAGACACAGCGCTTTCCAACCGGCAGCAAGGCAGGACTGAAAGACTAATCTCCCCACAGATAAACAATAGCAATGCAAACATACCCTCCTGCTTCCAAACAGGCAGGGTAAGACTCCGCCACCGGATCCTTCCCAGTTCCAACAGAATAAAGAGATAAACGTGTCCTTCTCCTCTGCTCCTGACTAATAGGATTTGAGGGACTACATGCCAGTCCCCTGGGGAGAAAAAGCTAAAGACAGAGCGCTAAGCACACGGTGGGGGCTCATCAAGTATAGATTAAATGACTGATGTCTCCTCCTTTCAGAGCTAGGGTGGTTCATGGCTGGGGCGGGGGAGCATATTAATATACAAAGCATTAAATATAATAGTGGCTTGATTTTAGGTGTCTTGTTTAGCAGCTAAGAAATGCTTTCTGGCTGTCTCTTTTTGCATTCACCCCACTCCAGGAAGCATATAAGCCTTCTTGCCATATATATTAATTTCATTCTTACCTCTTTTTTTTTCTTCTGTGATTTCCTTTCTCTCAGACTTTTCTTATTCTATCCTGTTAAACTGTTTTGTGTCTTTCCAAACTGTTTCCAATCCATTTTTGAAACAAGGCAGAGTATAAACAGACACTGTAACTAATTTCTTTAAACAAAATATTGGCAGCATGGGGCATCATTTAATGAGTGTTTTCATAGAGAAAACAACAGAAACTAAGGTTGCAACCGATATCTGAACTTGGCTGAAGTCCTGGAAAAGCTAGGATGCTCAGGCAACTTCTACAAAGGAGTTACTCTGCATTCCCAGAATCCTGGAAACCCCTGTATCCTGGACCAGTCCATAAGGACCCTAGCACTCTCAGATCATGTTCCCAATTTGGTCTCCAAACCCAGCTACTTAAAAGAAAAAAAAAAAAATATATATATATACACACACATACACATACATTCTTTTAACCAGGGTAAATCATAAGCAACAGAAGTCCATAATCATCTGCAGAAGTAATCCTACTCTGAAAAATGCTTTAGAGATGCTCACTGACAGAGATGGGGACAGCTCCAAAAATGAATCCGAATGAATAAGATACTTAGGTACTGAAAAAGGCACTGACCCCAATCAGCTGCATTGTGCCCTGCCCACAGAAGAGGGTATCCTGACCAGCAGGCATGAGTGTGCCCATCTGCTTGGCAAGAATAGTATGTTACCATTAGAAATATATGCACTTGATTGATACCAGCCATTAAACTCATTCATAGCTGGGCATAGCACCAGCTCTCTATGCCAGATCCACCAAGCAGCCTTCCAAAAGAGAAATGGGATTTATGACTAGGTTTTGCTGAAGGGGAAAAGGGTGAACATTAGCCACCCAGAGTATCCTGGTCAACTAGATGGATATATTTCCTCTGCAAAGCTTGGAATTTGGCATTTCATATGTAAAATTATTACCAGTCTTGTTAGCCTAGGTCAGACCCTATGAGAAGGATCAATTGTGGAATATGGTCAAACAAAGTCACATTTTGAGACTTGCAGAAAGAACTAATGTCTAGATCCAGGAGCCACCCACCACCAAAGATCTACCTCCTGAGAACCCTCTTCATGTAAGCAAACTAGTCTCTCAGAAAGAGCAGAGAAGCCAGGTCCCTTTTACAGAAACAATTTCTCATTTGTTAGGATCATTTCCATCCAGAATCTACCAAATGCATAATAAAATTCAAAACAGAATCTACAGATTGAGGGGGGAAAAAAAGGAATACAAATGAGGTTAATCAAAACAAAAACAGAAATATGGTAGAAAGATTACTATAAGATTCATTTTTTTAATGACTATTAAAAACTAAATAAAAGACCCAGGTAAATAGACTTTGGTTAAACAGAAATTTAAGATATAGCGATGATGATTTTATAAAGAAGAAAATACAAAAATAAAGGTGGAACCTTTCAAGATCCTTAGGAAAGCTCAGTTGATCTAGTATACCACTGCCAAAAAAGCAGCAGCCTACGTAAGTCAACTTTCTGCCTATTGAGCATTTCTCTGGCTTGTTTTTTCCTCTCTTGGCACTCTTAAAAGTGAGCAACTATCCTCAGCTCCACACACATCCTACCGTAAGCGCCTGGATCTCTTCTTCTGCTTCTGCTGTCGTCTCTTCCAGCTCCGTCTTGGCCTGGCGGAGCTGGCTCTCCAGGGCCGCCCGTGCCGCCTGCAGGGCTGTCAGCTGGGATTCGCGCTCCTGCAGGGAGAGCTGCAGCTCTGTGAGCTGGCGTTTGAGCTCCAGTTTCTGCTCCTCATGCTCTAGACTGACCTGAGACACACAGAGAGAGACTTGTTGACCTTACCTGAAAAGAAAGCCAAGACACAACCTGCATCTTAAACCTGGTCATGGAATCAAATTCTCAGCACTCAACTGAGAAGGAAAAAAAAAAAAATGGAATAAAACAGCTCTGATTTCGATGAATCTCAAAAATCAACAGGAGTGAGAACACGTATAACATATATACAGAGCATCCCTTCCTTTCCTTTATTACAGTGGTTGAGAAAGCTTCTAAAAAAATCCACACAGCAAGAACCTCCTATGAAAATTATGATTATCATTAGAAAAATATTTAAAAGTGAACATAAATCAACAGAACTAGACATGGAACAACTGGTTCAAAATTGGGAAAGGCATACAACAAGGCTATCTATTGTCACCCTGCTTATTTAACTTACATGCAGAATACATCATGCGAAACACCAGGTTGGATGATTCACAAGCTGGAATCAAGACTGCCAGGAGAAATATAACAACCTCAGATACTCTTAGGCAGAAAGTGAAGAGGAGCTCAAGAGCCTCTTGATGAAGGTGAAAGAGGAGAGTGAAAAAGCTGGTATGAAACTCAACATTAGAAAATTGAGATCATGGCATCTAGTCCGATCACTTCATGGCAAATAAAAGGGGAAAAAGTGGAAACAGTGACAGATATTCTTTTGGGGGGCCCCAAAAATCACTGTGGATGATGACTGCAGCCATGAAATTAAAAGACGCTTGTTCCTTGGAAGGAAAACTATGACAAACATAGAGAGCATATTAAAAAGTAAAGACATCACTTTGCCGACAAAAGTCCGTATAGTCAAAGCTATGGTTTTTCCAGTAGTCATATATGGATGTGAGAGTTGGACCATAAACCTGAGCACCGAAAAACTGATGCCTTCAAACTGTGGTGCTGGAGAAGATTTTTGAGAGTTCCTTGGACTGCAAGGAGATCAATTCCTGTCAACTCTATAGAAAATCAACCTGGAATATTCACTGGAAGGAGATGATGAAGCTGAAGCTCCAGTACTTTGGCCAACTAATGAGAAGAGGCAACTCACTGGAAAAGACCCTGATGTTGGGAAAGACTGAAGGCAAAAGGAGAAGAGAACAGAGGAAGAGATGGTTAGATAGCATCACCAATTCAATGGACATGATTTTAAGCAAACTCCAAGAGACAGTGCGGGACAGAGGAGCCTGGCGTGCTGCAGTTAGTGGGGTTGCAAAGAGTCAGACAGAACTTAGCAACTAAACAACAAAAAACATAAATAACATCTTGACAGTAACAAGGACATCTTTACAATGGGATTACAAGTAGAACAACAGACTGCATTCTACTTATTTTAAATATTCTTGCTCTGATTTTTTGTCATCAGGTAACCTGAATTAAGGTCACACTGTGAACTATTCATTCCTCCCACCGTCTACCCATCTATCTACTCAAACTTTCATCTATTCAAGAAATACTTACTTGGCAAATTCTGTATATAAAGAAATACAGAGATGAAACAGTCTCTGCCTTCAAGTTGGGGAGAAAACTAAAAACCAAACATTGCCATACACTGTGATCAAGTGCAGTGGTCCAGACATGCAGAAATGTGGGAACACAGCAGAGGGGGAGAGAAGGCAGTTGTGGATCTGTGTACTGCAGAATCCCAGGAGCCAAACAAGCAGATAAGAGGGGAAAGAAAACTCCAAGCAGAGGAATCAAGACATCCAAGGCATGGAGATGTGGAAGACCCTGGCACATCTGCTGACATAACCAACGTGATGAGCTATTCTAAGGACCAGACCCTGTGCTGGACATGGGGACACCAAGCAAATAAGAGATGCCTACTGCTGTTTGAGAGCTCGCTGTTTAATGAAGACAGCCAAGGGGTACACAGGGAATAAGCTAATCATGAAAGGCCAAGGGGACCCAAAGGAGACATCCCATCTAGGTCCAGGGGTTGGAGAGGGCTCCTTGGGAAAGGTAACACCTAAGTCTCAGAGGTCATAGGCATGAAGAAGAGAAAGACTTACAAGAGATGTAGCCTAGAGAACCAACAGTATTTTGATGATACAGTCACCATGGGGAACACTATGGCAGTTCCTTAAAAAACTAAAAACAGAGCTACCATATGATCCCGCATCCCACTCCTCAGCATATATCCAGAGAAAACCATAATTTGAAAAGATACATGCAACCCACTGTTGCACTGTTTACAATAGCCAGGACATGGAAGCAACCTAAATGTCCATCGACAGAGAAATGGATAAAGAAGATGTGGTACATATACACATTGGAATACTAGTCACCCATAAAAAGGAATGAAATAATGCCATCTGCAGCAACAGGGAGGGACTGAAGATTGTCATACTGAGTGAAGTCAGACAGAGAAAGACAAATATCATACGATATCACTTACATGTGGAATCTAAAAAAAAAAGTACAAGTGAACTTATTTACAGAACTGAAACAGACGCACAGATGCAGAAAACAAACTTATGGTTAACAGGGGGGAATGGGGGGAGGGATAAATTGTGAGATTTGGACTGACATATACACACTACTATATGTAAAACAGGTGACTAATAAGGGCCTACTGTAAAGCGCAGGGAACTCTTTCCAGTACGCGGTAATGACGTACATGGGAAAAGAACATAAAAGGGTTGATGTGTGTGTAACTGGCTCATTCTGTTCTACAGCAGAAACTAACACAACACTGTAAAGCAACTATAGAAATCATCCCATAAAAATTTTAAAAATAAATCAATACAGCTAAACTCCAGACACCCCTAGAGTACCCACAGCCCTGAACCTCTCTGGAAGCGTCCTAAATTTCTCACACCACCCCTTGGGGGGCTAGCTATACAGATTCAAGAATCAAGCAACACGCCGTCCCTGGGTTAGGTTAATGCCCAGTGGAACAACAGCGGCCGGGCAGACACAGAAGAGAGACATTTATGGGAAGGGAAAGCAAAAGACAGTTAGCCGATGTTCCCACGCTCCGGGAAATCTGAGTTATTTACACTCACACTCCTAAGGCTGATGCTACAGGGAAGTGTGGTTAAACTTACTGAAGAGTAAAAATATAGCCTGGGTGAGAAAAGTAAAACCACCGCCTAAGGCTTCTGGGCAACCAAGAACAATGGTCCTCAAACTCCAGAAGCATAAGCATCACCCAGGGTGCTTGTTAAAAATGCAAATCCTGGGCTTCCCTGGTGGCTTGGTGGTAAAGAATTTGCCTGCTAAGGCAGGAGACACAGGTTCGTTCCCTGGTCTGGGAAGATCCCACATGCCACAGAGTGACTAAGCTCGTGTGCCACAACTATTGAGGCTGTGCTTCAGAGCCTGGGAACCGCAACTACTGAAGCCTGTGTGCCTACAGCCTGCATTCCAAAACAAACGACTGCAATGTGACGTCTGTGCACCGCAACCAGAGAAAAGCCTGTGCAGCAATAAAGACCCAGCACAGCCAAAAATAAATACATAAATTGTATAAATAAAAGAACTTCAGAGTTAAAAAATAAATAAATAAATAAATAAATAAAAATAATTAAAAAAAAAATGCAAATCCCTACTCCCCATCCCCTCACCCCTCAATTCAATTTAAAAAGCTGAAGGAGGAAGCTACCCAGGAATCTGCATTTCAACACAAAGGCCACATGGTCTTAATAGAGAGGGCTCCACACCAACCCTGGTCCTTCAGAGAAGTGGCCTCACTTAATACTCCAGCATAAAAGAAGAAGACATTCTTAAATGTCAGAATTCCCTCAAGGTTTGGTCCTTAACTAAAGATGGTCTGCTTAACAGTCTTTGCCATAACAGAGATCATACACTCTTGGAAGAATTTCATCACAAATATCTGAGTCTCTTGTCCCCACGCCCCACTTAGAACGACCTCCCTCCTGAGTTCCGGTTCTGCCTCTGTCAGTGTCTACTAAGCCCACCTACTGGGCTGACAGCCCCAGCGATCAGGGGTGGGTCTTACCTTGTCACCACTGTCCATCAGGCTACTAACTGGCAAACGGCAGGCATTTAATAAACACACAGTTGGTGATGTCAAGTCACAGCGTAAATCAACCTCAAAATATTCACAACTAAATATGAGGGATTTCCCTTCCCAAACCTGGCTATCCTTCCCAGCTAGTTTATCCCTCTGAAAAGAATCACCTTCCATCAAACAAACCTAAAGTTCAGATTTCTCATTTAGTCTCCCACTGCCACGTATACTAAACTCCGAGTGAGGACACGGTCCCATGATCCTCCATGACCCAGGACAGAGGAATCTCTCTGTCCCCATTTGAAGGTGCACCAAATTACATCATCCTTGTGTAACCTGATAGAGGAGCAGCCCTGAAGTTGTCAGACTCCTAAGAAGCAGAGGTAGGATTCTAACCCAGACCCCGTGATCCCGATTGCACTTATCACCACCATCCATGATGGAGTTCATGTATGTATGATTCGAGCTTGACACCTGGCCGGCTGGGGCTCTGGTGCGCCAACAGATCCCCTTGGGAGGTCACCCTTCACTCTTACCTCCCTCAGCCTGGTCTCCAGCTCCAGCAGACGGTTCTTGTCACTGTGGTCTTGGTGGCTTATTTTTTCCAGCTGCTCCTCCAGCTTCCGGTTCTGGGCTTCCAATTTCCCAGCTTGCGTCTCCAGGTAAAACTTCTGTTGCCTGAGTTCTGAAATCATCTCTTCCTGGGCCTTCCTGGTGGGGGTGGTAGGAGGAGCCAAGCAAAATCACAGTCTCGTTAGAGGTGAGCCTGCCCCCCCCTTGGAAGAACAGGCAGAAACAGAGAGAGAGGTGTGTCTCAGTTAAGGGGAGCACAGTTGTTCCCAGATTCGTGCTGTCCAGACCTGGCCTTGTGTGCAGGACTCCAGCAGGGGGGCCTAGGGCCCACTTAGTCCCCACTGCTCAAAGGCCCTTGTTGATGAGATTAAGTATGGTTAAGGGATACTATCATCTCACTCTTTTGGTGGACCTTTTTATTTTCCTAGTCTGTACAGGACAGCAGGAAGGGCCTCCTGAGTACAAGAGCACCCTGATGACTCACTGAGATGGGCCCTAGGGAAAAAGGGATCATAAGGAAAAAGAATGATACTCCTTCCACTTCTCTGTTAACCACAGACCGCTCAGAAGCTGGAATGACTCAAAGATCAGACAGTGGCCTACCCAGCAGGTTAAAACTAAGATGGGAATGTTTAAAATCTCTAAAGGGACATATCTAAGGTGAGGGGGTAGAATCCTGGAGATTTTAATTCTTTGGGGGAAAAGATTAAGATCAAAGTGCTCCTGGATCACAGGACAGTATTTGCTGAACCCCCCAAAACTCACCCCCCAAGGCCCAGCTTCCCAACAGAAACCAGATGGCCCAGTTGGGCACACTGGAGATCACCTCCAACTGAATACAGGAGGTGAGTCTGGGAAACAAAGATGGCAGCTTTCCAGAAGCCAGCTCAGCTATAAATAGCCTCCTTAGAGAGAGCAAAACACTCTGTGATGGGATGGGAATCTGAAGCACATGAAAAAACCCAACTCAAAAGAGAGGACAGGGTAGAGCGAGACCACTTCAGAGAGAGCAAAACTTCCTAAGTATACAAAGGTTGGGCCCCAGAATGGGAGTCATTAAATCCACTTTGGCTCCACCACACAGAAGAGCGGAGTTTGTGCCCCAGGAGGGAGGACCAGGGTGGAATCAGGCACGCAGTTAGAATCTGAACACTTACATGTTCCTCTGGGTAAAGAGACTGCTGTTGGCTGCAAGTTTATTGGCTTCCGACAGTTCCACTATCCTCTGTTCCAGGGATCTGATCTTGGAATCCATGGCGTTGATCATCTGAAACACAGGGGATCTTTTGGAACCTAGCACACAGATGGTGCCACTGGAGTGAGAATGACGCAGGCTACCTGGGCCGGGGAGAAGGATCGTCTGAAGGGCAGGGCCACCAGACCAGAGACTCGACTAGCCTGCACCCTGAGGGGCATATACCTCAGCCCCAGCGATGGCACTCATTCATTTTATCAACCGGGGCTCCACATCCCCCCAGTAGCTGAGGGACCTGAAGGAAACGCACGCAGGAGGACCTGTTGAGGAGCCTGGCACTCCCTGAGTCAACAGGCCTCGTTAAATCCCTGTGTCGTCCGCATGTGACCTGAGCCTGCAGGAGCCTCTAAACCTTGCATCTGCAAGTTCCTGTTCTTATCACCCACGGGCTTGTCGTTCTCTGAGTGATTCCTTCTCACCCAGCCCTAACTGTCCTAGATTCTCTACATCAAAGCTTCCCCAACTTAGTGAATCTTAAGAATTGGCCAGGACATGAAGTGGGGTGGGGTGGGGGGCTTGCTGGTTAAAAATATCACTTCCCGGGACCCTCCTTTAGAGATTCGGGTGTGAAAAATCTCAGTAGGGTCTGAGATAATAAGTAGATTAACAAGCACAACAGGGGAATCTTTCAAGCTGCAGGTTTCTGAAACATCTGCCTACAGGGATTAGAAACGAAATAAGATGATTGGCGGATGCCAAGGGCCACTGGGCTTGTTGTGGGGGGGGGACGTTTTAAAAGTCACAGTTCTAGTTGATGCACGTCAGCATGAGTTCTTAAAGAAGGGTGCGAAAGGCAACACTGGCCACAAGCCACCACCGCCTGGTTTTACCAGAGGAAGGGCTTGCAGACAGAGCTTTCTGTTAGTGACAGGCTCCACAGGATAAAACAGACCAAATGAACTCTTCTCCAGCCCGGCATGATTTCCGGCATGGTTCACAAACCCTCCCATGAAAACCGGCTTTGCGATTCCGTCTACCTACCGCCTTCTGCTCGCTGAGAATTTTGCCTTTCTCATGGGCTTCCTCTTCGTGTCTCTGCATCAGGTTCTCCAGTGTCTCCTTGTCAGCTAGGTCTTTCTTTATCTGATTGTCCAACACCTGAGGGGAAACAAAAGGAGAAGTTAGTGTACTGAGCCCGGCAGACGAACAAGAGGTACTGGAGAAAAGTAAGAAAGGAGAGGAAAAGCACTGGAGAAGCCACGCTTCCCCAGTTCCGGGGCAGAGAGAGGGCAGAGATCTATCAGCTGGGGTGAGGTTAAGAAGTCAAGC
The DNA here is from genome assembly GCA_007570785.1 of Antilocapra americana. Taxonomy (NCBI): domain Eukaryota; kingdom Metazoa; phylum Chordata; class Mammalia; order Artiodactyla; family Antilocapridae; genus Antilocapra; species Antilocapra americana. Next base: position 5,758,326 of record ML663006.1, read on the forward strand.
ATGATCATCAAAGGGCAAGTAACTGGAGGACCTGAACTAAGAATTTATTTTAAAATTAGCGGCCAAAAAGACCATAAAGGGATAGTCAAAGTGCAGGTGGACACCAGAATGAGGGCAGGGGTGGGGGGGGGAATCTCTCTAGAGATCTTATGATTTGCAGCTAGTACCTAGGGGCAAAGTTATAGTAGTCAAGGTACCAGCAGTTTTCAGAACAATGCCTGCTCTTAATTTGTACTGGAAATAACCTCGTTATCTCCAGACTGGGAGTGGAGGGATAGAAAGCTGAAGGCTGAGGAAACCTGTGTGACCAAGGAAAGCTGATGTTCAGAAACAACCAGGGACAAGAGGATTCTGACTACTGATAGAGTAGGTGGGGAGTCAACAGACTGAAGAGACAGCATAAAGGGAGGGAAAAAAAACTCTTTCCTCCGATCTTTCCTCTGATCCAGCTGGGGGTAAAAAAAAAAAGTCATTGGAAAGAGAAACCTTTCCCAGGGGAAGAGAAATCATGTGTTCTCAGTGCTGAGAATGCCACTGTAAAAACCTAGTGTTCCCAAGAGGAAAAAATAAAACCGTAATGGTGTCACCATCCACCAGCTTGATCTAATGTTCTGCGAGGGACACACAGAGCACCAGCAGTTGCCAAAACAACCCAGTGAAAACAAGAGGAAGAAAGGAAGGCGACGTCATGACTCGCCAAGCCTTTGACCCTGTGTTTCTCATCACTGAGCTTCTCTGAATGACACCACATCTGATACTGGGAAGAAAGCCCAAAGAATTGGGGTCACAGATGGGAGCTGAAACCTGCCTCTCCCACACTGTCTATTGTGAAGGGCCCTTCACAGCTCATGGGGACATTGTCCCTGAAAAGAGCCAGTGAGCAGGGAGGGGGTCTGCATGATAAAGAAAGGACAATTTCAAAGAGGGTTTTAAACGAGAACTGACTGATGAAGAAAACAGAGTGAAAGTTGGTGGAAAAGAATAAGAGGTAGAGGACGGGGTCATGGGAGGAGGGATGAACCTCAGGAGGATAAGCGGCCGTTCTCTTGGATGTCAGGATGCGATTCTAAAATTACAGATAAGTAACGGACCGAATCTGGGGTATGATCACAATTATTACCAAAATGGCCTGACTGGGGATGAAACAGGGCCATAAAGCAGAGCTGACTAAAAAGAAAAGGTTTCATAAAGCCAGGAGCGAAGAAAGAAGAAAACAAATCTCTCCCTAACATTCTCTAGATCTATAAAGCCAAGTTCTTGCCACCTAGAAGGTAGCAGAGAACACATAATGTCTACACAAGGAGTCTTTTGCTTATGAGGTAAAAAGCAATGAAGCCCATTTTCAGAATGACTCTGTTCAAAATAAGACCTCCCCAAGGACATCCCTGGGTGGGGGCCCAGATTTGATCTCTGGTCAGGGAACTAAATCCCACATGCCGCAACTAAGAGTTTGCATGCCTCAACTTAAAAGATCCCGTGTGCCACAACTAAGATCCTGTGCAGTCAAATAAATAAATAAAAATAAATATTAAAGAAATAAATAAGACCCCCATTTTGGCAGCAATGAATACCAACACAAAGAAGTATGAGCCAGAAGCAACAAGCCTTTATCAAGATGGCACACATCCTGGCTTTGATTGGGTTAAACTGGCAGGAGGATGAACAAGATGATGCATGAGGGAAGCAAGGAATTTGTTTGAAATCAGAGATTCCACTGTAGACATTTATACCAATTTAAGATAAAACATGGCTTTCTGACAGGGAAGTCAATATACTTACCCAAATTACAGAATGAATTTTGCAAAGGTTATTTTCATCATGCAAAGGTGCCAGTGGACAATTGTAAACATTCTCATAATTTTCTGAAAGTTAGTTTATTTCAAAGATAAAAGTCTAGAAGCCATTAAGAATGAAAATCAAAAATTGGCAGACAAAGTTGAAAATGTATGAAAGCAGGCATTCACACTAAAACTAAGGTCCATTCTAGGTTCTTTCTTCGTATATCTTTCAATGACAAATAACCAAAAGTAACCCCAGGGGTGAAAGAGAGGATACCAGAATAGTGATGATGAGGATGTTATATGAGTATGTATACTTATTGTTTCCCAAAATAGGAACAGTTAACTCCTTGAGGATACCAACCAAACCAGTAATACAATCATCACAAAAATTAAAGGACTCCTTCAATGTCTGACTTGGAAGGAAAAATAACAGTATTTGAGATGTAATGACCAATCAATGTCTGATTCCCAAGAACTTAAGACATAATTAAAGCCTCGGTCCAAAATCACAATGAAAATATGGTGTGATTTTAAGGAAGTAGGCAGGTGGTCACTTCTGGTCACCAAATTTACTACTAAAAATTGAAATGAAATAATAATGTCAATAAGTGAAATAATTTAATTCACTATTTGATATAGTGGGCTGGATTACTTAAGCCAGCTCTTCTACGAAAAATGATTTAAAATGCTAGATAGAATATGAAAAACATTTTCCAAAAGTACCTAAAAACTGGCAAGAGAGTAAGACATTACAGACTAAAATCTAACTGAAAGCAGAAACCTAGAGAGGTAAGAAGCACAGAAAGCTGTTTCGAACTTGAGGCATTTGCTGAAACAAACTTGAGCTTCATTTTTGATCGCCTCAAAGGATAACAAAATATAGAAGTCAAAGTCCAGGGATGCCCCCAAAGTGGGCACACATTTTCATTCAAGGTCTCAAAGAAGCCCCATTATTAATTTTCCAAGGAAAATGAGCAGCTGACCAGGCACACAAAAAAGACAGACACCATGAAAAAGAACCAGCAGAAACAGACCTTCAGATACTTGGGTTACTGGAATCATCAGCTATAGATGGAAAAATAACGATGCTAATGAGTTTAAAGCAGCAGAAGATAAGCTTTAAATGAATGCAGGGAATAAAAAGTTCTAGTCTTAAATAACCTAGTAAACTTGGGAAAGAACCAAACAGACTGAAAAGAAACCAATAAATACACTAACTGAAATTTAAAACTCAATGGATGGGTTTATCCACAGATTAGATAGGCAAGGATTAGCACATTGGAAAATCAGTTAGAGCTTAACCAGAATGCAGCACCAAAAGACAAGGGGTAACCTGACACACGCCTAATCAAATTCTCATAAGGGAAGCAAAGAGAAAAGAGGAAGAGGCAATATTTGAGACATAATGACCAATAATTTTCCAGAATTTTTTTTAATATATTCCAAAGTCCAGTATATCTCAAGAAGGATAAATAAATAACTCCACATCTGTCTAGATGTAAAGTTTTATCACAGTAAAACTTCAGAAAATTAAAGACAAAACAAAGTTTTAAAAGAAAAAAAAAAGATTGCTTTCAAAGAAAGCAACAGTTAGACGGATAGTTGACTATCAATTGCAATAATAAAAGCCAAACACATCAATGGAATGATATTTTCAAAAAGTATCATAAGAAATAACTGCCAACCTAGAAATCTATGCCTTGTCAAAACATCTTTCAAGAATTAGGAAGAAACAGAGACATTTTCAGACACACAAAACATAGAGGTTGGCACCAGCACTTTATATAAAAAGGATACACTTTATATAAAAGACAAAGATCTAGGTCTAAGATGCAAGGAAATTAAAAATCAATAAATGATGAATCTGTCTAAATCTAAATTATCATGGACTGAGTGACAGTGGGCCAAAAAATATTTTAAAGATTTATTATTTTTATATTTTTAAGATTATTTTAAAGATATTATTTTAAAATATTTTAATATATTAAAGCCATCTTTAAATATTTAAAGATACACGATGACCAAATTTTTTGAAATAAACTATTTTTGAACTTCTGACATCCAGCCCCCTCCACGGATAAAACCCCCCATTGTGGCCTGAGGACAACATTTACCCCAGACAGTTCTTTGTTCTAGCAAGAAGTGGCACAAAGCACCTGGGAAGAGAGAGGAGCTACGTGGTGCTGTAGGAGGAAGGGCAGAGAAAACTAGAAAGTGTCTTTACTTTAATTTTTTCTTCATAGTGCTGTTCTTTCTGTTTGAGGTGCACCTCCAGATGCTGGGCTGAGACCTGGGCTTCTCTGTGCTTCTCCTCCAGCTCCTAGACAAAAAAGAGGAGACGGTCAGGGGTGTGAAGGAAGGACAGAGCCAATGCACGTCAGACATTCAGAGGAAACACGGCTTTGGCACAGGCACGAGGGACAACAGGCATGTGTTTCCTCACAACTAGCCCCTAAGGCTCTTGAGGACACCACCACCGAGCCTTGGCCCTGGGGTTTCCAAGGCCAAGTATTCACACACACACACACACACACACACACACACACAGCTGGTGGGCTGGGGTCAGAAATCTACCAGTGTGACAGGTCAAAGGCAGCTCTTCATCTCTGCTTAGAGAAATGAGAGTAACAAGGCAACACAATTTCAAGATTCCATACAGTGCAAAGTCCCTGACCACTGTCTTGAGCCTCAGGCAATTTTTGCTCCAATGACAGCCTTAAATGAGAAAAGAAATGGCAATTTACTTTTTTAATGATAAAAAAAACTTGTATTTTCCTCATTAACAAAATGATTGCACAGGAACCCTAGCTAAGAAGGAAAACTAATAGAACAATTCAAACACTTTTGAGTTTTGAATGACTATTTTAACTGATTGGTAATATGGAGAATGTGACTATCTAGAGATGTTCATATGATATCATGTGTAGATGATGTAACACTAATGGGAAGAAGGCAGAAGATAAAACTGACTAAAAATGACATAAATATGTGTACGCATATGTGGAAGTTAGGAAGAGAATTTGGAGTAATATAAATAGCTCAAATGTAAAGTCCTCTTCATTCTCTTATTAAAATTTCTAATTTTAAACAAAATTCATTTGGAAATTATACTAATTCATTTGCAACATATTATTAACTGAGCAAATATAAGCAGCCTTCAGCCTACTGAAATATTCTCTAAATGAAACTATCTGCATCTACATTAATTCTTATGAATCTGGGCCCATTAGTTAATTAATAATATCAGAAATCATTACTCCAAGTTTTCTTCTCTTCACACCATCTTTGAAATGGAAATAATTATGAGAATTTGAAGAATGAGGAAATTATACAGGATATGACCATAAAATGGAGAAAAAAATACTTTTGGATTCACACACATATGAAATGGTACAGGTTAAGCTTTTGAAATTCTGAAGTCTGCAAGCACTGACTTTGACTTGGGGGCCAGTAAAGTATTCAAATGTTAAGACCAGGTGCACAAAATCTATTGCAACCTAACAGATGTCATCTTGAAAAGTTGAATGTAAATAGGATGATAAGTAATAAAAACATACTTTAAGGGTTTTAGGTATATTAAAGGATCCCCAGAAATGAGGTCTTTTTATTAAAGCAAAAGACTCTGCTCTAATGAGAACCCCAATTATCTGTTTTGAAAGTTCTTATCAGAATAGCAAATACTTTAATGCAAATGACATTTGAGATGACTTTCCGAACATCATCATTATGTAACAGTATTAAAGACCCCTCTTTGCTCCGTTCCAGATACTTTATTTACAGCCTAAGCACCAGGTTCTTGAACAAACGGTACTTTCTGATAAATGAAGTCACAACCACAAAGGTACTAGGGTAGGTAAAAAGACACATTTGGAAAAAGAAATCTGCTACTTTTCCTTTACATTAGAAATCACTTGATAACTGTCTTAGCTTCAGTCCTCCTAAGATGGCACAGGAATGAAAATCAAACTGAAAACAGGTTGAAAACTCAGACATCTGAGATACAACGTTGAGACCAAATTTCTGATCCATGTATGAATAGGACTTTGCAACATATAATCCAGGAATGCAGAACTCTACACTCCAACGTTTTAATTGCAAATGAACCTCTGGAAAAGCAGACATTCTAAAATCTGACTTATTGGCATTTTGGCATTTTTTGTTGTTGTTGTCATTTTAAAACATTATCTTTTCTACATGTGTTGGATCAGACTCTTCCATCCTGTTATGCAAACACTGCTGTTCGCTGCTCTGTTTCCAGCTCCTAGAATAGTGCCTGGCACATAGTAGAAGCTCATTAAATATTTGTTGAATGAATGAATGAACACATCACCATTAAACAGAGAAACACTTTGCAACCACAAGAGACTTAACCACGTCGTTCGCACCATGCAAGAGGTGGCAGTGGTGGAATCTCGGTGGGAATTCATTTGACTCACGGTAAAATTCACACACTTGACAATCGCCAAGAGAAACTTGGATGACGGAACGAGAGAACAGAGAGTAGACTAACAGTCACATCTGCCTTGTGTGTAGACGGATCTATGAAGACTGTGTGTCAAAGCAAAACAATTTAACTGATTTCTCTTTTCATCTATTTGTTCAAGAATACCCATATGCTCATGGATAAGGACAGAGATGTAAAGATTTGAAGCGTCGGGTTTTTATTGGGTTTTGTTTGGTATTTAGTATAGGCCTATAAGTCGGTCATTCTGGAGTTCACATAGTTGGCTGGTGACTCATTTCCCAGAAGTGATGCAGAGAGAGAGACAGAGAGAGGGAGGCGGGAAGCACCCTGCTTACCACCTTGCCTTTTTATGGTGGAGAAGAATGGTCAACTACTCCAGTTCTCTCCCAGGGGCAGGGAAGGAAGGGGCTAGGAACAGAGTCCCCAAAGTGGCATCAAATTCTTGAATTGGGGACTGAAATTCAAGGAGAGTCCTTTAAAGGTTTACCTGCCTTCCACTCTGGAAGGAACAAAACTTCCAACACCAAGTTGGCAAGTACCACCCAAGCCTTCCTTGATCAAGTTAATTTGATGGGAGCCAAAAACAGAATCACTGTGATTACAAACCTAAAAAAAAAAAGATCTGCTACATCTAAGGAAAGTGAAAATAATAATAAGAATAATAACCAACTGTAGCAGAAAAAGTGAGTGGGTGAACATGGATCTATGACAAATACTACTTGGAGAAAAACAATTCTGCGTGACTAACTTCTTTCCTCTGCAAAAGCGAGGATCTGAGTGTTAGTCTTAAATCCCTGAATCCCTACCCCCCTTTTTTTTAAATGAGCATTTAATGTTAACAGCCATACAAAACTTTGCTGATAGGAATACGTAAATCCTCCTGTAGAAATGTACTGGAGATGACAGTGTGTGCAAGTTCGTATTTCTCAAGGTCAGGCGGTAGCAAACAGAGCGGAAAAAAAAACACTGATGGATCTGTTACCAGTGCTGAAAGTCCAACCTGTAAGGTTACTCATGCTAGTCTCTGATGTGTCATCAGCTAAGACCACTTCCTCTTAATTCACCTGCTCGGCGACAACCTCCCCTTTGATGGTGGTTGGTTCTTCCTTTGACCCCCTTCCCTCTGTAACCTGTTATCTTTGAACTTGCCAACTTTGGTTCCTGCTCACCAGAATTTTATCAGCCATCTGCTGGATCTGTTGGGACTTTGTCTGGATGTCATCCTTCAGTCTGTTTTCTCTACGCTCCATGGTCTCTAGCCTCTTTACCTTGTTCTCCAGAGAGTGGCGGCGTTCCTGTAGATCGTGAATCAGAGAGTTTTAATGGGGTGACGGCTGTGGGCACAACACCTGCGCCGAGGGAGGGGGCCCTCGGGAAGCGGACGCTCGCAGCAGGGAAGAGAGGTCTCAGGCACCCAGAGCCACGGCAAGGAAGACACGGTTCTGGAATCCGAGTAGTACTCGCTCGTGTAGGTTACAAGAGTGCATTCATTCATTCAAATATTTACCAAGCACCTACTATCTGCAAAGTAGCACACTAGGCACCTCAGAAAATACCCAGAGGAAGTCGACAGAATGCCTGCCCTTGGAAGAGGTAAGAGAAAGACAAGTCAACATAGAATGGGTGCAAAGGGGCAGAGCCATGAAGCACACAGGTCTGGAGCACTGTGGGCGGTTGCAGGCAGGGAAGAGGGCTTTGAACTGAGCAGGTGAGAGGAGGAGTCAGGAGATGTGCACCGTGGAGGGGGCCGATGCAGCGGCCTGGAGGGGAGAGGGCCGGAGAGGCGAGGGGAGGCCTTTCAAACGAAACGGGCGCAGCAGCAACAGCACAAAGGTGGCCAGCTTAGGCCCCAGGCAGAGCACAGAGGGGCTGCTGCATAAGGTGAGTTTAGAGGAAGCAGGGGAACATAGGAAGGGGAGCATGTGTGGGTCAAATGGCTGATAGTCTCGTGTATCCAAGACATGGGGAAGCACTACTGGGGTTTGGGATAGGTGAATATCATCCTCTTCCTCATAGTGCAGGAGGCCTGCAGAAATGGCCAGCAGCAGGGGACAATGTGGGTATGTATTGACAGGGCTGAAGAATCTGTGGAATGGCAGGGCCCAGGGAGAAGCAGAGGACATCAAGGTTCCAAGCCTGGGGTGACCACATGGATGACGATGGCCCTGACTGGCATGAGGAGATTGAAAAGGCGACCCAACTTGTTGGGGAAGACAGTGAGTTCATTCTAGTTAGAGGTATCATTCAGACACCTAGGCGAGATGTCAGGGGAGCAGTGGGAAATATTGCCTGGATCATGGGTGAGAGGGGCCCCAGAGAGTCGTGGACAAGTAGGTCACCACCAGCACGGTGATAGGGAGAAGCAGGAAGCCCAGGAAAGAGGGATGGTTGAGTCAACTGTGGCACAGCTGTTCCATGGAACCGTCACCCAGGCATGGGGGAAGCTGGAGGGGAGTAAGGGGAAACATCCCTTCTGGTTCTAGATTCTTCAATTCTGTGCTTTTTTTTTTTTTTTTTTTTACAATGAGAAGATACTCATGTGTTTCCTGCCTAATTATATAATTGGTTTCAACAACAACAACAACAACAAAGAATCGAAGGGAGAGAAGAGGCCTCAAAATACAGATCTGGGAGTTATCAACACACACACATCACAGCTGAAGCCTTTTGAAATTTACTATGTTATTATCACTGCTGGGAGGAAAAGTCAAGGAAAAGCAAGGGTACAGAGGGAAGGAAGAGAAGACCTCAGGGACGGCGTCACGGTTCACCTAGACAAACATGTGTCCATCCTCATAAGTGGGTGGGTCAGAGGCAAACAAACAGGAAGGAAAGGTTTGTATCAAAACATCTTTCTACTCGCAGCTTCGGTAACAAATGCTTCTCCCCTTTGGGGAAAACGTTCCCAAGCCTCTCGGGTTCAGAGGAATGAGTGGAAAGGAAAAGTGGTTTGAACAGAGACGAGCAGAGAGAAAGCGGTGCCTCCGTTACGTCCCCACACAGCCAGAGGCCAGGCGCCGCGGGACCCGGGGGCCAGAGGTGCCCTGCTCACCTCGGCCTCCACCAGCTTCTTCTTGATGCCCTCAGAGGAGTCCTCGCGGTTGTGCAGCTTCTCCAACTCGCGCTCGGCCCGCTCCTTCGCCTGGCGGATGTTCTGCAGCAGCTCGGTAGCCTCCGTGCTGGCTTTCACGGCCTGAAAGGAGAAGAAACGGGGCGGGGCGGGCGGGTGAAATGGCCCAGTTTAGACACAGAAAAAGATGAGGATCATCTCCCGAACAGGAAAAAAAATCGGGTCACACTGAACAGATATTTTTATCCATTCTTCAAAAAACAAACAAACTTTTCATGTTATTCTGTATTTCATCTATTTTAAGGTGCACTTGTATTTTTTAACATCACTAAATTTGGAATAATGCATCCTACAAGTAAAACTGACAGTGTTTTTTTTTTTTTAATTACTTGGGGTACAGAAGATAATGGAGTACTAGACAAACTTTAGCATCTTAGATTCAATATTTTGGAATAAATGCAAACAAAAAGTCTTGGATTTATCTGCCTAAGTATTCATGTATTTACCTCAGAGCATTAATTGTCTCCTTATTTAATCATCTCATTTACCAACTTCTTTATGAGGAATCTCTACTTTTAACTTTTATAACAATATAACATAAAAACTGTAATTTAAACCTTTAATAATAAGAAATACCTATCAGAGGGCATAACCAGCATAGCATTTGTAGTGACTCAAAATTCATGTTAGGGAGGTCATTTTTTTTTTATTAACTTTTTGAAGTTAATTTTTATTTCTGTCTTAACTATACTGCAGCTCTTCGAGCATCATGATAAACATCAGACTGTAAACCACCAACCTCACATTCATTCACTTCAAATTATCATTTGAAAAAGTGAAAATGGCAAGGAAGCTCTAGCTTGGAGACCTGCATGCTGGCCAGTGTGGGAGCTGCTCCCCACATGTGCCCAGTGAGCACCAGATATGTGGCTGGTGTGACTAGGAAATCAATTTTAAAGTTTACTAAAGTTTAATTCATTTAAACACTGAAGCATCGTAAATGTTTTAATATCAACACATGCTGTGATGACATTTTGTATGTATTGCATTATGAAAACTGTATCATTCAAAGAGTTTTCACCTTTTTATACTGTGGCCACTAGAAAACTTAGAATTACATCCATTGCTGACATGGATAGGTTGCTCCCCTCTTCCACATGGGGGGCAGACTCCTAGAAGACATGAGTCCTCACACAAACTCCTAGCTGAGAGAGGCTTTCAGAAGTGAGCTCAAAAAATAGGCAGGAAGTAGTCAGATGAATGGATACAGAAAAAGTGGATCATCCTGGCTATGGAATACCATGAAGCCTCTGAAAAGGAGATCCTGCCACATGCTGAAACATAGATGAACCTCCAGCACACCGTGCTAAGCGAAAAGAGCCAGTCACAAAAAGACAAATTCTGTATGATTCCACTCACAGGAAGTGTCTAAAGCAGTCAAAGGCATATAGGCAAAGTAGATTAGCAGAGGCAAATTACAATATATAGTGATATATATCATTCATATATATATATATATATATATATATATATATGATGGATAAACAAGGTCCTACTGTATAGCAGAAGGAACTATATTCAGTATTTTGTAATAAGCCATAAAGGAAAAGAATATGAAAAAGAATGTGCATATGTGTATAACTGAACCACTCCACTGTGCAGCATAGTGACACAACATTGTAAATCAACTATATTTCAATAAAATAAACTAACAGGAAGGGAGAGAAGGAAGGAGGGGCTACCAAGGATGGGCACTCACTAAAGGGGTGGTTAGCATCTAACAGATAGTTTAAGTTTTGCAAGACAAAAGAGTTCTCGACTTGCTGTACAATGGAGGTATATCTAACACTAAGGAGCTGGACACTCAAAATGATTTAAGATGGTAAAGTCAATGTTATATGTTTTCAATAACACAACTTTAAAAAGGAGGAGGAGGAAAATGAAAGGGCTCTTTTAAACACATTCACAAACCTGCCTGATGTGAAAGGCCATATCTTCATTCTGGCCCTTCCTTTAGCGTTTCCCCTGTTCACCCAAAGGAAGGGCCATTAGCACTCACTGTGTCAGAAGCCATACACCTCACCCACCCTCCTCCCCAACCACTCAAGGACTCCTGGCTCCTCCAGGCTCCCAACAGACAGGAAGGCTGCCAGCAGTCTCTGATGGAAAGCCGTCTGGGTCATGAACAAGACCTGAACGCAGTCCCCTGAAGAGAGAGGAACCAGCCTCGTGGGATTTGTCGCAGTACAATTTGAACTTTGAATTGACAGTCTCATGGAGCTTGGTTTTTGGTTTATTTGTTTGCTTAAACAAACACTGTCTGATAGGTCCCAAAAGGAGAAAGTATATTCAAAACTCTGATATTTTCAGGTAATAGCTCACCACCCTGCTTCATCTCCCTCAGTGCTGGGTGACTAATTCTCTTTCTTTGATCTTTCACCCTCTAGGATAAGGCCTGAAAAAGTACCTGGAAATGGGAGGTAAGTCCCCCAAAATATCCCCTTGGGCTTACCTTTTCTAGCTTCTCTTGGAGCTCCTGAATTTTGAGCTGCTGCTCAGCATTGATCTGTAATTAAAATCCCAGGAAATAAAACAAAAGGCACATTGGTATTAAAGTCTTGCTACATTTACTACAGGCCTATTTTCTTTAGGTTTCTGTGGGGGTCTTATTGTTTTCCAGTACCTACTGATGGAGAAGAAGAACAGTAGCCTATCAGAGAAGCCTTTGATTGTCTCAGTGTAAACCTCCATGTGGACCGTTTCTCTAGAACCAGTGACACACATACAGATGGCAAAAAAGGGAATTGAAATCGCCTGTACTTTAAAACAGTAAATTTTCCCATCTGTTTTACTGAGTATCTGGGTTTGTATGTTACTGTGAGAGGGCATGACAAAAAAAAAAAAACAAGAAAAGAGGTGTCTTCTCCCCCTTTTAGAACCATAGCTGAAGCTAAACCTGGTCATCCAGAGATTGATCATCAAAATAAACCCAGAAGAGAGTTCTCTATTCACTGCAAATATATTCTTAACCAATGATAGGCCACGGAGAGCAACATTTAAGAGACTGCATGTGTGTGTGCTAAATCGCTTCAGTTGTGTCCGACTCTTTGCAGCCGTAGGGACTGTAAAGAGTAGAGGTCCACCAGGCTCCTCTGTCCATGGGATTCTCCAGGCAGAAATACTGGAGTGGGTTGCCATGCCCTCCTCCAGGGGATCTTCTCGACCCAGGGATCCAACCCTTGTCTCTTGTATCTCTTGCATTGGCAGGCGGGCGCTTTACCACTAGCACCACCTGGGAAGCCCATTTAAGAGACCATCTGCCCCAAATCCCAATATCAATAACGGAAAATACCTTCTCCAGTTTGGCATATTCTCCCACTTCAGGCTTCCCTTGATCTTTAGCCTGTAATTTAAAAGATACAACATACTTGGAACTCTCAAGGACCTAAAAATCTTATAAGACAACACTACAGGCTATACTTTCTTGGTCTCCGTGCCCAAAACAATTAGGATAATAATCAAAAATTAAGTTACCTTCTCTAATCAACACCAGGAACTCTGTAGGGCACCCCATGGCTTCTCAAATGTACACTAAGCTAGGATTCCCTTTATTATTGCTAAGATCATTCAGGATTCTACCTCCAAAACTCCCTCCTAGAGAGGAGCCAGCTACCTTCATCAGTTTATGCTGACATTCTGTCGCTTTCCGCTTAAACTCTTCAGCAGCCAGCCGAGACTCTCTGAGCTCCGATTCATAGAGGTCACTCCGCCTTCTCGCTGAAACCAGGTCCTCTTCCAACTGATTCATCATCAACCTCATTTCTTCCACTTGAGCCTGGTACTCCTAAAGAGTAGGCAACAGAATGAAGGTGGACTTTAGAACTCCTGAAAGATGGGAAGTGAAGGTGGAAAACAACAGAGAGAAGACACAGTGAAGAGATATCAGCAGAGAATGGACCCAGAGAAAAGGTGAAGGATGGGGATGAGGGTGAGGTGTGTGGAGGGTGAGTAGAGAGAAAAGAATATTAAATCTTTAAACTGTTTTCATGTAGATCATGTAGCACTAGTAACACTATCTGGAACACATGTGCTTATATACAGTTAGATCCTTTGAGCAAATAATACTGTACAAGAAGTGCAGAACCTTAAGGCCTTTGTAACACTGGAGAGCAGCAAGGGATGTACTTTAAACAACCAGGATAATCTGCTTATGCAAAGCTTTACCCAAGAGTAATCATTTATATAGATTTGTCCTTTAGAAGTCACGTGTGCCTAACATAATTAAGTATGGTACCTAGTTTTAAAATTAACCTTTCAGATGGCACAAGGGGGTAATTGGAAATCTCAATGGAGAGAATCTTGGAAGGTAAAACTCATCATGTCAGTTTCTCACCATTAATTTTTCTGGGCCCCAAACTGCATGAAGAACTTAACGGTGCTCTTGAGATGCAAGTCACCCTGAAATTTGGAAGAGTCAGGAAATACTGACTCTGGTCAAAGTAACTTGTGAGAAAGACTCCACGGAAAGAATCACCTTGCTTCCTTGAGCAAAAGCCTTTAAAGTAATCCCAACAGCCCAACCTTTCTCAAAGTGAATTTCTAAAATCAGAACATCTGCATTGAGGTTTTCCAAAACTGATTTACCATGAGAAATAAACAGTGGTTTTGAAAACTTCAGGGCAGAGCATGAAAATATTCTCTGTTAGCAAAAGCAAAGACTACACATACAAGGTTTATGAATGAGCGAAGTTTATCCAATCCAAGGTGGTGGGCGTGGAGGACATAAAATGAAAAGAATAAAGAATTGAACTAAGACTGTCCTTCACAACATCTAGTGATCATCTCTAAGATCTGTTCTCCCAAGAAATAACTGAAGAGAGATCCACTGAGCAAGGATATGTTTTTAACCAATAAAATGCTTTTTCCCCCAGTAACAGTACAGCTTCATCCCACTGTAATAGGCAGTCCCTATGCGTGCAGTAAAGCAAAGATGACATCCTTATGAAAATGGGTAGTTTTCATGTAAACACATCTCTCTGTGTTAGTGGTACAGAGGAAAGCATTAAAAAAAAAAAGGTGGGGGGCACAAAACGGAGCATTAAAAGCATACAGTCATCCCTCGGTATACACAGAGGGTTGGTTTCAGGACCAAATTCGATCTGAGGTTGGTTGATCCATGTATACAGAAACTGTGGATACAGAGGGCCAGCTGCATCATTACTGAGGGTCAATTCTACAAGTCATGGGGCACCAGGTTTTCTGGACGAGGCTCACTAAGTGGATGGCGCTGGGTTACATAACCAAAGGTGTTTATAAACTACTCAACAATTATCTGAACTCACAGAATAGAACATGAATCAATGATGTGAAAAACCCTCTACTTGGGGTTTTTCTAGTCCCCTCAGCCAGGGCTGTATGATGACTTATTATGACTTGCATAGCTCTGGTATTAAGCCTTCCTGGACCCCTTCCCTCCATTAAAAAAATTTATATATATACAAAATACATAAAGATAAAAACATTATCTATGAAAACACCTAAAAACTCAATTTCTTTTCTCCTGATTTTAAAAAATCCAAAGTACCATCAGAGCTGCCCACAAGCACAAATGGCAAACTGTGGAGGAAGCGGCCAGGTGAGAGTCAGTCTTGGTCACCTTTTATCCTTGAGCTCCCTTGTCTGACCTAAACTTTCAGCAAAAAGGGAATATGGTTTTTGTGTTTTGTCAGGAGCAAGGACAGAGCACTGTTCCAACACCCCCACCCCCCGACCACCCCCTGCCCTAAACATCTCTCTGGCCAGAGCTGTCAGTGCCCAAGGGGAGGAAGGCAAGAATCAGGCAACATCTCTGTCAGCAATTCGAGCTCCCAGGGCACCCAGCCTGCTACAGACATCAAAAAGAATTCTACTTCATTTATTGAGCCACTATTATTCTGCCAGCTACTTCAAGGAAATCCTATACATCCAACAGCTGACCAAATCTCTGTTTCAAGAAAAATCTCAGAGACGATGGTCAGGTCCATTTCCAAGGCCAGCTGAGAGAGAGCTGTCCGAATCTCAGCCTGGGCTCAGTGCGGGTCATAGCTGAACAGGATCAGAATGGGGAAACGTGGACAATTTTTGAGTCATGCCTCAAGTCAGTCTTCGGAATGGAGCTTTACAATTTTGATTCAATAGGACCAATCAGAAGTCCTAAAATTCAAATGCCTTCTATGTTACCCAAATTTGTGACTCTCTTTCCAAGGAGCGGGGATTGGTGGAACCAGCAATTGCTAGTGATGG
Organism: Antilocapra americana; assembly: GCA_007570785.1. Taxonomy (NCBI): domain Eukaryota; kingdom Metazoa; phylum Chordata; class Mammalia; order Artiodactyla; family Antilocapridae; genus Antilocapra; species Antilocapra americana. The sequence continues at coordinate 5,773,924 of ML663006.1, forward strand.
AGCATGAATCTATCACGTGAGGTATCTAGGTGTTTTCTACATTTTTTAAATTTTTGGCTGTGCCTCATGGCACACAGGATCTTAGTTCCCTGACCAGGGATTGAACCCGTGCCCCTTGCAGTGAAAGCAAAGGTTCTAGTCACTGGACCACCAGGAAAGTCCCTAGGTGTTTTATTTTAAACCAAATCCAAATACTCCATTCGGGTTAGCTAAGTTGTTGTTCAGTTGCTCAGTCGTGTCTGACTCTTTGCAACACCATGGACTGCAGCACACCAGGCTTCCCTGTCCTTCACTATCTCCTGGAGTTTGCTCAAATTCAAGTCCACTGAGTCTGTGATGCCATCTAACCATCTCTGTCATCTGTCACCCCCTTCTGTTTTTTACCTTCAGGGTCTTTTCCAATCAGTTAGCTCTTCACAACAAGTGGCCAAAGTATTGAAGCGTCAACTTTAGCATCAGTCCTTCCTATTAATATTCAGCATTGATCTTCTTTAGGTTTGACGGTTTGATTTCCTTGCAGTCCAAGGGACTCTCTCAAGAGTCTCCTCCAGCACCACAATTCAAAGGCATCAATTAATTCTTCAGCACTCAGCCTTCTATATGGTCCAATTCTCACATCCAAACATGACTACTGGAAAAACCATAGCTTTGACTATATGGACCTTTGTCAGCAAAGTGATGTCTCTGCTTTTTAAAGCACTGTCTAGGTTTGTCATCGTTTTCCTTCCAAGGAGCAAATATTTTTTAATTTCATGGCTGCAGTCACTGTTGCAGTGATTTTGGAGCTCAAGAAAATAAAATCTGTCACTGCTTCCAGTTTATCCTCTACTATCAGCCATGAAGTGATAGGACCAGATGCCATGATCTTAGTTTTTTTAAATGCTGAGCTTCAAGCCAGCTTTGTCACTCTCCTCTTACAACCTCATCAAGAGGCTCTTTAGTTGCTCTTCACTTTCTGCCGTAAGGGTGGTATCATCTGCATATCTGAGGTTGTTCAAAGATATTTCTCCCAGCAATCTGGAATCCAGCTTGAGGTTCATCCAGCCTGGCATTTCACATGATGTACTCTGCATATAAGTTAAAGAAGCAGGGTGATGATATACAGCCTTACTGTACTCCTTTTCATTTTGAACCAGTCCGTTGTTCCATATCTAGTTCTACGTGTTGCTTCTTGACCCACACACAGGTTTCTCAGGAAACAAGTAAGGGGATCTAGTAGTCTCATCTCTTTAAGAGTTTTCAACAGTTTGTTGTGACCCACAGTCAAAGGTTTTAGCATAGTCAATGAGGCAGAAGTAGATGTTTTTCTGGAATTCCCTTGCTTTCTCTATGATCTAATGAATGTTGGCCATTTGATCTCTGGTTTCTCTGCCTTTTCTAAATCCAGAATGTACATCTGAAAGTTCTTGGTTCACGTACTGCTGAAGCCTAGCCTGAAGGATTGTGAATATTACCCTTCTAGTATGTGAAGTGACTGCAACTTTAGGGTAGTTTGAACATTCTTAAATAGCTAAGTAGAAGCAACATTTAAAATAAATAAGCAGAGGTACAGAAATTAGCTTTGAGAGGAAGAGAGAAGAATAAATGGCAAATATGGGAGGAATCAGAGGGCTACAAACCAAATACTAGGAGTTTACAGAAAGTATTAAATGCTTTCTCCTGGACTGCAAACATTCCACTCTCACCAAGCTTACCGAGGGTCATTTTTTCAGTAAGTTCTCCTTCCAATGAAAAATAAAATCTGAAATGAAGAAGCTTTCTTCCCCCAAAATGGAACACTTAGCAGTCATTAAATCTAAAACTCCACATGGATGCCAACTGTGATATGAATCACAAAGGACATTTCTTTGAACTCAACCACCAGCATACCTTTTCAAAATGTCCTGAAAATTCTGTTTCTATTTAATTTCAGGGACACCAGCTGCTCCCTCTGGTGGCCAACCATAGCTTTCATTTCCCCAGGATATCACCAAAAGTAAATTTCCAAACACATTGAACTAATGGAAGGAAAAGAATCCTACTTCTTGAAACTTTTAGGAGGAAAAATGGTGTGGACAAAAGGGCAACGAGTCAACTGTCGAAGTGGATTTTTTCAGGCTGCAGGGACAACCTTCAAGATCTCTAAGTTACTACTGTTTAGAAACCTGACGACTGGATCGCACCATTTCCTAGGCACGCTTATTTAGAACATTTTCATCAAGCAGGAGGATATTAACCAATGATTTAAAAAATATTAAGGTGATAATAAGATGATACCAAAAAAAAAAAAAACCAAAACAGTAATTCTTTCTTTAAAGAACAGTTAATGAATCAAATTATTTGCAAGAGTTTCTTGCATTAGCAACCACCCAGATGGCTAAGTGTGCGCTACCCAGAGACAAAAATGTTCATTTCCATCACTGTTTCCATTAGATTTTCTGAAGTGAATGAGAGTTGCCTGGCAGCTGATAATTCAGCTCTCCAATTGCTCACTGCATTCTCTTCATTAAAGTTTCTATTTACGGTTTCTTCAAAGGACAAAAAAAAAAAAAAATCCGTGCTAAAAAGGAAACAATGAAGTAAAATAGAAATGAACCATCTAGAAAGAAAACTCTTTTAGAAAAGGAAAGGGTAAAAAAAAAAGAGTAGGCTTTTTAAAGGTCTGAATTTTCTTTTCTGAACACGGATGGGGGTGCTTTATGTAGTCAAGATTTGCCGTGTTAATTCTGACGCAGCCTGAACTGCTCAAATTCCCCTCCTAGGATATATCTTTAGATAAACAAAACTATGAATTACCCTGGCTTCTCTCAAAAACATAAAGTGCATCCAAAAAGCAATGAAAACATCTTTTAAAATTATTTTAATGGTCTTAAAAGCAGAAGTTGGCACTCTTTCAGTAGCAAGTTAGATGGGAAGCAATTTCAGCTTTGCAGGCCATGTGGTCTCTTGTCACAGCTACTCACCTCTGCCAGTGAAGCATGATCAGCAGCCACAGACAGTGCACACACAGTACCTAAGCGGATGGGTGTGTCTGTGTTCCAATGAAACTTTATTTATATAAACACTGAAATCTGAACTCCATATACTTTTCACACATCATGAACTATTCTTTTCAATTCCCCCACCCCCAACTATTTAAAAATGCAAAAATCATTCTCAGCCCATGGTCATGGAAAACAGGTTGGTTGGCCAGATTCACCCCCACAGGCTGCAGTCTGCCCACCACCACTGCTTTAAATCTACACCTTCGATTGAAAAAGAGTAGTCATCGTGGGGCCCAGACTTCAAAAGGAGCTAGAACATTTATATAAACCATGTGGAATCTAAAAAAGTTCCATTTGGAATCTGAAAGTTCCAAATGACCTACATACCTCTTTCTCCCCCTCCTCCCCTCCCTCCTTCCCTTTCTCTGTCCCTCAAACATGCCTCCCCTGAAATGAGAGGTCTGAGCTGGTGCCCTGCTCCTGCGCAGCGAGTCCTACCTGCTCTTTGATCTCTTGGAGCTTCCGGCTCTGCTCTCTGATATCATGGAGCAGCTGCAGTGCTTTGTCGTCCTCTTGGGACACCTCCATCCGAGCTTGCTCCAAACTTCGCTTTAAGCTCTGCGGAAAGCAAACATTTTTAATAGGGATGCCCCGTGGATCCTGCGCTAGTTGAAAAGATTCATTAAGGGAGCTGCAGGCTGCTTCGCAAGACACCAAGACGATTTCGGGTGATGGACCCACGACGACAGCTTCCAGTGGGTTGGTGAATTCCAGGTTGCATCCTGTAAAACCCCCTGGTTCAAGAAAACATCATCTCAAACACCGCGGGACCTCATGGATCCGGCCTGAAAGTGCAGCCACCTGTCTCCTGCCTGGCCTGGCAGATACTTACTTGTATGTTCAGGACTGAAAACTAGTAAGATTCCCTAGCCTTGAAACCACCACTGGGGTGGATACAAAGTCTCTTCTGGAATATCAGTGATTCGAGGACTATCAAGTATATCTCCCTTTTTCAAAGTAGAAATGACTTCATTCTCTGCCCGGGTATCATTTAGGACTCCAAGCAATCTATTTCCAACTCCTGGCTTACGTTCCCTGGACACCTTTCATCCATAAGGTTCCCTCAATGTTTCAGTAGCACTGAAATATATATCTGAAATATATAGCTGAATAACTTCACCCACCACTGACAGGCAGCCAAATCTGGAATGGAAACATAGCAGTTATTCTTAATCAGCCACGTTCTATAGATTTCCTCTCCCTTGTGGAAAAAACACTTGAAAAACGTGCGATTCAACTTCTTAAGACTGTACATTAAAGAACACCTGAATGAAAATTTTTAACGAGACAATGGAGAAGACAGTCTACTCTTGTGAAGGAAAGAAAAAAAAAAAGTCACATGGTAAAAAATGACAAGAGGGTCTGGATTGTAAAGCCTGAGTTTTCTTGTTACTATGCTGGTTCTAGGCGACAGAAAGTTAATTTGGGGCAAATTCAAAACACATTTTATTGCCCTTATTTGGAAGCTTGGTTCCTGAGGCTGATCATGTAGGACACGAGGTAGACCACAGAGGTTGGGATGGGAGATGTGAGACCCTCTGCAAGGCCATCTACCCCTGTCTCCAGGCTCCTACCTGGACTCCCTGAGCCTGACCTCCTGTCTCCAGGCCCTCACACCTGACGCACGCTACTCTGCACATCACAGGTCCTGCTCCTGCGTCCTCCCTCTCTATCCTCTGTCCCTGGCTGTGACGTGCCTCATGATGCTGTCATGAAACAGGATGAGACACACACGACAGGAAGTGCCACCTCCGAGGGAAGGGGGCTTTGGGGGGGGAAGGCTCACACTGCATTCTGTGATGTAGGTAGCAAGGTCCTGCTCCAGGAGGGATCTCTGAGTCTCAGAGGCCTTCAGCTCCACCTCCTTCTGACTAAGCACAGCCTCCACCTCTGACACTCTCCGATGTAACCGGGTCATTTCCTGCTCCATCTGAAACAGACACAGCGACACGTTAAAAAAGGCCCGTGGGGGGTTCCTTAGGAGTAATCGCATCTCAAGGCACCTCCGAAACCACCTGGTGGTCCCGGTTGGTGCTAACTCGCCAAAAGGTTGGGATGGAAATACCATGGTTTCTTCGCCTGGGAGCACACCGGGTCTTCGCAAAGACAGTCACCAATGCTAAGTCACTCCTCTCATGCAAGGCTGGGTTCACACTCGATCACTTCTCTAACCCAGTCAACGAGGAGGCCACAATCACCATTTTTTTCACCTGTTTGTTTTTTGGGTTGGGTTTTTTTTTTTTTTGCAGATGTCAGTTTAATTTTATCCCAAATCCATCTTGATCCCCCCCATCTCCTTGCAAAGATCTAGAGGACAAATCCAGGACAAGGCAAGGAGATATGGACTCGTCTGTACTCTTGGGAGTCCCAGGCAAGAAGTGACTCTTAGGAGCTTCCAGAGAACTGCCTCTGGGCAGGAACAGTGAGCGTTAAGAGACGTTGAGCATAATCAACACAGTGGCCGCAGTTACACAGGCAGGAGTTTCTAAGGACTAGGAAGAGAGACTTCGCATCACTCAAAGCAGATGGGATGCATCTCGGCCACAGGTGAGGACCCGCGCCACCTGCCGGAAGACGCAGACATCTGGGCGGGTCATGCTGAGGAACGGGCCGCTTTATATCCAGGGCCTCCTCTGGTTAAGATTTAAAGGATTTACGGCAGCGTCAAGGCCCGAATTCATCTCTCTCTGAGCTGCCGGAGGCGCGACTTCGGCGCGGGAAGGATCAGGTGGCTCGGCGCCAGCGGCGGCCTGGGGCAGGTCCCTCGGCATATATTGACGGGAGGATCCTGCAGCAAGGAGGGAGGCCGGCTGCGGAAATAAATACCTTGTGACACTTGTCCTGGGAGTCTTGCAGCTCTTTGCTTTTGATAAGAAGTTTCTTTTCCATGGAGCTAGTCTTGGCAGGGGAGTCCAGACTTGACACAACAGACCTGGATGGAAGAAAACCAATGTCAAGGTGAGGGGTGGGGATGGGCCAAAAATAAGAATAAAAACTTTTAAAAATGAAACTACAGCAGAATTTGGGGTAAAGAGATGCAAACTATTATGTACAGAATGGAAAAACAATAAGGTCTTACTGTAAAGCACAAAGAACAGGATATATTCAATATCCTGTGATCAACTATGATGGAAAAGAATATGTATATACATGTATGTTATGTATCACTGAGTTACTTTGCTGTACTGCAGAGATTAACACAAACTGTAAATCAACAACACGTCAATAAAATAAATGTTAAAAGAAACTACAGTAGAGACCAAGACCTGCCAGCATCCTTGGCCATCAAAAGAACTGGCTCAAACAGCTTCTAATGATATCATGACCACGAGGCAGGGAGGTAGAAGGGACCAAGAACACTGGAAGCAGGGGGACCCAAGTGCAAATTTAATTACCACTGACCTGAGGCAATAATTTGGCCTCCCTGAGCCTCCTTTTCCATTTCTAGGAGGTAAAATGATAATAAAAGGACCTACCACGACAGGAGAGAATGGGCATTAAACACACAGCATGGTGCCTACACGGCTTTGTTTACCCCTTCATTCAACGGATGTGTGCTGTGCACCTACTCTGTTCCAGAAACCTTTCCAAGGCACTGGAACAGCAGCAGTCAAGACAGACACAGTCCTTGCCCTCCTGGAGCTGACACCCATGGAGGGCATGCAGAGTACATCAAGCAGACACACGAACTAAAAGGTAAACAGATGGTGCCAGAGAATAAAACTGGGTAACGTGCTATGACAGAGGAAATGGATTAGGGGCCTGTTTCTCTGAGCAGTGACATCTCAGCTGACACCTGAAGAATGTGAAGGTGCTAGCCTTCCAAAGCTCTGGAAGGAAACAAGCTCCAAGGAACAGGGATGAAGGATGCAGAGGTCCTGACACAGGACTGAGTTAACACAGCAAGCGGCCACTGTTTTCAGTTAACTATATTGACCAAACTGTTGTCTACTCCATCCCTAAACTAGCCAGTTTGATACTGCTTCATTTTACGCAAACAGGTAACACTTACTGGTGCTTCCCTGGTAGCTCAGTGGTAAAGAATCCGCCTGCAATGCAGGAGACCCAGGTTTGATCCCTAGATCAGGAAGATGCCCTGGAGGAAGTCATGGCAACCCACTCCAGTATTCTTGCCTGGAGAATCCCTTGGACAGAGGAGCCTGGTGAGCTACAGTTCATAGGGTCGCAAAGAGTTGGACATGACTGAAGCAACTGAGCATGCACAAACACTTACTATGTTGGCTAAATAAAGCCCCTCCACCAAGGTGTCCATGTCCTAATCTCTGGAACCTGTGGATCTGTTACCCAATGTGGCAAAGGGGGCTTTGCAGATGTGATAATGTTAAGAATTTTGATGGCAAGGATATCCTGGATTATCGGAGTGGGCCCAATGTAGCCACAAGGGTCTTTTCAGTATGGAAGCAGAGGGGGACTTCCCTGGTGGTCCAGTGGTTAAGATTCTCTCCTTCTACTGCAGAGGGCACAGGTTTGAACCCTGGTTGGGTAACTAAGATGCTGCATACTACTGCAGAGTGAGGCCCAAAAAAAAATTTTTTAAAAGATGGAAGCACAGGAAGGGAGGAGCTACGACAACAGAAATAGGGTCAGAGTCAGCAAGAGACTGGAAGATGCTACATCGCTGGCTGTGAAGACAGAGGGAAGGGTTCACAAGCCAAGCAAACTGGGCAGCCTCTAGAAGCTGGGAAAAGCAAGGAAACTGATTCTCTCCTAGAGGATATCCAGCGTAGCCTTGTAAACCCTGCTTCTAGTCCAGTAAAACCCATCTTGGACTTCTGACCTCCAAAAATAGAAGGTGATACATTTGCATTGTTGTGAGCCTCCAAATTTGTGGTCACTTGTTACAGCAGCCGTAGGCCACTCATACACTTACTGAGTGCTGACTCAACGTGCACGTTCTGTCCTAAAGCAAGGCATGTTTTAACTCTTTAGTCTCCCCAGCAACTGTATAAGACAATTTATTATCCTCATTCTATAGATGAGGATACTGAGCTTAAGTAACCTGCCACATGAGCAGGGAACCTAAGTAATCTGCCAGCTAATAAACTATTTCTGTTGGTCCCAGGAGAGAACTGGGGTAGAGACTGAGGATGTACTGAATGTACCTCTCAGGATTTTATCACAGAAATAATGTAGTGTGGCCTCCTGAGAACAGACTACAAGGATGCTCTCCACAAGGACACACTTTTCCACACACATACACAGAATTCACACACCCTGCCTCATACCTAAAAGTAGTTCACTTTTGTGGGTGGAGATGACAGTTCTCATTTGGGGAGGGTTCCCTCCGTGGTCAGCACCCTGGGCACGAACGCGGAGACTGGTGAAGCACAGGGCCAGAGCAGTAGCCAACAAAGGTTCTTATGCTCTGAGGGACGTGTGGCAGAGCATACGTCCACCACTGCTCTGCGGTCCCATCTGTGTCGCCTTGTTAACAGGGCTGCAGGAGCTGGTTGGCAGTGAGCACTGGTGTCCTACCAGCAGGTCAAAGTTCTGCTTTCCGGTGCCCCACACCCTACTTCCCTAAGTAAAAGAGGTCAGTTCCCTGCAGCAACTCAGCAGCTCTCTCTCCCCGCAGCTCCTGGCCAGACGACAAGGGCTGGCATAACAGTGCTGGCTCACTAAACCCCAGTGACAGCTCCCAACACACATTCTGGGACAGCCAAGTGAGTTGACACCCAGAGTCATGCAGCTCTGTTCAAAATCTGACTCTGTAACTCACTCACCATGTGAGCTCTCTGAACCTCAGTTTCCTCATCTGAATAATGGGAATAATTCTCAAGCTAATTCCAAGAGTTTTCATGTGGCTTAAGTGAGATAACCCATGGGAGGTCCTTATCACTGTGCCTGGCATTTCATGGGGGGTTCAATAAATGTCAACCATTCTACTATCATCGTGGTTTTATCATTACTACCTCTGCAATGGCGTGAACTGCACATGCCTCACAGGCCTAAGACCCTTGCTTGCAACAGTGAAACTCAGCAGGCTAAATTTGCTCCAAGCTATTATCCACATTAGAACAAATGTTGATTATTCACACAAATGGGCAAATGGGAACTGAAATCCAGAAATAAATTTTTTTTTAAATCTCACTTTGGGCTAAAAATTTTAACCAAGTTCTGCTCCTCTGACTGGTCTATTTTCTACCTAAATCCAGTCAAAACACATACAAACACAAACTTACTTTTAAAAAAAAAAAATCTGAGATGAAATGGGTTGCTTGGTATGGCCTTGAGTTGACTTTGCTATTTCTTCCTGATGTTGTTCTGGTGGGTGGGCTGGAGAAGACAGCCCAGACCACCAGAGCAGGGAAGGATGACCCACAGACAGGGCCCTTCTTAGTCCTTCCATCATCAGGAGTCACCCACATGTCACTAAGTCACCTGCGCTGCCATGAGTCAGAGATGATGAGAGAGGTCACAGCTCTCTAGACCCGAGCACTGAACCAGCACCCGTGGAGAAAACCAATAGCGTGTGTGCACGACGATGGGAGGGGAGGTGGCTCTTAAGACTTGATGACAAGTGGAGGGCAGGCTCCAGAGGAGTAAAAAGTGCACCCCTGTGGGTACAAAGCTCATTGCTATTCACCCCAAAAAAAGTGTTTCTGGGTCACCTGTTAATGGGGCCCAGAATCAGGGAGATGCTCAGGCCCTCCCCCTGCCAGCAACCACGGGAGATGACACACCAGGTGGAGATGACACGCCAGCCTCTCCCTGTCACCCAAGGTCCGACTCCCTCATTCCGCTATTTTGATGCTTGACAAACGTTCACTGTTTAGCCATTCTAAGTACAGCAATTAAGGACTCTTCAGAATAAAGGTGCTAAAAGAAATCTTTATTTTTTTTAGAGTAAAAATTACATTAAAAAAAAAAAGCTATGGTAAGTCCGCTGTGACTCAACTCAACTTGTAGCAACAAACCCACAAACAGTCATGGGGTTGGAGGATGAGGCTGAGGGGTGAGGACAGAAGGGGGAAAGATCATTGCAGCTTTCTAGAATGCCCCTGTTCTTCAGCTCGGCTACACATTAGAATCACCTGAAGAGCTTTTTAAAATTTACTGATGTTGGGACATCCCTGGTGGTCCAATGGCTAAGACTCTGGGCTCCCAAAGCAGGCTCGATCCCTGGTTAAGGAACTAGATCCAACATGCCACAACTAAGACCCAGAGCAACCTAATAAATAAATAAAATTATTGCTATCAGGCAGTGAAAACACTTCGTGTGACAGTATAGTGGTGAATACATACGTGTGCGTGCTCAGTCACGACTGACTCTGTATGACCCGATGGACTGCAGCCTACTAGCCTGCTCCGTCCATTGGATTCCCCAGGCAGGAATACTGGAGTGGGTTGCCATTTCCTCCTCCAGGTGATCTTCCTGACTCATAGAACGTAAACCACCAAGAGTAAACCCTAAGGTACACAGGGACTGTAGGTTCATTCTGGTCAGGGATGTTAATAATGGGGAAGCTGTGCGTATGTAGGGGTAGGGGGGGTCAATGGGAAACTTCTGTACCTCTTGTTAATATTGCTATGAACCTAAAACTGTTCAAAAAAAAAAAAAAGATATCCAGGGCCCAACTAGACCAATTAAATTAAACAGAGAGACTAGGAGTGGGGCCCAGGCAACGCCATTTTTATTAAGCTCCCAGGTGAGTCTAATGTACAGACAGGCTTGAGAACCATGGTGTTAATTAGAACACAGTGTGTGTGATTTAAGGTCCAGGTATTTAGAGCTCACAGCCTGACCGCCCCCAGTATTTGGTTCCCGGTGACACTCTGGCCAGGTGATTTATTACTGGTGCATGCTGGTCATTCTTTGAGTAGAAACACAGTTTTCAAGTTAATCATGGTGAGCAATGAATTCAAGAAAATGTACAGATTTCAGACAATGAGACCACTCCAATCCCCTCATTCTTAATAAGTCAACTAAAATACACCATTTCCATGAATTTCTAAGAAGGAACTATACTAGAAAGAGGTATGGCTTAACATATTTGCATTCTATTTATTTTTCATGTAGACACTTAAGCCAATTAAATGAAAGGTGTCGATGTTAAGTAAGCTCTCAATATGTATTTCTTTCTCTGCTGGTCTAAAATCATCCTGAAAAGTACCATTTCATGAAAGGTAGTAATGTTTAAGGAGCTGATGCTACTCTTGCTTTAAGAGAAGGAAAGTACAAAAAGTCCTGTAATTGTTGTAACTCTAAAGTTACGAGAGATGCAGACAGAATTGCTGTAAAGAAATTATATATTTCTGTTGATCATGAAATGGGACATGACCTACCTGCTAACTTAAGAATTGCCAGAATTCTCCTCTGTTCTCAAAATTCTCAAACTTCAACAGACACAGGCATACCTTGTTTTCTTGTGTTTTTTTTTTTTTTGCTTGATTAAACTTCACAGATACTGAGATTTTTTTACAAAGAGAAAGTCTATGGCAACCCTAAATTAAGCAAGTTTATTGGCATTTTTTCCAAGAGCATTTGTTCACTTCCTGTCTCTGTCACATTTTGGCAACTCACAGTTTTCAAACATTTTCATTATACTCTTTTATTTGTTATAGTGATCTATGATCAGCGATCTTTGATGTCACAACTGTAACTTGTTTGGGTCACCACAAATCATACCCATAAAAGGCAGTGAACTTAATAAATGTGTGTGTTCTGGCTGCTCCCTCTACTGGCCTTTCCCAGTCTCTCTCCCTCTCCTAGGGCCTCCCTATTCCCTGAATAACCCTACAATGGCCTCTAAGTGGTCAAGTGAGAGGAAGCATCACAGCTCTCCCACTTGGAGATGCAGACATGAAGAACAGACTTTTGGACACAGTCGGGGAAGGAGAGGGTGGGATGATTGAGAGAACAGCATTGAAACATATACAGTACCATATGTAAAACAGATAGCCAGTGGGAATTTGCTACATGACATGGGGATCCCAAAGCCGGTGCTCTGTGACACCGAGAGCAGTGGGATGGAGGAGGTGGGAGATAGGTTCAAGAGGGAGGGGACATACATATACCTACAGCAGATTCATACTGATGTATGGCAGAAACCATCACAACATTGTAAAGCAATTATCCTCCAATTTAAAAAATTTTTTAAAAAGCTAGAAATGATTAAGCTCCGTGAGAAAGGCACGTTAAAAGCCGAGACTGGCTGAAAGCTAAGCTTCTTGAACACAGTTAGCCAAGTTGTGAATGCAAAGGAAAAGTTCTTGAAGGAAATTAAAAGTGCTCCTTCAGTGAACACATGAATGATAAGAAAGCAAAATAGCCTTCTTGCTGATGTGAGGAGTTTTAACAGTCCAGATAGATTAAACCAGCCACAGCACTCCCTTAATTAAGTCCAAGCCTAATCTAGAGCAAGGCCATAACTCTCTTCAATTCTGTGAAGCTAAGAGAGGTGAGGAAGCTGCAGATGAAAAGTCTAAAGCTAAGAGAGACTGGTTCATGAGGTTTAAGGGAAAAAGTAGTGTATCCATAACAAAATTACAAGGTGAAGCCACAAGGGCTGATGTAGAAGATGCAGCAAGTTATCCAGAAAATCTAGCTAAAATAACTAACTTAAAATAATAACCAACAACAGATTTTCAATGTAGACAAGCAGCCTTATATTGGAAGCAAATACCATTTAGGACTTTCATAGCTAGAGAGGAGAAGTCAATGCCTGGCTCCAAAGGATGGGCCAGCTCTCTTGTTAGGGTTTAAAGTAGCTGGTGACTTGAAGTTGAAGCCAATGCTCATTTCTCATTCCAAAAATCCTAGAGCCCTTAAGAATTATGCTCAATCTACTCTTTGCTGATACTATGTATAAAATAGATAACTAATTAGAACATACTGTACAGCACAGAGAACTCTCCTCAAAGCTCTGTGATGACCTAAATGCGAAGGAAATCCAAAATAGAGGAGATACATGGTATACCTAGAGCTGATTCACTTTGCTCTACAGCAAAAAGTAACACAACATGGTAATGTATAACACAGCTATACTCCAATAAAAATTTTAAAAATTAAAAAATAAATCTACTCTGCCTGTGCTCTCCAGAACAACAAAGCTGGAATGACAGCACATCTGTTTACACATGGTTTTAGACAGTGATTCCGTATCTATTCCATAGATGCCAATGCCTCTGACGGGTCTGGGCAAAGTGAACGGAAAATCTTCTGGAAAGAATTCACCAGTCTATTAATAGATGCCATTAAGAACATTTGTGATTCATGGGAAGAAATCAAAATATCAACATGAGCAATCAGTTTCATGAGCTGATTCCAATCCTCATGAATGACGTTGAGAGGTTCAAGACTCCAGTGGAGGAAATAACTGCAGATTTGATGGAAACAGCAAGAGAACCAGAATTAGAAGTAGAGATTGAAGAGGTATCTGAATTGCTGGAATCTCGCAACAAAACTAACAGATTAGGAGTAGCTTCTTATGGATGAGCAAAGAAAGTGATTTCTTGAGGTGGAATCTACTCCTAGTGTAGATGCTGTGAAGACTGTTGAAATGACAACACAGTATTTAGAATATTACATAAACGTAGTTGAAAAAGCAGCAGCAGGGTTTCAGAGGATTAACTCCAAGTTTGGAAGAAGTTCTACCATGGGGAAAATGCTATCAAATACCCAGAAATCATTTGTGAAAGGAAGAGTCAATCAGTGTAGCAAACTTCACTGTCATCTTATTTTAAAAAGCTGCCACAGCCACCCCAGCCTTCAGCAAACATGACCCTGATCAGTCAAGCCATCAGCATGGAGGCAAGACCCTACACCAGCAAGAAGGTTATGACCCACTAAGGTTTACACAATGGTTAGCATTTTTTAGTAATAAAGTATTTTTTAATTAATGGATGTAGACTGTTTAGACACAATGCTATTGCACACTTAAAAGACCATGGCATACCATAACATAACTTTTTATATGCACTGGGAAACCAAAAAATTTGTGTGACTTGTTTTATTGCAATATTCACCTTACTGCAGGTAATACTGCCATATCTCCAAGGTATGCCTGTATCTTCTGACCACCTTATACAAGTGTAAAATAGATAAAAAGGGTATATATACACATATATCCCTTATATATATAAGGGAGAATATAAAAGCCCTGAGATCACATGGGAAGTATGTGCAGACCAATGGGTCTCAACTGAGCAATTTTGCCTCCAACAGGACACATGCTAATATCTGGAGACTTTTTTTATTTTCTTGACTAGGGATGGGAGTGCTATTAACATCAAGTGGGTAGAGGCCAGAGATGCTGCTCAAACATTCTACAACATACATGACAGCCCCCCACAGAAAGAATTATCTGGCCCAACATGTCAATAGTGCCAAGCTGCAAAACTCTTCTGTGAAGGCTATCCAGTTAAGAAGCCACAATTCCTGTCCTCAAAGAAGTAGGAGTGTAGGAGAGAGAATTAATGCCGCCACCTTTGTCATCAGTAATAATGCTCATTTACTGAGCCCTACATCAGGCACTGTACTTGGTTCTTTATGGGTGACTGAACTGAATCCTCCCAACAATCCTCTAAGGAGGGTGCAGTATCCTGTGGCACCGAGGGCAAGGAACAGCTAACCCTGTGACCTCTACGTTCTCCTACGAACCACATTCTGATGACAGGGGTGCAGGTGAATGTCAGAAGAGCTGGGTGTTGGTTCAAAATTGAGTTCTACAACAAGTCATGGGAATCCCAACTCTGCTACTTGTTGGCTGGATGGCCTTGGACAAACCGAAGAAAACTGCCACAGAGACCCAGAGGAGTGAAACCAAAGAAGACAGGGAAATGGACCATGCAAGGGAAGGCAGCTTCTACCCATGACTAGCTTCATGCAACGCTGGGAGGGTGACTCCAAGCCCAGGACAGCTTAGGTACCCAAGAACACCCATATGCCAGGTCAGTCCACAGCCACCTCCCAGAAATGGTTCATTTCACGTACAAGAGTAACTCTTCCTCCATCATCTGGTGGCTCGGGGGTGGGGGCGGGGTAATTAAAGAGGAAACAGTACAGATTTTAGAGGCCCAGGTTGGTTCATGCTCTGGACTCAATGCTAATAAAAGAACATGCACCCTGCCCACACATTGCTTGCCTACTCCTCCTGGCCACATCTCTGATACACAGCCAGTTGTCCCCATGGAGAAAAAAGGCATTTCTGAGCAGAGGGTGCATGCAGCCACCCACCCACACACAGCAGTGCGTCTCTCCAAGCGCGAAGCCAAGTTTGGGTTTTCCTTTTTTTTCCAGCTTCTATTTTCCAGAAGAATTTACTCTGAAATCAACATCTCTTCCCAATATACACATCTGCTTTGTAACTGTAGAGACCCAAAGAGTATTAATAGAGGTAATGGTGTATGACACAGAGGGAAGGTTGGGCTTGGTCATTATTGCTCCAGCAGAGAGAATATTTTCTTAAGATGTGTTTGATGTGACCTAAAAATTGCTTTTACAGGTAACCTCAACATTTAAGGAAAATGACAAAATGCAGTTTCCTCAATGTCTATAAATAACTCCCATAACGTAAAATATATTTTTTTCTTAATAAACTATCAAAAGAAGCTTCATATCAAAAAATACAATCTGTACTTCCAACCTAAAAAGAAGTATATGTGTTGAGTTCTCGCTAATCACTACAGTAATAATTAAGATCATGTTTAAACACCAAGCCATCAATTTATTTCCTTGGGAAGATGACCTCAAGTCTACAAGACATGCCTCCAAATCACAGATCACAAATCACAGATATCCTCAAGATAACCAAGAATGGATAGTGGAGGCTAAAACGAGGGAATCAAAATTAGCTCAGCCACGGGCTCTACCTTCATTGTGGCCAAAGGCACTAAAAATACATGTGAGCGCAAGATGCAATATGGTGCAAAAAATAAAACACTCATCAGCATTCTGTTCCAAAAATGTATTGGCTTTTAAGATTGAGCATTCTGAAATTTATGAACTAACTTTATAAGCTCATTTTAAAATACACACTGGTGTCCATCATGAACACTTAGAAATACAACAGTGCCTGCCTCAACCCAATCCATGGGTTCAGATACCCATGGTGTACTGTGGCTCAAAAATAGTAAGTGGAAAATTCTTGAAATAAACCATTTATAAACTTTCAACTGAGTACTGAGATAAGCAGTGTGATGGAATCTTGCACCGCCCTGCTCTGAACCGCCCAGGATGTGATTCATCCCTTTCTCCAGTCAATCCACGCTATTTACGCTAGCGGCTAGCTGACTGGCTATGGGATCAACTGCCGAAACAGCACAGTGCTTGTGTGCAAGTAAACCTTATTATACTTAGTAATGGCCCCAAAGCCCAAGAGTAGTGATGCGGCAATTCTGATATTCTCTTACTGTGCCTAGTTTATAAAGTAAACTTTATCATAGGTATGTATGTATATACAGGGGGAAAAGGATATAGATAGGGTTCAGTACTATATGCTGTTTCAGACACCCACTGGGGGTCTTGGAACGTATTCCCAGCAGGTAAGGGGGAACTACTACCCCCAAAATACCACTCTCCTAAAAAGCTGCTTCTGAATCTAGCTAGCTCTGGGGCTTGCCAAACCCCCTCGCCAATCCACACATACACCACATACAACACCCACAGAGCAGTGGTCTCCAGTTGAATTACAGCATGTGCTTTGGAATCATTTATCAAAATTTGTGTCATTAATGAAAGCATAGTTGCATGATTTCTAATATGGTCCTCATCTCTAAGCCAGTGCCTAGCTCTTCAGGTTAATTTCACTGGCATGCCACCGCCTCTTGCCTGGATGGCTGTAGTAATCTAACTCTTCTCCCTGAAGCCAACTCTGCTCATCTTCCTATCAACCAGAAGATGCTCCAGATCATGATCATCTGTCTGCAGTGGTCCTGCCAGCATCTGTCAATCTTCTTGAGAAACAACACACTGTCCAGGGAGTCTTCTCTAAACTGAAGGATTTGTGCTTGGACGTGGCCTTCGCAGACCTGGCATAGCTGCTGGTAGAGCGTTGGGGAAACTTTGTGGGAACAAAGATTTTCAACAGCCTGATAGAGCTCTTCCAGGGTTGTAGCGGATGGAGGTACTACTTTGTATGGCTTTCACTGCTTCATGAAGCTTCTGCTAGGTGTCCTGAGTGTAGTTATCAGGCAATTTAGGTCTGTCTCAGAAGTTCTTGATGAATAATAATCAGAGGGCACCCCTGCACAATGAGAACCAGACCCTCCACATACCGACTCAAAAGTCCTGCAAAGGCTTCCTGCTCATCACAAATACAGCAAGATCCAAAACCAAAGACCCTGCCTATCTCTTCTCAGACCACATCTCCCACGCATGCTGAAGCTCTGGCTACTCCAGCAAGCTTGCTGTTCACTGGACACCGACAAGCTTGTCCTGGCCTCGAGGACAAAAGTCCTGGTTCCCAGCCATTCCCCACCCAGGTTCAGATTTCTTCACAGCACTTCCCACCATCTGAAAACTTTCTTATCCATGAACTTACTTATCCTCTCTCTGTCTCTCTGCACAGAATGTTAGCTTTGTGAAGGCAGGGACCTTATCTGTCTTGCTCAGCCATGCCACAGGCTTAGAACTATGTATTTGCTGAATGAACCAATAAAAAAATGAATAAATGATGTGTCAAGCAATTCTGTGCTCTGGGCGGTCTCAGTTTAAAGGTCTCAGTGGGACAGAGAAATCCAAAATAAGAAGTGCATCAAATCAACACCAGCTTGGGAAAGCTCTCTGGTCCTTGCACGGGAGGTGCTCGGCATTGGTTCTGGGACAACAGTAACATGAGGATACACGCTCTGTCCCATCCAGGGGATGCTCTAGCACAGTGTGGGGGTGGGAGTGCATGACCCCCAGGCTGGACACAGTGCACATCCATCTCCCCCAGCACCAAGTTCCAGACCCTATGGGAAGCAGATCCTATCAGGAGCCTGGGGTGTGTTTTACAAAGGGTACAGGTTGAACTAATACATCATGGGCTCCATTCTGAGTAAAAACTTGGATGGAGATATCAAGACATCTGTCAGGCACCCCCATGGAGCCTGATTGTCTCAATGGGCAAAAACCAGCAAGACGTCTTTATAAAGAGGAGTGAGGAAGAGAAGAGAATCCAAAGCACCCATGGGCCCATCTTCATCCCTAAATAACAGCAGCAAACATGAAATGAACACTCACTGTGCTCCTGGCACCAACACTGAGTGACCCCACAACAAACCCAGCACACAGGCAAGAATAAAACCCCACTTGCTACAGAAGAGAACTGAGGCTAAGAGGCTAAATGCCTTGTTCACACAGCTGGGGGGCGGGGTAGAGTCTCTATCCACCTGATCCCAAAGCCTAGACTTGCAACGGCTGTGCAACGGTCCGCCCTGCAAAACAAAGAGTGCTAGGCTTCCCTGGTGGCTCAGTAGGAAAGAATGCACCTGCCAGTGCAGGAGACACAGGTTCCATCCTTGGTCCAGGAAGCTTCCACATGCCTCAGAGCAGCTACGCCTGTGCTCCACAACAAAAGAAGCAACAGCAATGAGAAGCTCAAGCACTACAACTACAGAGTAGACCAACTAGAGAAAAGCCCAGGAAGCAACAAAAAAAACCAGTGCAGCCAGAATAAATAAATAAATACTGCTTATATCAGCTCTCAGATTAAAGCCTGAAGAGACAGCCATCCTCTGCCACATGCATGGCAAGTGAACTTAAGTAGTAATCCAAGTTTCTTGGTCAGTTTCTCTCTCTGGAAAACTATGGGTTACCGCTGGAATTAAATGAAAATGTTTGTCAGGCCCTTAGAAGAATGTCTGGTACTGTGAATTCTCTGTCAAGTCAGCTCTTTCACCTTTATTATTAGGCTAATCCATTGATCCCACATGATCTATCAGGGCCAGGGTTGTTAGAGGCAGGGCGGTGTAGGGGTACAGCCTGTGGGTCTAAGTCTCAGATCTGTAACTACCTACAAAATCTCGCTGAGCCTCGGTGTCCTGCTCTGTAGGATGGGAATAATACCAGCCACCTCACACAGTTACAGTGACATTGTGAGAACTTAATGAAACACATGAAAAGAGGCACAGTTCTGGGCGCACAACAGATGACAGCTTCCATGAGCAGCTGTATAAACTGTGCAGAAAAATTGGCATAATCCTTGACCACTTTTAATTCCATTTGACAAATATTCATTGAAGGCCTGCCAGAGGCAAGGTCCTATTTCATGCAAGGGGTGGAAGACATGGTCCCCATCCTCAACGAGAGTTGAGGAGCTTGGCCAAACATAGGGCACAAGAAGGGGTGAGTGAGAAGGCAGGCTGGGGTCTTGGCACACCGGTGTAGGCATGAATGCTGAGCTCGGGAGTGGTCATTAATTCTGTGCACATCGGGATGCTACAAGGTCTGAGCAGGAGAATGACATCATCCGACTTGTGTTTTGGGAGAATTCCACCCTCTGTAGAGGATAGATTAGACCAGGGAAAACCAGAGGCAAATGAATCAGTCAGGAGGCTACTGCAATAGTCCAAGCAAAACTCAACGAGTGGTGGCAGTGAGGACAGAAAAAAGGGCATAGACGCAAGAGGCACAACTTAGAAAACTTGGCAACAGATGAGATGGTGGGGAGATGAAAAACAGTTTAAGATGACTCAGTTTTCTTGCCTAGAAAGGTAGGAAAAGTGGTAGTTCCTTAAATGAGATGAGGAAAACAAAAACTGCTGCCAAATGGCTTACTGAGTGAGCAAGTGAGTCTGTTGGCGACAGGGATGTTGAGATGCTAGTAGGACATCCTGGTGGTGATGCACAGGGCACAGCGGGAGGAAGTCCATGGGGAGGTGAGAGTTACAGCCAAAGGACTGGATGAGACCATCCAGAACAGGCAAAAAAGACAATGAAGGTGGGGTTTAGGGGACAATGCAACATCTCAAGGGCCTGAAACAGCCACGGAAGAGTGAGAAGGGCAGTGGAGTGGAAGGAAGGGAAAACCAAGTTCCCATAACGCAAAAGAGAAGAACATCTCAGACACATGTGGCAACTAATGGCCTCATGTGGGGAGAGGGGCAGAAACCACTAAATTCAGTGGTTGGGTGGAATCCGCGGCTTCTGAGGCAGTGCTTTCCATAAAGTTGGAGAGGTTGGAAAAGAGGCACTGAGCATAGGCTATTCTTTCAGGAAGCCTGTCAGAGAAAGGAAGGTGACAGAGGTCAGGAGACGCAAGACAAATAAAACAGGGAGAAGCAAGAGAAATTCACTTAGGAGAAGGGACAGTTGCCAAACTGGCACCGGCATTGGGAACATACAGCACCATTTAGTCAATTACTGTCTTCTTAAGGGATCTGAGGCAACCATGCAAATCAGTATGTGTAGGCCAGCAAAAAAATGCATTCGACACATCTTCTGGAGTCTAAGCTTTGGGACTGGGCTGGGATCGTTTGGACTGGATTTCCTAAAGGTATCTTTAAGACAAATGAGAAGGCGGCAGAATGGTCCTGCCAGGCTTGTGAGGCAGGCACGCACAGTCTAAATAGAGAACAGAATAAGGCAAGAACAAGATGTGCTTGACTAAGAGAGAGAAGAAATTAAGCAAGAGGAGAAAACCCAACACAATAACATGGAGACAAGGGTTAAGAGGACAGAGGAGTGGAAATAGCATGCAGCACTCAAGGGCAATGTCCATGGGTGGAAGCTAGGGAGGATTCTGTAACTGATTTGGGAGGTACAGATGATGCAAACCTTCACGAACCAGAGCAGATTCTGCTACTGTTCAAACAATCAAAACATAGGTAAGGCTGTCCGCCATGGGGAGGCAGCAAGCGCGATGACAGAAAGCTCTGGGCTGGAGGTGGGAAGGGACAAAGTTTTTAAGGGAAGAGCCCCCCTCACGAAGTATTTTAGTAAAAAGTAAGTAGGTCTGATAGGAGAGCCCGGGCCATCTTCTGCTGGAGTAAGTCTTCCCAAAATGGATAGCAGGAGGCAGTGAAATACAGAACATAGATGTGAACAGGCATGGATCACAGAGTCATCAACAAACTGAGAGTGGCGACCCTAAAACTGATTTGCATTGATTCACCCACAATGCTTGCTGAGCAGCCTATCTGTGAGCCACCCTAAGGGAGCGTGGAGGGCAAGGTCGAACCAGTACCCTGTCCTCACCAAGCTTACACTCAAGCAAATAAGAACTCGAGAGAGAGAGTGTGTGCATGTGTTCATGTATATATACACACACACACACACACACAAGCCAGATGAGAGCCTCTAAACGAAGAGAGGAAAAAGTCATCAACATCCAAGAGCTGTGCAGCCTACCTACTTGACAAACTCTCAGAAACTGAAAACAAAACCTAACCTTTCTACAGCCCATCAGTTCTCATCCCACCCTGTCCCACCCGCACTGTTCAGTCACCACCCATGACAGGCATCTGCTTCTGACAAGCATGTGAAGCTGGGGACCCCATATCTATGTCCCCATTTCCCATGTATTTGCATTTATTTGGCAGCCCAGCACAGTGGCTAAGAGACCCTAGAGCCACCCTGCCTGGGTTCAAGTCTTGGCTGAGCCACTGGGAGCTACATCACCTTTAGCGAGTTGCTCCATCTCTCTCCATGTCTCAGTTTCCTCACGTGTAAAATAGAAATGATGATGGTGCCTTCCTTGGGAGCCGCTGCACAGTTTAAGTGAGTTAGCCTATGTGAAGTGATTGGAGCAGAGCCTGGCACAGAGTTGGTACCCTGCAAGGACGAGTGAATCTTATCTCCCTGACCGCTGGAAATTCTCTCCATGTGCCTCCCCACTTACCCAAATCCACTGTCTTTTAAGAAGCTGAGGCAAATACTCTACCTTCCATTAGTCTGCTTGTAAAGTCAATTTCAACACACCTATTTTCTGAGAGTCTATATCATCTTGTGCTCCGGGAAAACCAGGATGAATAACCCCAGCCTTGCCTTTCAGATCACAGCCCATGTGAGGAAACAGACGTTCCAACAAAGATCATCACTGGACTGTGGCAGAAACTGGGAATCGGCATTACCCGTTAAGTGGCTTCCACATTAAGACTTTTTGCCTTACCATCCTAACGCTCCTAAAGTACTTCAACATCCAGTGCTTGCGTGATATTCTCAATCAAGGTGTTTGCCTTGTGCCCCATGAAGTATTCCACACATATATGCTATGACTTGTTCAAATGGATGGGAAGGAACCCATTCTGGGGCTGGGCCTTCAAATTCTGGCCCCCACCACTCCACCCCAAAAACCACTTTTAACCTGCAGGGACATGGGAGCTGCATATCAACTTGTGGTGGATCAGGATGTTCAAGCATCTCTAGCAGAAAGTTCCCAGAACCTGGGAAGCTGGCTTTCTGGTCTGGCATGACTTTGGACTATGATAATTATTGCTGAGTTCTTCTCATAGCTTCACATATACAGAAGGACATCTTATATAGAGAGACTAGTGTAGTAGTAACAAAAATAACAGTGGACATTCAGTGTGACTTATCCATGTACCAGGGACTAGATTAAGTACTTCATCTATTTCATACCATCCTCCCAACAGCCCTAAGAGGCAGGTATCTCCCTTTCAGTTAAAGAAAGTGACATGAAAGAGGCCCCAGTAGAGCAAGGAAGAGGCACGCCAAACTGGCTCTCTGACAATCCAGAAAGGCACTGGTGGAAGCCATTTTTCACCCTTCCACAGTATTTGAATGGCTGGTTCCAAGAATAAATTTTCAGATCCACTCAAAAGGAAAGGAAAAAGCCCTGAATCAAAAAAGAAAGCCCCCATCCTAAAAATAGCCTATTCAGACACTGTCATCCCACTGATTCCAGTCTCATCTAGATCCCATTGGTCCTCTAAGAGTTCCAACTTCTCCAAAAGCATAAAACCAGCATGTGCAAAAACTAACACAAAATGTAAAACCAACTGGCTTTTTCCTTCTAGAGTTTATACTGAAGGTTTTCAGAAATGCACTGCTTCTAGGAAGAAGGAGAGGGACCTAAAAAAAAGCATACCCCATGCTGACAGAGGAGGGAGAAGAGCTGAGATCCATTATATTTTTAAACCCTTAACACATTGATTTCTGTTACTACCCCTCCATTGTAAAATTCAAGCAAACAGAGGCTCAGAGGAACACCCAGGCATTCAGAGCTTGGGGGTTTGGTTTGGGTTATTGTTGGTTAAAGAGAAAGAGGCACCAGACACACACTCTTCAGCATGAACTTTGCCATCATTCCACCCCAGAGACAACCAGAACTAGTTTGGAGGATCTCTCCCACTCCCTCCAACTCAAGTGCAAGGAACTACCACTGCAGCTCAGACTCAGAATGCTGAGATCAAGATTTTTAGTAAACCTCAGGGCTTCTCTGGCGGTCCAGTGGTTAAGAATCCACCCTACAATGCAAAGGACACAGGTTCAATTCCTGGTCCGGGAAGATGCCACATACCATGGAGCAACTAAGCCTGTGCACCACAACTCCTGAGCCGGCACTCTAGAGTCCATAAGCCACAACTACTGAAGCCTGAGTGCCGACAGCCCATGCTCTGCAACCAGAGAAGACACCATAATGAGAAGCCCACACACGACAATGAAGAACAGCCCCCACTCACCTCAACCAGAGAAAGCCCAACTGCGGCAACAAAGACCCCACCACAGCCAAAAATGAATGAATAAATCTTAGAGAAAAAAAAAAGATTCTTGTTAAACTTAAAATGATGCATTCAATGGCTGGCTTAAAAATAGTTTGGGGGTCCCAAAAAAGGATCCTAAAAAGTGATGAGCGATCACAATAATTAAAATCATTCTGATTGCCAGAGTCTCTGTGAAAATTCCTCTTTCATTCAGCTCCACCTCTGAACATTTCATTCAGTTTAGTGGCAAGAGATCTGGGGTCAATTCTTTCCAAGGCAGTACAGCAGCATCTGCAATTTCCTCAGTGGTGTGAAGAGTGAGTAACAGCACAGGTAATCAATGTATGTAAACAAAAACCTATGATGCTGAAACAGGGAGGGGAAAGAGAAGAAAATCTTGGAGAAACCCCAGGTCCCTGGAGGCAATGGTGGCCTCTCCAGAAAATGTCCCCCTCCCACCTCCAAATGAATTTTGTAACGATTTTATGTTTTCAAAACTGCAGCGGCTTCTAAGTAATGTCAGCATTGCATCTTTTCTGAATTTCTAATGACGATGATCCAATATATCCAGGGTCACCTATGTCCAACAGGTGGGGTGAATTTCTAAAACGATGTTGTAGGTTTCACCCATAGTGTCCCTGGCTGAATAAATAAGTCCAACAGCAAGATCACATTATAAGATGAAAGGAAATCTTTCTGATTCCATTCCCAAATCACCATAGAAAGGGCACTGATTCACACCACTCACCCACCGACAGGAATACTTCAATTACATTGTCCAGGTAAGTAATACACGGTTTTGTTTGCATGGACACTTTAATGAGGATCTTATTAAGCATTCTGTTACGGGCATGGACGCAAGCTCATTTTATGCTCTAGAGATATATTCTGAACTACCAAAGGTGAAACAGCATTATCTTCAAATACAGTGAGCAATATAAACACAATCTGAGAGAAAGGATCATGAGTAAATTAAATCCACAAATATTTATCGAGTGCTTGGGCCTTAATACTGAGATGCTCCTGTTGGAGAGCTCCCTTAACCGAGCCTTCTGTGAGAAGCAAAAAGATGCAATTACAGTCTTCCTGAAAAATAGGCAATTAATCACACACTGCTTCAGATTAATTGCAAAGCCTGAGAGCCCCCACATCATTTTGCCTTTGCCCCTGAAATCTCATTCCCTCAAGTCCTTCCTGGTTTTTCAGATCACTGGTTAGCACCCCAAGCAAGCTTTCTTTCTGACCTGGCTACCCCACTGGTGACCAGAACTAGAACTCTCCACGCACCTCTGTCCAGTCCAACGGTGACCTTCAGTGCGCTGTGTGTGTCAAGGTTAAGCTGCCCACTAACTATGCATCCTTTAACAGCAGGCCTCCAATTCTGCCCTCTTTTCGATGCCAGTGCAAAACCTCCCAGCCCTGCTGGGCCGTTTCAAACCCATCTGATGGTACAGTCAACAGCTAGTGAGCTTTCTGCCTCTTCTCCCATGATCCGGATTGCTTCAGGGCTGCAGAGCAAATTAGCCAGCAAGGTACAACCACCACTACCAAAATCCAACCCCAAGTTTTAATGTAAGCCCCCAGGGAGGGAAGAAAGAAGGGTGACCTCGGTCTCTTTCAACCCAAACAGCTCTCTCAAATTCTACTGCAGCCCACAACCCTACATCTCATCAAGTGCCCAGTTACCCCCCAGATATCTCAAATCTTTTCAGGAATGTTACTGTCAAAATAGCACCTATGGGGAGACACCATCCAAGAACCCACATGACATCCCTTCATATCGATACCAGAGCTACAAGCACAACAAATCGGGAATAAATGCTGCCAAGATAAAATCAAATTCTGCTTGTTTTCTAAGTGGGCAGCCACTGATCACCCAACACTACCCCAAAAGCCTCCAAGTGAGGGAGCTGGGGCTTCGGGGGGCATAACACAATCTGGTTCAAGACCTTCCAGGGGAACTCACATCCCTCAACACAAAATGTCATCGGATCATGAGAACGAAGCAAGACACTGAGCTCTGACATCCACAGAAGCTACTGCATTTCTGACAAACAGCCAGGAGGCTGGAAGCCAGGGTCCCTCTCCCGCTATATCCAACTGCCAAGCGCTGGACTAACTCATTTTTCATTAGCTTTTTTCAAGAATGGAGAAAGACTGATCGTGTCAAGAGGCTAACAGTGATATTTGTATTTTCATTTCCTAGTCTCCTGGTCTGTTTTTGCCCCCGTGAAGCCCAGTTTCTGTGAATCAATGACTCGGCTACATCACACGCCCGCCCAGTGGCTCACGGTAACGGGGCTCCCTCTGGCCACCAGTGCTTTGCCGGCTCAGAGGCTCAGCTGGCAGATCCTGGCTCTTGCAGCAGACTTTGAGCTGAGCTGAGCACCATCTCTCCAGTCAGGGCTCTGGTACAGCCACTTGCAGCTCAGTTAACCCCATCAGGAAACCTTTACCTCATGAGAAACAGATTTTCGGATTCTTTCAACACTGCCAAGATAGCAACCTCCATCTACCCACCTGAGAGACAGAGGGATACACAGATGGACAGACAGCTCAGCTCAGCCCTGTACATTTCTCCCTTCACTGGGGATCCGCACTGCTAGGTAGCTCCCACTGTCTCCTCCCCTCTAAAGAAGACCAAAGACTGAAAAACTAACCCAAAGTACCCAATTGACAATTACGATGCTATGAACAGGAAGAGGTACCTTTAAACACAGGAAAATGAGAATACGAACAGTCTATCCCACCAAAGCCCAACCAGGTAAATTGCTCTTCAAATGCAGGCTGATTAACAGTTTTCCTCCACCACACTCCCCTCACCCTGCCGCCACCGCCGCCACCACCACCACCACCACCACCTTAGGGCTCTATGCCTTGCATCAATGCAGGTCCCTTAGAAAAGTCAAAATTTCACTTACTCAGATCTACCAAGAATTCCCAGTGCCTTGCTATACGAAAACCCCACAAACGGCAGTTCTTCGCCCGAGAAACCTGAGGGGTTCAGCTGGCACGGAGAGGATGAAACCCACGAATTCTTCTCTGGTTCATCAAAATTGGAGGTGTCATCATCAGACTTGAGGGTGGGAACGAAGGGGGGAGGAGCTGGTTAAAGAAAAAACAAGAAGAAGGGGGTGGGGGGGGAGAGAAAAATTCAGACGGATTCAACACTGTTGCGGAGAAGAAAATCGTCTCACTCCTTCAGCGTTTCCGATGGCACTGCAGCGCCTGCTTTCAATCTCGCTCACACACAGGCAGACCCAGCCTCTGCTCCGCTCTTACAGCAACAAGAGCTTAACCCTCTCCCTGCCAACATGGCCACCAACCCGCAAGACAGGCTGCCTTTCCTGCTGGGGGAAACTGAAGGGTGAACTCAAACAGGTCACTTGGTAGAAGGGAAAGAAAGCACTTGGGGAACTCTTTGCTGATATTTCCAGAAGGCTGCTACAGAGCATCAGCTGGCTGGTGCTGGCATGCCAGATGAACCTAAACCTATTTATTTCCTCTTCCAGACAGATCTAAATTATTCACACTTAGTGCTAATCATTAGGATATGGGAGAGTTTCTACATTTCGTACATTAGCCGGGATGAGAGGAAGGACGGGCAGGAGAGGAGGTTTGAGAGGTATGTAACTCATGTGAGGATAGCACTGCAGTCTAGCCCATTCATATCCGGATGAGTATACTCGCAGCTCTTATGGACCACTTTTTTTTTTTTAAGTTCATTATCCCTCCTCCCCAACGTGATCACGCCCCATGAATCCACTGCAGTTTAATCAGCATAATGAAATGCCAGCCAAATAAAGTTCTTCCCGGTGATGTACGGCACCCCTGCGCGCTGACAGTGTGGATGGACAGCTGCGTCCTACCTTGTTAAGGCATGACTCCCAGCTAGGAATGTCCTACATCGTCTCCGCTTCCTGCGGACCTACTAAGCTCTCTCAGTCAGGGAGGTGGACACTGGTCCATCAGTCACCAGGAGGCTGCCCATTGTGGTGGGCTCCCAGGGCTGCAGCCGGCCAGAAGCGTTACCATGGCTGCAGGCTGAAGCGTCTGTGGTGGGCAGGCTGGGTGAGTGGGCAAGCTGGGCATCACACCCCCCGCAGTGCAGGCTTCATGCTCCCCGCTCTGTGCGCGCTCTGGCGGTAACCCCACCTGGCTGCCTGCGAGGCAGGGGCCAATGCTGATCTGAGTGACAGAGCAGCATGAGTCACGGCCAGAGCTCTCGAGAGCGCCCCCTAGGACAGCTGTCACAGCCCTCCCCCGGACCAGGCTTCTTTTTTAACTCCTTGTTTTCGAGACAAAGCTGAGTGCCAGATAGGAGCAGCAGTCTGTTTTCCACTTACAGACTCCAAAGAATCTGGCTGTTTCCAAAGTTCCCCAGTGACAACAACAACATCGGAAGCAGCAGGCAGCATTGGGAAGGAGATGGGAGTAGTGAGGGGATGTGGAGCGGGGAGCCAGAATGAGGAGGTCTGGCAGCTCCCAGGAAATGCAAAAAGAACATTCTCAGAGCTTCAGGTGCACTGAGATGTGGTAGGAGACTGAAAATGTAATATGTGCACTTCCAGAAAATTATTTAACACCTCCAAGCTCTTAGAGAATTTAAATCTTCCCTGTTAATATCAGAACCTGCTTGCTTAATATTTTAAAAATTAGGTGATGGAAAGAAAAATTATTGAATGCTTCAGGCCCCCTCCCATGTGTACTTTCCATCAACATGGACTCAAATCCAATTGGATTTCCATTACCCAATATCTTTTTCTCAAGGAAAAAAACAAAACACTTTTTAATGGAAATTATATTTCATGAGGACAAAAAAGTATCCCATCCCAAAATAAGGAAACTCAGATAAAGACTGAGGAAATATATGGAGAGAGATTTGCAAATGATATTCATTTGGAAGCATCGTGGCTGGTGGCACACACTTTGACTAAGTGGGTTCAAACCCCAGCTCTACCACTTACCAGCACTGTGACTTTGGAAAAGAAAGTCCCTTAACCTCTCTGACCCTCAGTTTCAACATAGAGAAAACTCCCTCAAAGGGCTGCTAGGAGGTTTAAATGAAAGAAATCTATATAAAGTGTTGCTGGCACAGTTTTTTGTATATCATAAACACTCCACACAGACTACCTGCTATTATTATTGCCCACATGACACAGATGTTTATGACAGACCCTATGGTTACAAAGCTAGTGGGATACAGCAAAATCTGTGTTGAGTATGCTTCTCTCCTGCACAAGGCACAGACATACTCACACATGTTTGTGTTAATCATTTCATTTCATTCCTAGCAGAAGTTTAATTCCCTTTCCACTATATACTAATTTATCTTTGGGAGACTGAAATAGAATTTCTGAGTGAGGAGTATGATTAATATAGGGGCAGGAACCACCCTCTGTGAAACAATTACAACTGAGAAATTCTGTGCTATGAAATAAGATCCCTCTTTAAACTCCACCAGGCTTGAGGCTATCCTGTACAGTTAAGATTAGATCAAGAGCCAGGGAAGCTTCAATAAGAGGGAGAAGTCAACATGAAATACCTCCAATGGTAGCAGGTGAGAAATTCACAGGACAGATGAAAAGCCAAGAACGCTGGCCTTGAGACAGGTAGTCAGTTAGCTACAACGGAAAATGCTGAAAAGAGGGGCTTCTGAGAGCCACATCTGGGCAGGGAAAAGTGTCATAGCCTCAAGCCAAAGAGAAGTGGGAGAACTGGAAATTCTCAACCCCCCAGAAAATGATGGATGTTCACCCTTACCCAGAGTCTTTTGGGGGAAAGAAACAGCACAGCTGTTAAAACTGCAGCCCCAGGGAGGGTGTCTGTATTTACAGTACCCTACATGGTGTGGGAACTATAAGCCAAGAAATTATCAACAGTATTGGTCCATGATCCCTTAGGGTTATGGCAGATTAAGTGGAGAAATATTTGTAGGGCCACAATCACAACCCAGGGCACAACCCAGAAGGCAAAGTTCCTTCTCTCTCTCTTTCATTCCCCCCCACACACAACACCAAATAGTCTCTCAATTAGAAATGAGTTCACAATAAAAAAGTAAAAATCAATAACTACACATAACAAGGAAAAAGAAATCACCCAAAATACCATGAAGGAGCATCAGCAGATACAAGAAATGGGAGAATTAACCCCCTAAAAACTGCAGATAAGAGAACAATCTAAAATGGACCATAAAATTAATTTTCATTCATTGTCAAGGTAATTGAGCAAAAATTCTAATGAAAGAACAAGATATGCTGAAGAAAAGACAAAGCTTATTTTAAAAGAACCACATGAAACTTCTAAAAATGAAAAAAGGGTTGCTGAATTTAAAGTTTAAAACTCACTGTTAAATAGACACAGCTAAAAAGAAAATTAGTGAACTAACAGTAGGACTCGAGGAAATCACAAGGAACCATGTTTCACAAGGTGTGATCTGTAGACTGACAGCATCATCAGGGAATTGGTTAGAAACAAAGAATCATAGGCCTTACACCATACCTGATGAATCAAGGCTTGCATCCTAACATGATCCCCAGGTGGTCTGCAAGAACACGACAGTTGGAAAAGTGCTCATATAGAACGCAATACACGGAGACAAAGAACGAGAAGGTGCAATGCACCGCTAATATGAGCATCAGAAAGAACAGACAACTAGCTCAAATTCTGGATGCCAGATTTTAAAAGACTGTATAAGCTGAAGACTACCAAGTATATGACCACATCTATATCAGGCCTCCCTGTGGCTCAGTGGTAAAGAATCCACCTGCAAAGCAGGAGACCTGGGTTCAGTCTCTGGGTGGGGAAGAGCCCCTGGAGAAGAGAATGGCAACCCACTCCAGTATTCTTGCCTAGGCAATCCCCATGGACAGAGGAGCCTGGCAAGCTGCAGTCCATGGGGTCGCAGAGTTGGACACAACTGAGTGACTAAGCACACACACATATTGGGGGGAGGGGCTAATTCTCCTCTTTCTTATACCTACTGGAGAAAGTTCCATTTTTTTGATCCTCATACAAAATACTTTTTTTTTTTTGCTTTAAAAAGGTATTCATTGGTCAATGAAATCACTGGATTTGCATCTACATTGATGGAAGTATACAATGTACCTAAGAATACAGCACAGTGCCAGGCACTGAGCAGGTGCACAACAAATACATGCTAAGTAGATACATAATTAAACAATTAGAAAACAGCTCTGGCAAAGAGAGTACCTGGCGTAATACAGGCCATGAAGAAGCTACTGTATGTTTGAGTTAAATGAAGAGGCTTTAAAAGTAGAGATTGTTCTGTCTGAAAAATATGTTAATGAGTGCTTATATTAATATTTCCTGATAGAGCGATCATCAATTCACCCCCACTGCCAGTACTCACTACATTCAATAATGGCAAACAAGAAGTCATATATTAAGATCTGCTTGTTGATAAAAGCAACTAAAAAAACAGGATAAAGTTTTCCCTGTATATTTTTTAAATAAGTCAGCCTATGCTTCAGGTCACATCAGGGCACATTCTCTTTAGTGGCAGGGGCTACACAAGTATGTTCTGGAGGGTGCCCCTGCCACAGCCACCCAGTTATAAGATGGCAGAACAAGGCTTTCAGAAACAAAGTTATTTTAAGAACTGTAGTTAATCTCTCTCCTATAAATCCTCTCCTTTTTAAAAACTTGACATTCAGTAGAAGCTGGGGCGGAGTGTATTGCCTTCAAAAACATTCATGAATTTAAAAAAAAAAAAAAAAACAAGAAAAGGTAAATGGATTCATCCCCTTGACCCTACTTCTTTCTAACATATCCCACTGAGCTCCATTTATCCCATTCAAACTTTTAACTTTCCAGCATACCAAAAAAAAAAAACATTAATATTAATAATGCAAAAGATTGTTCTCATTTCCGTCTAGTGTTGATCATCTGCTTTTCTCACTGGATACAAGCTCCATGAGGGGGAAGACGACACCGTGTTCACCGTTAACATACCAACCACCTAGAAAGTTACCTGTCTCTCCCAATTCAAGGTTTCATATTTATATTGTGAAAGTAATGAATGAACAAGAACCTTAGATGTGGGATAATTTCTTAGACCTAATAGGCTATTTCATGCCATATGCCACTACAGGAAACTCTATAGAATACTCAATTTAGTCATGAAGAATTGGCACATTAAAAACAAAAACAAAAACCTTAATTTAGATATAGCTCATGAAACTTGCATGACTTTTACTCATCACTATGGGCTAGACACTGGTGCTAGGTCATGTGTGGCAGAGTTGGAAGATGAGTAACAGACAACAGAAATGTCAGGACAAAGGCACATAAATAAATATCATGTGATGGTATCATGAATCAGAACCGGGCCTGGAACACAGTGGGCATTCAATGATAGTAAATCAAAGACATTTTCAACTTCATTCTATCTAGCATGGTGTCACACTTCTTTAAAAAAGTATTCAATTGATTAATTAGATGCTACATTTAAATCTCAAAGGAAGACTATCCCCAAATCAGCTGTCTTCTAGTTCCTTAAAATCTGAGGCACTAGTGTGATCTCATTTATCCCCATGATGAAGACAGAACTGCAAGATAAGTGAAGAGGAGGCTATTTGTGTCATTCAAAGGTCAAGATGAGGCTGTGAAAAGTGGACAGTGCATAAAAAGAGTGATGGCCACCATGTGTTGCCAAAGTGGGTACAGTGAGTTTTGTGTGTTCCTATAAAAGTGCATCATGGAGGTGATTATTTCTCTAGAGTTAGTTAAAAGGTGTCTTCACGGGCCAGAGTAGAGATGACCCCTTCTTTAGAAAAGCCAGAGAACAGTAGCCCAAGAAAGCTGTGGGTAATGAGGTTAGGAAGTAAACACAAGTGAAATCCTGGCTGGACCTTGAAGGGAGGAAAATCCTGGACTGGATTGACAGAGAGATTATTAGAAAGAGTTTGAGAGTGCTGGGCTGGTGTCAGCACCTGAGACTGATATGATCGTTTTAACAGTGATGGTTGTAGAGGTCGAGGCTAGGAACCTCTAAAGGACAAGTCTACAATAGTTAACATGACAAATTCTGCACTAAGGAAGTGATAACAGAAACAGAGAAGACATAGATTAACAGAAGGCATGGCAAAAATGTGACAACTGATGCAAGAGCAGTGATTTTTAAGAATATCAATGAGTGACTCTTACAAACGGAACAACTCCAGGAGAAAAAGGTTGCAATAGAAAGAAGAGCAAGATTTCCAGTATCAGAGATCTCATGAGAATGAACCAAGAGAATAAATTAGAGGACAGGTAAGAAGAGCTAGCTACTACATACACATAAGTAATTTATCCCAGGAAAACATCTCCTGGAGCCTCAGGCAAGCCCCCTCACCATCACCCCTCTGAGTAGAAAATGGCCAGACAGCACAACTGTATACAAAATGCAAAAAGAAGACAAACTGGATCTAGCTTCCAATAGACTTGAGTAAATAAAGAATTACCTGACATGTTTAGTTCCCCAAACAGTTACAGAGAGACTTTTAGGTAATGTTGACTTGGCTGATGATCAGTTTTTACTACAGTGTCTTCAAAGATAATGAATATGGAAGTTTTAGCATCACTGAAGTATGCTTTAATCTGATAAGTATAGATATTACATTTGATCCTAGCCAAAAGGCCAAGAAGCAATGAAGTATGCTTTAACTGATTAGTCTCAAGGATGCTAGGGCTGGGCTGCCCACAGCTAAGCAGGTTTCCTTTCTGGGGGTAGATACAAGATCTCGATGGAGTTGTATGCTCTGTCTGAATCTCGCCTTTCTCAAGGGCCATGCTCCTACAGGCTGCTTACTATCAAGTTTTTGGTAAGCAACTTATGTTTTCCCACAAGATTACACTTTTAGAGATGCTTTCTCTCCATTCTGGATGACACTTCAACCAGCCTTCTAACACTGGAGTGTCACTTTGTTCCCCTCCTCCCTCTTGGTCTAGGTACACAGCAACCTGTGAAACACCTACAGAGGATAGAAACACTCAAAGAGAATCTTTTCAGACTGTAACTAGTCAAGACTATAATTCTCTGGGTGTGGATACATCCAGTTTGGGGCACAGATGGAAGCCACCAGAACATGCTTGAACAATAATTCATGGGTTTTCATTTCCTGGAACCCCCGTGCTCTAGACCCCAACAACTTTCCCTTCCAGCACCTTCCCCCTTGAATTACCTAGACCTAATGACACATCCAATTAGATTCATTTCTTGCTGTCCTCAAGACCTCTGTAGTATCTTTTTCGCCAACATTGGGGGAGGAGGGGAGTTCTCCAACATTTTTTAATGATTTAATAATTTTATTTATTTATTTTTGGCTATGCTGGGTCTTCATTACTGCATCGGTTTTCTCTAATTGCAGCAAGTAGGGGCTACTCTGTGTTTGTGATACACGGGCTTCTCATTGCGGTGGCTTCTTTTGTTGCAGCGCGCAGGCTCTAGAGCACGCAGGCTTCAGTAAGTGCAGCATGAGGGCCCAGTAGTTGTGGCTCCCGGGCTTTAGTTGCTCGTGGCAGGTAGGATCTTCCCAGACCAAGAGTCAAATACATGTCTTCTGCAGTGGAAAGCGAATTCTTTACCACTGAGCCACCAGGGAAGCCCTATTTTTAATATGAAATTTTTCATATGTGCAGAAGTGATATAAGAGTACAATGAACTCCTGCACACCTTCAAAAATGTGCAATATTCTAATTTCATTTCACCTACTCTGGTGCCTATTTTATTTGCACGTGTGCTGATTATTAAAAGCAAACCCCAGACATCATATGATTTGAGACAGGCTGAGACCTGGGACCCGTTGCTGCAGTGCTTGCACCCAGACAAAAGTCTCAAGTAATAAAATACAAAGAAATGGTAAAGGACTACAAATAACTGCATGCATGCACAGTTGGAGCAAAAAGATACAAAAAGACGCAAAACCCAGCAGCCGCCTCTGAAGAGCCAGAAGCAGAAGCAGGGTACTGTACATGCAACTTGCACACATCACCACCAAGGAGGTGGGCAAACCACCTAAGCAACTCCTTGAGCAACACCCCTGGTCACACCCTTCCTCACCCCATACAAGGAACCAGCTCACTTCCCATCACACTCAGGGAGCAAGCAAGGGAACCTGCTACTTATTATCACTCCCTGCTGCTGCGGCAGGAGCCCCACTAAAGCCTTGCCTCAATTTCTTGCCTGGCCTCTTCATCAATTTCTGTTGACTGAGGAGGCCAAGAACACTGGTTGGTAATAATTTCACCCATAATTACTGCAACAAGTATCCCTAACTCAGGGTTTCTCAACTGTGGCACTACTGACATCAAGATTGGAGAATGCTTTGTTGCAGGGGACTGACACGTGATCATAGGGTGCTTAGCAGTGTCTCTGACCTCTACTCACTAGATGCCAATACCACCACAAGTTTTGACAACCGAAAATGCCTTCAGACATTGCTAAATGTTCCCTAGGGGGAGAAGTACGACTCTCTAACAGATGAGGACTTTAAAAAAACCCCATGACCATAATACTTTCATCACATTCAACAAAATTTACAGTAACTCCTTAACATTATCTAATACCATGTTTGTGCTCAATTCTTTCCAGTTGTCCCCAAAGTATCTCTTTACATTTGATTTGCTTGAATCAGGATCCAACCAAGGTTCACACACTGATTTGGTTGGTATGCCTCAATCTATAAACATTTACTTTTTTTTTTTCTTTAATGGCATTTATTAGTTTAAGAAACTGAATCACAAGATCCCTGTAGAAATTTAACAATCTGGACTTGGTCGATTGTATCCTTGTGACATCATTCAACATGTTTCTCTGTGCCCATTTTTCCTAAAAGTGTTGAAAAAGTGTAACTGTTATATCTGACTCTTTGCAACCCCATGGACTGTAGCCCGTCAGGCTCCCCTGTCCATGGAATTCTCCAGGAAAGAATACTGGAGTGAGTTGCCATTCCCTTCTCCATGGAATCGTTCCAACCCAGGATCTAACCCAGGTTTCCAGCATTGCAGGCAGATTCTTTACCATCTAAGCCACCAGGGAAGCCACTTCCGTTTCCTAGAAACTGGAAGTTAAATCCAGGGCCACATGCACACTCATACTCAGTTTCACTTGGAGAGAATATTTCCCAGGATGTGTTGTCTCCTTACTCAGTTCAATTCAGTCACTCAGTTGTGTCCAACTCTTTGCGACCCCATGAACTGCAGCACACCAGGCCTCCCTGTCCATCACCAACTCCCAGAGTCCACCCAAACTCATGTCCATCGAGGCAGTGATGCCATCCAGCCATCTCATCCTCTGTCGTCCCCTTCTCCTCCTGCCCCCAATCCTTCCCAGGATCAGGGTCTTCTCCAATGAGTCAACTCTTTGCATGAGGTGGCCAAAGTATTGGAGTTTCAGCTTCAACATCAGTCTTTCCAATGAACACCCAGGACTGATCTCCTTTAGGATGGACTGGTTGGATCTCCTTGCAGTCCAAGGGACTCTCAAGAGTCTTCTCCAACACCACAGTTCAAAAGCATCAATTCTTCGGCGCTCACCCTTTTTCACTGTCCGACTCTCACATCCATACATGACTACTGGCTACTTACATGTCTACTTCCTAGCCCATGACATTAAAGGGCACACACTGTCTGCTTATCTTCCTCTGTGATGTTAAGAACGATCCATGTGGTCCAGTGAAATCAGCCTGGTCCCTCCCCATGACCTTCTCTCTCATATTTCACTTCATATCTCAGCAGCCATGGATGATCTTTGCCTAGAATCATTAATTCATTAAGAGCTGAAAAATGGTGTTTTTCTAAGTTCATCATTCCTTCTACATTTACCAGTACATCAACAATTTGGTAATTCTGGAATATAGTTCAAACAGGAAGGCAGGATAAACGCTTGGTTCATTCCCTATGTGTGTGTTCAGTTGCTCAGTGGTGTCCAACTCCTTGTGACCTCGTGGACTGTACCCTGCCAGGCTTCTCTGTCCACAAGATTTTCCAGGTAAGAATACTGGAGTGGGTTGCCATTTCCTACTCCAAGGAATCTTCCCAATCTAGGGATCAAACCTGAGTCTCTTGTGTCTCCTGCACTGGCAGGTGGATTCTTTACCACTGCGCCACCTGGGAAGCCCATCTTTCCCTATACTTAGCAACATTCAGAGCTGGGGTAGCAGGAGGGGTGTGCCTTAGCAACTGCCAGAAGTGATCACTGAGATTTCTTTTTTCAGTTGCCAGTATGAACTCATGAATCGATGTATTTCAAGCCACTGTAGTCTTTTTGATGCTTATTATTATCCCATTTTAAGCCAGGAGAAGCCCCTCTACCAGATATTCTTGCCAGAGAAGTCTGCTACTTTCCAGTTAGTTTATGGGGGATGGAAAAACACCACCCACCATCAGCCCTATGGAAGAAGCAAAGAGACAAATGTGTTCCTTTATTTTGGTTCCTGTGTGGCTATCAGTTCTTCGTGTGTATCCTTTGTTACTCAGAATTGTGAAGGACATCCCCAGGAACCAAAGAGCCGGTTATACTTCTTTTCTGAAGTGAAGACACTGAAAATCATTTCCAAACCCTCGGAGACCATGAGCCACCTGGACCTCCTACTCTGCGTCCTTCAGCTCTGATCTCTGTTGACTCCTGCCAACCGCCCTCTTTAGTGCTGTCTGAACTTGCCCTTGGAAAATGAGTGTACATGCAATTGCCGCGCTGACTGCAAAGTTGACTGATGAATAGAGTCCCAGATGTTTAATATAATTTTGAATCTTTGGCCAAATAATTTCCATGTTTGCTGGAAAATCTTCCAAGCAAGTAAGAAATGAAGAGTTCAGGACTCCAATTTATGGGCTCTCTAACAAATCTATTCCCCTTTTTTCATCTTCTCCCAGGAAAGGCATGAATTTGCCTCATTTAGAAATGACTTTCTGAACTGAGGTTCAGCACTGCAGCATTGGCTTACACTAAGAGGTGCCATAAGAAGCAGTCACAGGGAAATCCCCAGGGCTACCACATCACAAGGGGTCTCAATTTTGGGAACCTCATGTTGAAACTCCTGAGGACTCAGTACCAGAAAACTGAGTCTTCTCTGAACCTATCATTCTGGATTTTTTTTCTCACAGGACTGAGCCTCTTACAACTGTCCATATTCTCCATTTTACTTTGGCCACTAGGAGGCTAAGGATTCCAAATCCACCCCTGGCTGGCAATTTAACCTGAGTTTATTGGTTTTTACCATTAACCCTGCCTCTATTTCCTTACTTTGATACTCCCTTTATCCAGATTTCTCATTTATTTTTATCATTTTAGCATTTCAATTATCTCTAAGCCATCTCCATTTATCCTGAAATAAAGTAGAATATTACATGTACATTTTTAATATCTCTAGAGGTAGCTTCTAAATTCAAACTAGAGGGGAGAGACCCTATGACCTTAATTCATATGAGTTTAGCTTTTTTTTTTTGGCCACGAAGAATGGCTTGCGGGATTAAACACAGGACCCAGCAGTAAAAGTAGAGTCCTAACCACTAGACCATCAGCAAATTCCCCGCACTTAGCTGTTTTTAGCCTATTTTCTCCTATGAATAACTTATTCTTAAAAAAAAAAAAATCCCCAAGACATATAAATATTGACCTGTAAGAGCTACTGACCACATGTCTCAATTACACCTTTTTGAAGTTTTAGCAGGTGTTGTCCACATACTCCTAGTGTAGTAGGCTGAGTTCCTGCCATCACTATACCATCCCCCTGCCCTTCTACTCTCCTCTCTCTCATGCTGATCACCTAACACCCCCAATTCCCCTTCTTCATTTTCTCCAGCCCCTAAGTGACTGGGTGGCTAACAGGGAGACGCACTTAAAGGCCAACCAAGGCTAATGGAGAAACGCACGGCTACTGTCCTCGACAAACTAGCTTAAACAAAATCTGGCCAGATACCTGCTTAAATGAGAGAAAACCCCAAACAAGCAGACTTTTAAAACACACACAAACACACACACAAACGTACAAGTTACTGAGATAATGTTATTCTAAAAGCAGAAAACCAAAATAAATAAATGAAATATTCATGTCAAAACCATGAGTGGTGTTCTTTTGAGAAGAGAGAACCGCTCATCAGAAATCAACGTCAGGACAGCTTGAATTCAAAGCATCAACATGGTGGGGTTGTACAAAGCCTTCTTCTTCATTTTCTTCAACAATGCAAGAAAACAGTCTGACAATAAAAATTCCTGAATTCTTAGGAGGAATGTCATTAAGAGTGCAGACTATACTGATGTTTGTATTAGCATACAGAACATTCTGGAAAGTTATACAAGAAACTGACAATGGTTCACTTTAGAGAGAGGCACTGGGCATGGGGAGGGTAGGTGACTTTTTTTTTATTGTTTAACCTTTTGCATTGCTTGAATTTTTTATCATAGACTTATTCAAATAAATTTTTAAAAAGCAAAGTGAATCTGGAGTCAGGGAAGCCAAAGTTAGACTCTTGTCACTGCCAACTACTAGTTCCATGACCTTTACCAAGAGGCTTCATCTCTTTAGGCCTCAGTATTCTCATCTGTACTGTGGGACCAAATAAAGTACTGGCCTCACAGAGATTTTAGGAGGACAGTAATAGGCATAGTGTGCCTTGCAGGGCCCCCAGGTACATAGTAGGTACTCAATAAAGGGTTATAATACATGCCTAAAAAGTACTGATAAAGGAAACAATCCATCCTTAATCAAAACTAAATACAGTTATGCCCATTATCTTGTAAATAACCTATAATGGAATACAATCTGCAAAAATACTGAATCACTATGCTGTATACCTGAAACCAACACAATGTGATGCAAACCAACTATACTTCAATTAAGAGAAAAAAGCAAATACAAGACAACAGTAATGCAGAGAGCGGTGGGGGATGTAGAAGGCATACAAATGCCTTTATTACAACTATCTATTTGCCATCAGCAGGAAGAGATTACGTTAAGCCACCATCTTGAAAAATATGAAAGATATAAAGTCCATCTGAAAGAAAAGCTTTAAATTCCTCAAAAGCAGAACCTAAACTCCTGTGTTTCCAAGCATTTCCATCCGCCGCCAAAAAGCAGCCTCCCCTTACCCTCAGCCCAGAGGACAAAGCAAGGAGGACTCTGCCAAGATGAGCAAGAAACTAAGGCTGACAGATCTCAATTTCTCCTCTTGCAGAGCTTCACAGATGCTACACACAGGAGTCTTATTTCTCAGGATCTTATTAAAGTGCAGTTTCTGACTCAGCAGGTCTGGAGTGGAGGGAAGTCGAGTCTCTGCAACTCTAACAAGCTCCCAGATGATGTAGGCGATGATGATGATGCTACTGGTCCATGGACCACACTCGACACAGCAGGGTCCCCCTGACCCCAGGCTACAGTTCCACTGCCAGTTAGCAATGGCAGTCTTGAGTGACTCTATTTACTGTGATAGTCTCTCCCCTGGTAACAATCTGACTAATTCTTCTAAAACAACGGTTCTCTACTGGGAGCAGTTGTACCGCTCCCCCTAACCCTAACCCTAACAAGTGTTCCCCCAACAAGGAACACTGGGCAAATGTCTGGAGACGTGTTGGGTTATCACAAGAGCAGAGTGCTACTGGAATCTATGGGTAAACACCAGGGGTACTGCTAAACATTCTGCAATTCACAAAACAGTCCCCAAACAAGTAATTATCTGCTCCTAAACATGAATAGTGCTAAGGCTGAGAAACCACATAACCTCAAATAAACAGAAAACATGAATCAAGTGCTCTCGATTCACCTGGAGACTACAAATCATAATTTTAGAAGTGGGTCATCGATCCAACATGGTCCTTTCCCAGGCTAGATCTGAGGCAAGGGGTGGGGTGGTAATAAATGAGCAGAAAGAATAGGATGCTCTATGTGGGCAAGGGGTCACCAGGTCACAGTCCACATTTTGTTTAAGATCAAGTATATGTGGTTCAGTAAGCCAGTGGGTGACTTACTAAGCATTAAAAGCCTTCTACCCTTTTATTTTTTTTTTTGGCCACACCATGCAGCTTGTAGGATCTTAGTTCCCCGACGAGGTACTGAACCCAGGCCCTCAGGAGTCAAAGTGCAGAGTCCTAACCACCGGACCACTAGGAAATTCCAAAACTTTCTACCATACTGAGGAATGGCAATTTAAATAGGACTACAGCTCTATTTAAGCAAGGGACCTATAATTTAGACTGTAAGTTCACTGAAGGCAGGGCTGTATCCAGATTTATTCATCCACAGAGCTACAGCACCGAACATACAGCACACAGCGCTCAAGTATCATGATGAATCTTGTAGATTCAAAACTACTACAAACTCCAAATGTGCTTGAACAGACACAGAGACTAAACAGTGGTATTATCTGTCCTCACCATAAGCATCATTAATAACAACTGCCTATCATAAAGCATACCTGGTACTGCAGAAAGTAGAAAGGGCTCTAGAATCACCTAGACTTCAACCCAAATCCTCTCTCTCACTTGCTATATGACCTGGGACAAGTTTCCACTGTGTCCATACCTGTAGAATGGGTACAATAAGCCTTTTCTTTGAACTGTTTTGAAGTAACATAGTGTAATATATACCTAAACACTTGGTAGTTGGCACAGAACAGTTGCTACTTAGCCAGTATTTCCTATCAGACTACAGGACTGGAGTAAAACACCCAGTGAAGTCTCATGGTGCTGATTTCTCTACACAAAAACATGTAAGAATTTCCCCCAAGGATAGGAAGCCTTGGAATCCTTTTCCTTTAAACCAAAGGCCTTCATCCCTTAGGCTTAGGGAGTAATCAAAGGACTGTACACCTGCAGTTTTGTGATGGCCATTAGGGGCCAGGGAGTGAATAATGGTCAACAATGGAGACCTCTTTGTCAGGGGACCATCTTGGGGCTGAGCAGCTTGGACCACCACTGAGTCACTACTGGATGGAAATGAAAGGTACTTTCTGTGACAAATGCTAAGAACCTGGAAACTCAAAAGGAATGCTACAAGAACTGTGCCTTTCTGGGAAGAGTAAAATGAAGATGACTCAAGAGAAGAAGCCTGTGTCATAATCAACAGATAAAAACAAGTTATCTAGAGCATTAGCTATAGAGGTTCTAGGAAACAATCCAGAGGCAACATTCTCATTATGCATTTCTCACTGTTGAGACGTGGTGGCTTTGGATGAAAGGTGCAAGTGTGCTGGTTCTGTTTACATCACTATGTCTCTGGGGGAAGATATTAAAAAGATGTGAGTAGAGGGCACACTGGACAGTACAACTCTGCCATTGACAGAGCAGATGCCTCATGTCAGGAAAGGTAGGCCTGACCCCAAAGGCATGAAAGAGGGGCACTGACTGGCTTCAGCTTTCCGGAAGCCCAGAAAATCAGCCAGAGGGCACTATCAGACTCCTGCCCAATATTTCAAACATCACTGGAACTGCACAGCCCAGGGCAGCTAGGATACTTAAGAAACCCATACTGAAACTTGGAAAGCACCTTGAAATAAGAAGCAGCAGCTAAAACTCAACTTTACATCTGATCACATGAGGCAGGGAATGAAACATCAGTGTAGTAGGTGCACAGTGACCCATGAGTGTGGCAGAGAGCTCTTGACCTGCCAGGAGAACAAACATCCCTGAACTAGGTCAGATTCTTGGTTCACTCATTGTTGCCCACAGCAACTCCAAGGGGTAGGACCTAAATGCTCCAAACGACCAACTGTTCCATCTGACCTCAGGGGTCAAAGCCAAGGCAGGTCCTAGTTTCTCCCAGTAACCACTCCCAATTCTGTCACTCATCCATTTGCCCAGACCCTTCTTAAACTGCATTTATATATCCTGCCTGGACCACCTCTTGAGATAATGAGTTTTAGAAGATTATTACCTGCTGTGTTAAGCATTACTTCCTTTCCTTGGTTATAACAAGAAAAAGAAGAATTGAGGATGAACTAGCAGAAAGGCTAATGTTTCTTTCATCAAAGGACAA
This sequence comes from Antilocapra americana, assembly GCA_007570785.1. Lineage (NCBI taxonomy): Eukaryota > Metazoa > Chordata > Mammalia > Artiodactyla > Antilocapridae > Antilocapra > Antilocapra americana. Next base: position 5,816,528 of record ML663006.1, read on the forward strand.
TCTCCTGTGTGGAAAGTGGAAATATTCAACAGCCTGGAACCACAAAGCATTTGAGCAGCAACCAGGAACTCAGGAAACCTAATGACTTCAAGTGCTTTGGTTGATGAGAGTCACTCCATGTGTGTTTATGAAAAATGGGACCGGACAAAGGCATAATTTGTGTTAGAACTACCTAGTTAGAAAATAGCTCAAAATGTCATGGAGTCCAGTAACGTTTTCAGTCACAAACCTTCAGTTGATTACAAACACACAGGGATTGAAGGTTGGTGAAAAACAGAAAAATCTGCTAGGAGACACCGCAATTAATACCACAGCTCTCTGCATAGTCAGGGATGCCTGAGAACCACCAGGAAAAGGCCTTATTAATCCTCAGAGGGCATGGAGCTCCCACTCACTAGCTGAGCTACACTAAGTGCCTCAGCCAGGATAAGTGCCACCAGCCACAAGGACTCTAATTGCAATATAGGGCCCTGGACAGATTCCTGGAACAGAAAAAGGGGCATGAGTGAGGAAGCTGGTGAAACTGCACTAAGTTTCAAGTTTAATTAATCGTATATTCTTATTTTGACAAATGTGACGTTGTTATGTAAGATGCTATCATTAGGAGAAACTGGAAGAAGGGTATGTGGGAACTCTACTATCTTTGCAATTTTTACATAAATGTGATTAATATTCCAAAGTAAAAGGGCTGTTAAAATTACTAGAAGTTCCTTTAAGGCAAATGTGTTTCATGACTCTTCAGAACCACTCTGCTGGGAGTTAAAAAATAAAAACTACCAAGAGTTTCTGTCACAATTTTAGAATCGGGATTCAGGGCAAAGGACATGAAAATACATCTCTCTGAAGAAGACATATACCAATAGCCAACAGGTGTATGAAAAGGTGCTCAGTACCACTAATCATCAGGGAAAGGCAAATCAGAACCACAATGAGCTATCACTTTATCCCTGTTAGATTGGCTATCATCAAAAAGATAAGAGGTAATCAGCATCAGTGGGGATGTGGAGAAAAGGGACTCCTTGTACACTGTTGGTAGAAAGACAAATTGGTGCAGCCACTATGGAAACAGTATAAAGGATGCTCAAAAAAATTAAAAACAAAAATTCCTTGTGATCCAGGAATCCCTCTTCTGGGTATTCAGAAGAAAATAAAATCAGTACCTCAAAGAGCTATCTATGCTCCCACATTCATGGCAGCATTATTCACAGTAACCAAGATAACAAGAATAACCTAAGTGTCCATCAATGGACGAATGGGTATTTAAATAGGTGTGAAGGAATATTATTCAGCCTTTAAAAAAAAAAAAAAGAAGGAAATCCTGCCATTTTCAACAACATGGATAAACCTGGAAGTCGTGATGTAAAGGGAACTATGACAGGCACAAAAGGAAAAAAACTATATGATCTTACTCATATGTGGAATCTAAAAAAGTTGAATACACAGAAGCATGGAGTAGAAAAACGGTCACCAGAAGTGGGGAGTTGAGGGAAATGAGAACATGTACAAAGTTGGAGTAATGTAGGATGAACAAGTCCCAGAGCTCTATTGTACTAACAAAGTATGATGACCATACTTAAGAATACTGTATTAAATACTGAAACTTTGTTAAGACAGTAGATTTTAGACGTTCCCACGAAAGGAAGGAAGGGAGACAGAGACAGAGGAAGAAAGGAAAGAAGAGTAAGAGAAAGGCAGAAAAGGAGGAAGGAAACTGTGAGGAGATGAATGTATTAATTAGCTTGACTGTAGTAACCATTCCACTGTGTCGCTGTAAATCAAATTTATACATTGTATGTCTCTCATATAGACAATTTTTATTTTTAAAAATATATTTAAAAAAAGAATCAGGATTCAGCTGGGTGAGAATCCTATCATATGAACTCAGTATGGGAAAGTGAGAAACATGTTAAAGATGAGGAAAAACTAAGCAGATATTTATTAGGGTGTGGAAACATTAAGCAGAGTCACAGAAAACACAGTGAGTCTTCTCATGTGAAGAGGAGGCAACAAATGCAAAGATGGTCAAGTGTAGTGCCCCACCCAGAATCACCGCATCCCAACGACAATCATGACTTCCCACAAGACAGGCCTTGTGATGCACAGTGGGTCATGCTCTCTCCCAACACATATCCTTTCTGGGCACTGTATAACTGACAGAACGGTACTTAGCCTCAGAAGCCCAACAAACCTAAAACCTATAAACAGCCCGAGAAGCAAAGACTAGAACAAAATACGGGAATTCTAAAACAATACCAAAACATCAGCAAGGTTTACCAGAATATAAAATAAAGTTACCAGGGTAATTCATCACCATTTGCTGACTTACTTGGGTGGAGACCACTGGCAAAGACAAGAATAAGAAACTGAGCTGCTTATTTAAGAAGATCAGAGATTAAAAAAAGGTAAGGTAATAAAAGATTAAGTATTTTGGGTGGCAACAAAAACCAACTGTATCAAATCTTTCCAAAAGCAAAACAGAAAGACTGTGCTGAAAACTGATTAAAAGCCCTGAATCATGGCGATTTGGGGGTTGATGCCTAAAAGACTTGAAAAATACAGTAACGTGGCTACCAGAAGAGGTAAAAAAAGTAGCCACGAGAGATTTACAGAAATATGGCCTACTTACATGTTTTCGCAGAGGGTTAGAGAAACCATCGAAATGGCTTTCAACTTGACAATAATGGCTCTTAACCCAACTCCTGTATTTCAGCTGAAGGTTCAAGAGGTTACAACACTCCAACCAGAAGCCTGGTTTTGACACCTAGAAATGGATTCCATTTCCCAAAAATCAGACACACACACTCAACCGGGCCAGTGGCTTTCCTACAGGCTCTGATCTGTGCTAATCACTGAGTCGGGTTATAGATCGCATTCAATTAACACATCCAAGCATAAAAAAGGTTGAAAAAAAAATGACCAATTTGCAAAACATCAAGCATTTTGGACTTGTAGATAATAAATCAGGTCTTTGTTTTTAATGAATTCAGAGTTTGCACTAATTGATAACAAAGTGATGTATGAATGAATCCACTGTGCATATGCATTATACGTGCTTGTGAGCAAAGACAAATATTTTAGAGGGAAACAAGCGAACACAGCAAGGCATTTATGGCTTTAGGGCAGGCTTGGCCATTAGCAGAGCAATGCTGGCACTCTGCCTAATCTCTGAGTCTTTTTCTTTATCTTGTGAACAAAACAGCTAGGTCCACTTTTCCTCTGGAAAGAAATTCTGTCAAACCAAGTGACAACCTTCAGATTCCATCAATCTGTACCTCTAACGTACTGAGGGATAATACTCCAAAGGCCACATAAACAGAGTTTGATAAATGATACAGTTCTGTGCAAACGATGTTAAAGTAGAAATACTACTCAAAACAGCTACATCATTATCCTTTTCCATTGCTATAGATAATTAAAACCCTTACTTATATAATTTATACCAGCTTCTGGGAGGCAGAATAATTTCAGATCACTCTTAAGTGTTTCTTAATCCCAACACCAGAACCAAAGGAACACAACTCTACTTACAGTTACGAATGTTACTCCAGTCAATTTTGGAGAAGAAAGGATGACAGCAAAGACTCTCAAACTTCAGTCTCTCTTTCTGGCCACACAACAAACTCTGGATTAGATCAAGCAATTCACTGCTAACTTTGGGGTCATCTGGAAACTTCAAGAACCGCTATTTCAAAAAAAATAAAATAATTATTCCCTGAGCAAATCAGCTTCTCGTGTCTCAAAGTTAAAAAAGTAGTTCTCAAATAAATAAAACAAAAAAGTAGTTCTCATATATTCAAGTTTCTTTTTTTTTTTTTAAGAAGGAAGTTTTATGTCCTCTTAACTTTGGACCAAAGGCATGTTCCCAAAGTAAACGTTCTTTTCACATCAATAGGCCTAGCTCCCTTGCAAGGATTCAATACCCTTCATGACTTGATCTCTATACCTTCTTCCATCTCACCTAGCTACACTCCCCACACCTCGCTCTTTGCCATCCAACAATGATGTGCTATTTAAAGCTGCCTAAACAAACCACTCTGTTCTCTCTGCCCAGAAGGCCTACCCCAATCCGAGCCCCTCCTTTCCTGCCTCCCTCCCACCTTCCTCTTCCACACCATCACTCCCTCTTGCATGCTCCCCCTGTACTCTGCTTTTGCACATACACACTGTATTTTGATTTCCATGTGATAATGGAGAAAGAAGGCCAAGAGGGCCTTTCTCCTTGCCTGTCACTGCACACTTGGTACCTAATACTGCCAAGTGTGAGTTACTCGTTACTGAATGAATGGATGGAAATGAAGCAAACAAGTGAGACTCAAGCATCATCTCGGGGGAAATTTTAACTCAGGAGGACATACAAGAATAGCAAAAAATGTATGTATGTATTAAGCATACAAAAAGTATATTTTATATAGAAAAATATGTACTAAGCATCCCAAGTAGAAATTGGATGATACACAAAAATCTGCGAAATAAATTCTCTTTTTCCTTCTGGTTGAAACTAAAACATAGATATTTATCATATCCTTTAAGAAACAGGCTAATATAATGACAAATACAGCTTCTAGATAATAGGTTTAATTCTACTTTATGGGTCTATTTCTATACATGTCTCTGAATTTTAACCATATTTGACAGCTAGTGGCACTAAGAAACAGTATAGCATATCAAGAGCATGTATTTCAAAGCTAGACTGCCTGTGCTATTTTGAACAAGTTATTTAACCACTCTGTGCTTTGGTTTCCTCATCTGTAAAATGAAAATAACAACAACAATAATATCATCTACCTCACAGGATTGCTTGAGGATTAGCCAAATTAATGAACTATATTTCACAAATCCTATGACCCCCATTTTACTCACATTTAACATCACTGTAATCAAAACATCTTATAATCAATAAAATATCCTACATTAATCGGTAGTTTTTCCTTTTTAATGATACCTAAAATGATGGCATAGACTTACAATTACTGGCACCTGAGAGTCAATATCATACAATAAATAAAGCATTTAGAATTTCTTTTGGCACACAGTAAGTGCTATGTAAAGTATTTGCCATTGTTATTATCCAGAACTTCTGGTTTACATTATAAATGTTCATTCGCACCATTTTAAAATGACACTTCTCAATACTACCTCAGAATATAATAAGGGCTCTTTACCTGGAAATTCATGATGTTATTGAAGGTTTTGGCTGAGGTTCCTTCAGTGAATGGGCATCTTCCATAAACCATCTCATAAGCAATAACTCCCACTGACCACCAATCACAATCTAGGCTATAGGCAGCTTTTCCGTCCCCATTCATCACAGTCAACACTTCAGGGGCCATGTAATCTGGAGTCCCAACCGGGAGTTTGGCATTTACCTGGAAACCCACAAATAAAAGGAACACAGCAAATTTTCAATTATCCTCAAATAGATTGCCAGCAGCCACAATTCAGACATAAGCTGATTTGCCTCTGATTACTATTCTCCCAGGCACTTGAACCTTCTGTCAAGTGGCACAGCATCACGAAATGCAAATGAATCACTCACTTAAAAAAAAAAAAAAAAGCACATAATGTAATCCAAACGGTTGCTGATGATACACACTGTTTGGTTACACAAATGAGAGTTGGGTACATACCTAGAAAGGAAGATGTCTTTCCTGATACTTCTTATTGATACAACAGAACTTCTCTTACTTAGGCAAACAGTAAAATGATAATAACATCTAAAGATGAATCTAAAAGATCTACCCTTTAATGAAAAACTGGCAGCTAGCTGGCAACACAATATCGTAAACATGTGTTCTATCTCAAGTTTAAATATCTGGAATCATTATTCCTATTCGGCCCACCCACAAGGCAAGACATGAGAAATAACCTCCGCCAGAGGTCAAATGTTATTAATGATTAGTTCATTTTCCTCACTTCCAACTCCTGCTCCTCTGGTTCTCTCCCCACTGTTCAGAAACACGGAGCCCTCCAATCCTATGGCGCTCAAGCACATGACCTTGACAAAGAAGTATCAGGGTAATGTAGCTTTGTCTCTTTATAAAGCTAAACACATTACACTTAAGGAACTGTCCTTATTTCTGGGAATCTGCCCTTCTGACTGGTTTACTGTTTAAACATTCTTTGCTTCTTGAAATGCTGCTGATGAAAAGGTATGTTTTCTGCCCCTCACTCCCACTCCTTCCTAGATAACCTAGTAAGCTGGCAACCGTTAGGTCTTCAAAATTGTCTTCAAGTTTTACTGGGCCATGAAATCTGCCATTGAAAGATCATCTCTCTAACCTTCTTTCCTGTCAAAACAGAGAGGGCCTGATACCGATCATATACCGGGTTGACCAGCTGCCCAATAACTCTATATCTAAAAAGGATTCTCTCATATCAGTGGTTGCAAGGTACAAAAGAACTCTTCCCCCATTAAAGGGTATTAAAAGCCCCTGTTTGAGCTAAGAGATTCTACAGGTGTGACCACACATCTTTAAGGCTGGGCTTTATATCAAGAAAACCAATTTGTTTTGCTTTGATTTGAATAGAGATTGAGAGGAAGTCAATGTTTGGAGAAGATGCTAGGAGTCTCCTTTACCCAGTGATGAAGGCCCAAGCTCTTCCAGCCTGATACTTTAACCCTGCCCATTCCCAAAGACCCATTGTTCAAGAAAACAAATCCATTCTTCCTACTCCCTCTCTTTTCACCCCTTCCCTCAGGCCCACCACAGGTTTGTTTCAAACCCTAAACCCAGAAAACAGTGTGATACTGTTATTCTTGAACCAGTCAGCCACTGGGCAACAGCACTTCCATTACAAACACACACTTCGGAAAACTAAATGGTCACACCACCCAAGAAACTCACAGGCCTGGGCTGACAGACTAAAGTGAGGAGAAAGGAGAAAACATTTGGTCTAAGACAGGACAACTTAAGCTTGAGGAACTGAAAGTAGCTTCAGTCCAAAGGCAACCTTGATGTCAGGAAGCCTGAGCCAAGACTTCTGTCTTTTAATGTGTGTGTAAGTGCTAATGAGCTTAGCACAGAATTCAGATGAAATCACGAGGTTCTGGATAAAAAAGAAAAGAAACCCTGAAGACTGACAGTGAGAAATAAGTATCTTTAAAACATAAAAACAGTGGGTTCAGGATGGGGAGACACATGTATACCTGTGGCCTGATTCGTGTTGATGTATGGCAAAAACCATCACAATATTGCAAAGTAATTATCCTTCAAATGTGAAGTCAAGTGGGCCTTAGGAAGCATCACTACAAACAAAGCTCATTAGAAAAGAACCTGATGCTGGGAAAGACTGAAGGTGGAAGGAAAAGTGGACGACAGAGGATGAGATGGTTGGATGGCATCACCAACTCAAAGGACATGAGTTTGAGTAAACTCCGGGAGTTGGTGATAGACAGGGAGGCTTGGCATGCTACAGTCCATAGGATCACAGAGAGTCAGATATGACTGAGCAACTGAACTGGAGCTGGAAATAGATAATTTTTTAAAAGTACTATAAAAAATACATAAAAACAAGAGAAGGAAAACTGTAACATCCTGGTTTGTCTAGGTATTGGTAATTCCACTGTATCGTTGATTACATGCTTACCCTTTATGCCTGATTATTCTGCAGAACCATTAGTACACAATCCTCAAATATTCATCATTTTTACATATCAGGGTTTATTTTATCATCACACTGGATTGTTTGGGAGTATTCACTTCTCCTTGCTGACAGCTCCCAGGGCTTGGTCACTTGTTCAATCAGAGTTGAAAGAAAGTTGACTGAGTCATGTTTATCAGCATGACCCAGCAAGAGGTATAAACTGTGAATGCCTCATTTTCAAACAAATGGTTAGACTTATCAGAGAGCCAGATAACTCTGCAACTGATTTCTGCTCCATAACAGGTAAGTGACTGTATATATTTTATGTCCAATAATTTTTCAAATTTCCAAAATTTTAAGAAAAATATTCCCTAGCTTGTTTTCTGTACATCTCCTACTACAGTAATTACTATTAGCAAAGACTTTTAATGACAAAGACTTGGGCTTCCCTGATAGCCCAGTTGGTAAAGAATCCACTTGCAATGCAGGAGACTCTGGTTCCATTCCTGGGTCAGAAGATCCCCTGGAGAAAAGATAGGCTACCCACTTCATTACTCTTGGGCTTCCCTTGTGGCTCAGCTGGTAAAGAATCCGCCTACAACGTGGGAGACCCAGGTTCAATCCCTGGGTTGGGGAGATCCCCTAGAGAGGGGAAAGCACTCCAGTATACTGGACTGGGGAATTCCAAGGACTGTATATAGTCCACGGGGTCAAAAAGAGTCGGACACAACTGAGCAACTTTCACTTGCAAGGACTACTAAGTTTCCATTTCTTACTGACCTCCAAGTACATTAAACCTGTACAACCTATAATCTCACAATTCCTGATAGGGATTTTACAAGATCCTTTCACTCTTCTCTGGTGGCAATTCACACCCAGCCAATCTGGGTGAGATGTTAAAGGTGGGACCGTGTCCTAGGAACCCAGCCTGCTTGCAGTACATCATCTAACAAGAACTTGGTCTTACTGAACTTTGATTTTCCCTGTATTGACAGGGAAGAAAGTATACCAGCTCAGGAGGAGACAATAATCAGATGACTAGGAGACAGAAAAGTCTGTCATATTTTGGAGAGATAGAGGGGGAAGAAAGGGAGACAAGGGGACGGAGGGGGAAGAAAAGGAAAGAGAGGATTAACCCAGCAGATTGTTTTTACAAAACTAGCAGATCCTTTAACAAACAAAAAGCATAGAGAGGAAGGTAAGAAAACCCATCTTCTTCCTCCCTATCCCCTTCTCTGAAAATGCTTATACAGAAAACTGTTTGAACCTAACCTTCCTCCTGTAGCTGCCCAGGGCATAGATACGCACCTGCAGAGGCAGGGGAGGAAATATTCTCACTATGTTGTTCTTCTCATGGAAAAGTAATAAAATCTTTTCACTACTCCATAAATCTCAAAAAGGGTTATCTCCTATGGGTTTCCAACTGCTAAATGGTAGTGATTATCACTAAACATGCTATAATACTCTTTATTTATAATCTCCTTACTATTGTTTTCATGAGAACTGTTAGCTATCTGCCATTCTCTGAGACTCTAATAAGGGGAAGTGGGTGACATCCCTGCTCAACACCCAAACCTCCAGGCAATATGGTCCACCTGTGTTCACTAACAAAAATACCCTCAAGCAACACTCTTGACTAAAAAGCTTAAATAAAGACAATGGAAGGTGAGAAATGCAACAGAGCTAAGATTCACAAGTACCCAAAATACACAGACATATGTGGCAGTGGCAAGGAAAATGATAAATGGATTTGGGATAACATACAATAATTCCAATGAGTATGTGAGTGTGAGAAAGAGTGAGTGTGTGTGTGTGTGTGTGTGTGTGTGTGAGTGTGTGTGAGTGTGTGTGAGAGTGTGTGTGTGTGAGAGAGTGTGTGTGTGTGTGTGTGTGTGTGTGTGTATTTGGGAGCAGGGCATGCCATGAGGCATGCGGGATCTTAGTTCCCTGACCAGGGATCAAACTCATAGCCCCCTATGGTGGAAGCACACAGTCCTAACCACTGGACTGCCAGGGAATTTCCAAATTATATTTTATATAGTATATTTTGAATATAAAAAACCTTTTAAAACCTACTTTAGACCTATAAAACATCCTATTTAAAGGAAACATATATTTTACCCACCACCACTGATCAAAAATACCAAAAAAAAGTTTTAATTCTATATCCATACTTGACTTGATCTAGACTGCAAATTACTGACTGTTTATAACAAAAAGGCCTTTGCACTTAAAACAATGCCAAAAATTCCTCCTCAACTGCTTTACACATTCAGGTTCTAAGAGCACAAAGCTCTAGGGAAAAGATTCTCTAAGAGGAGAGGAGCTACAGCATTCTCAAGCGAATAGAACCGAGGGCCATTATCTCCTTGACCAAAAAAATCAGGGCTTGATCACTGAGCGGCAAATAAACTCAGGTTTATCGCCTGAAGAGAAAGTTGCTACCATCTGAAGAACTGAAAAAGGCAGTTTGCAGCACTGGAAAACAGAAATCTGAAATGAAAAGCAGTCCTGTCTTCACCAAGAGCTCTGAAGAGAGTAACTCCAGACACAGAGACCTTACTCTTTTTTCTGGTTTGTACTGTGTCTTCATTGTGACGCGTGGCCTCTCCTATCTCTAGTTGCGGCACACGGGCTTCTCCTGCTGTGACGCACGGCTCAATTGCCCCACAGCATGTGGGATCTTATAGCCCCCAGCAAGGGTGGAACCGCCGTGGCCCCTGCACTGGAAGATGGATTCTTGACCACTGAACCACCAGGGAAATCCCAGGATCTTACTCTTCATTCCCATTTATTTTCCAAGCAATGACTCTGGATCATGATCCAGTTCTCCAAGTAGGCTTTCTAATCACAAACACATACTGCCAGCTCTTTTAAGCCTCTGATGCTTCTCCATCTATAGCGGAGGTTCTCCACCAAAGGTGGTTCTGTCCCCCACTGAACACTGGGCAATGTCTGGAGTTACTCTGGGTTGTCACAACTGGAGGGGAGGCTACTGGCATCTAGTAGGTAGAGACCAGGGATGCAGCTAAACATCCTACAATACACAGGACAGCCCCCACCACAGAGAATTCTCTAGACTAAAATGCTAATGGCTCTGACTCCATTGCTTCATTTTCTTTCTAGATGCCTGAATTGATTAAGATCACTAATGCAAGGCATGGGTTTTTGAATCCCAGATGGTAAAATTTTGTATAATTTAACTTTTTTTCCTGTACTTTAATCCACGAAATCCAATACCTAAGTTTTCATGCCTGTTTCAGAATTGTACATAACTTTTGGTGGCTTGGACAGTAAAAAATCTATCTGCAATGCAGAAGACCTGGGTTCAATCCCTGGGTCAAGAAGATCTGCCAGAGAAGGGACTGGCAACCCACTCCAGTACTCTTGTTTGGAGAATTCCATGGAGGGAGGAGCCTGGTGGGCTACAGTCCATGGGGTCACAAAGAGTCAGACACAACTGAGGAACTAACACTTTCACTTTAAAACATAAAATTGTTTGATACTCTCATTATTCATGTAATGATCAAGTAGAAGAGATTATAAGCACATAATCTGAGGGGAAGACAACCAATGCTGAGGCTGAAAAACCCTGACCTCACACATAAAGAGCCTGTTTTTCCAAGAGCCTGAACCTGAAAGAAGTTAGGACAAATAGGCCTCAAATCTATAGAGCAGGAGGTGAAACCCTGGAATGCAAAGAGTTAACACAACCTTGAGCCTTTTCCAAATATAATAATATGCACCTTTCCTCCAAGGAACATGAGAAGGAAAAAGAAAGGCAATTTTATACGTTGCCCTTTATAAGGACTAAACTCTCAGAGCCAGGGGGTATTTTGAAGAGCAGGCCCCCCTTAATTTCTGCATTTTAACTAGAATCAGTATATTCTAGAGGAAGAATAAAAGCCCAAGTTCCTAAAGATTTGTCCAGGTCACCAAGTAATTCAGATGGGAAATGAGTCTTAAAATCTAAGTTGATTTTCTCTTAGACTTACCATTTTTTGCATAGTTGACTTGAAAATTTACATTTTAGCATGTGCCAACTTGATGAGGTTTTTAAAATCTAATTTTCTTTTACTTTGTCATCTTTATCCTAAAGTATTCTCGTTCTTGACCTCAATATCTACTCTCTTGCCTTCCTATTAGCACACGGGATACAGCTTAATAATAATTAACATGTGGAATACAGCTTAATTTTCACCAAAGGTCCAGGACTTAGGATTGACATTTTGAGCACTTGGTTCTTAATGATTAATGCTTGGTTCAAATGCTCTAGTGATTAATTTTCATTGCACTGCATATGAAGTAGAGGATTTGAGATAAATAAGGTTACATTTCATCAAAATATTTAAAATGAAAAAGAGAATGTAACAGAAGACAATCAACTAATAAGCAAGGAAAAGGAAAGGAAAAACAAAGTATTTTCTCCTTTATTTTAACCAAACTACAAGAGTGTTCCTTAAACTGTTTTGTAGGGTATTAACAAGTATTTTACATAAAAAGATTCCAGGTCAAGTAAGTCTGGAAAAGAGCTCTGTGACCCATCCCCACCCACCCTGCAGAGAAATCATTTCACAGCTGGCAGATGAAGGTTTCAGAGTGTCACAACTTTATCCCATATTGTCTAAACTTGTGAGGGCCTCAGAACACTTTGTAGTATAAGTTCTATTAAGTTATCTTATTCTATTTTGTTACCATCTTAGTTGAGTTCATTTTAGCAGCTGATCCAAAATCCACCAGCTTGATGTGTCCTGTTCGGTCAATGAGGATGTTCTCGGGCTTGATGTCTCTGTATGGAAATCAAGGCCATAAATTAGTGTTGTCTTCTCCATGCCAATCATCAAGTAACTGCAGACCTAGGATCATGATTCAGCCAAGAATCTTAGTGTCTTTGGTCTCGCCATACAGACCTCCCTACTGATGGACATATGTAATAAGCATTTTACAAAACAAATTTAAGTAAAAGAAAGAGAAAGAATAGAGGGAGGGAAGGAGGGAGGGGAAGAGAAGCAGAAAAGGAAAGGGAACAAATACCTGTTCTCCTCCAGACACACATTTTATATTAGGAAAACTAAGGCCACAAGAAGCGAGGGGGTTTGCTCATGGTCATAGGGCTAGTCAATGGGAAAAAACCAAACTCTATTCAGGATTTTGTGGTTCCTGGTCTAACCAGCATTCCATTCCAACAACATTCTCAGATGCTCATAAAATTTATATTTCAGTGAAGATGGGTGAAGATGTAAAGAAACACTTTCCGATTGAGGACTTGGGAGAACACCTTTGTCGATTACTAATGGGTGAGGTCAGAAGTACAACTACATTGGCTTCTGCTTCCGTGTGGTAGGCCACTTCCTTGTGCAAATTAAATTTAGTTTTCCTACCACAGCACCCAAAGAACCCATGCAAGAGCTCCTCTTCTTATTAGCCACATTAACAGATCTTACTAGCAAATGTAAGAACACTACAATTTTAGATCTATTTCATTGTTGAATGGGTAAGCAGAAATGTCTGCCATTTTGCACAATTTGCCTTAAGCCAATTATTGATGAAAACTGGCTAAAAATTGGATGAATTATTTTGATGCTGAAATCACTCACTCCATTTTAGGAAGTCTTAGGTAATACAGGTAAATTCTCAGTAGACTACCAGAGTCTCACTTACCGATGTACGTATCCCATCTGATGAACGCTGTGGACAGCCAAAATCAGTTCAGCTAGGTAAAACTGAATCATATTTTCATCTAATTGGTCCTCATATCTATTCAAAAGTGACAGCAAATCCCCTCCAGGCTGATATTCCATGACCTGTACAGAATGCCAAAGTTATTCATTCTTCATATACTCCCCCCCAAAAAAGGAAATGTTCTCAATTAGATTCTCGAATACTGCCTGACATGTTATAATTACAATGTCTTCACAAAGCTATGAAGATGTGTGAGACACACTCCAAGTCTCATGTAGGACGAGGTCCCTGCCCTAAGGAAATTATAGCTGTTACCCAAGAGAATCAATACAATGAAAGACAACTTCTAAACACCATGTACAGTGTTTGCAAGGCAAGTTTTAAAAGCTGAATTAAATCCACCCACTCACCCACCCACGCAGGTCAACACCCCAGACAGTCCCTAGGATTGATTAGATGCACACCATAGATGGAGACTCCTGGAGGGCAACAAACTCTGTTGCATCTGTTCTGCCTTCCTCTGGGCACCAGGCAGAATATAGGAGATAGACAATAAACATGATACAATCTTTTCCTTAAACAGTCTGGAAGGTAATCTGACCATTTATGTTAAAAATTTAACTCTCAAGGGAGGCTGGGGAGGGAGGGGACATGGGCATACCTATGGCTGAATCTTGTTGTATAACAGAAAACCACAAAATTCTGTAAAGCAATTAACCAGTTAAAAAAAATTTTTTTAATTTTTAAATGTAAACATATACCCTTTGAACCAGTAATTCTACTTCTGACCATTTATTTCATAAGAATTTACAATAGTTTGTCAATAAAGAGATTCACTGCAGCATTGTTTGTAATATGGGGAAAAGAAACCCTGGAAATCAAATAGCCATCACTAAGAAACTGCTAAAATATGATATAGCTAAACAACAGGTTAAGATACAGATGTTAAAAATGAATGGATGGGACTTCCCTAGAGGTCCAGCGGTTAAGACTTCGCCTTCCAGCGCCGGGGGTACAAGTGTAAACCCTGGTTGGGGAGCGTAGATTCCACATGCCTTGCAGCCAAAAAACCAAAACAATATTGTAGCAAATTCAAAAAGACTTAAAAAATGGTCCACATACCCCCAAAAAAGAAATCTTAAAAAAAAAAAAAACAATGAATGGATATGATCTATTCATTCTGCCATGGAAAGCTACCCATGATAAGTGATGCCCTAAATAGGATATAGTAAAACTTTCTGTGATTTGAAAAAGTATTTATTACATTTGTTATTATATACATGGGGGATAAACACTGGACGAATATCAAGTACAGCCTTAGGGAAAATGTTTCACTAGCAAAACTGTCTTCTACCCAAAGAAACCAACACTCTTCCACCTGCTGATAACAGACTGACGTTCCAGAGTTAACCTGAGGCTTCAAGGCTCATTCCCAAGGGGTTTCAGGCCTCAGCCCAGTGACTCTCTGCCTTTCAGTTTTGTCCTCTGTAAAATGGGGATAAGACTCTGCCTAGCACCCGCAAGATCCTGCACTACCGTTCAAGTCTTTTCCTTGCCCTGAATTCATGGCACCATCCTTTCCACTCTGGCTAGGAGAAGCTGGGACCCATTTTGACCATCTTTGCAATCATGCCAACCCTTCCTAAGCTCTTCTTCTGTCCTTTGCTCTGATTTCCCATTTTATCTATATATTTCCTATTTTATCTATATATGTGTGGGTGGGTGTGTCTTGCAAGTTGTCTCAAACCCTTTCTGGAAAGAGGCAAGTTCCAAATAAAAGCTTTTAAAAAACACTAAATCTGGAGATGGTTGGATAGCATCACTAACTCAATGGACATGAGTTTGAGCAAACTCCAGGAGATGGTAAAGGACAGGGAAGCCTGGCGTGCTACAGTTCATGACGTTGTAAAGAGTCAAACACAATGTAGCCACTGAGCAAAAGCAATAGTCTCATCAGTTCCAAGTTGCTTGGGTCTTCTAACTGACCGTCAGGATGAAATGGGGGACCTTGGCCCCACTTTGGGAATCATATGTGCACACACACGTGCAGAATGGTGGAAAACCAAGTCAGCAGACAAGCACACTCCCCACTGAGAAGAGCAGGGTGCCTTCTGATTTCAGCTCCACCAACATAACCAAGTGTCCTTTTCACAGTCTATTTCCTGCCACATTTTTGACAATTTTATTGACGATTTTACAGAATTAATTACACCCCCATGTGTCACGCTGAAGGATCGTCTGGGATTCCTCAGTGCAAGGAGGCTGTGATGTGCCTTATGGCGAAATACAGGTCTTTGTACAAGCTCTGCCCAGGCATCAGTTATGGTGCTGGTGGTCCTGAGTTCAGTGTTAATGAGTCAGCAGTCTATTAAAATCAGGTGTCTTTAAACAGAAAAAAAAAAAAAACCCACTAAATCTCTCAAAGGCTTCCCAGGTGGCACTGGTGGTAAAGAACCTGCCTGCCAATTCAGGAGACCTAGGAGATGTGGGTTCAATCCCTGCATCAGGAAGATCCCCTCGAGAAGGGCATAGCAACCTTACTTAAGTATTCTTGCCTGGAGAATCCCATGGACAGAGGAGCCTGGGAGGTTATAATCCCTATGGTCACAAAGAATCGGGCATGACTAAAGCAACTTAACACACATGCACACAAATCTCTCGAATCACTGCATTATAGAAGCCAACTAGAGGATGTGAATTCTCTCCATCCTCCTCCAAATTCCTGTTTGCTTTCAGTCCAGAATTAGAAGAAGGCTCTAGTCAAGTCAGGCATGGAGCAGCTGCATATGCCCCCAGAGGCCTCAGGCTGGTCCAGTACAGTCTCTGCCCAAACCAGGTCAACCGACACTGGGGACCTTGCATGTCCTCCCCAAGGGCCCTACATCACCTGGCATCTTACACGTAGCATTTACTCAACCCGACACTGGGCAATTTGAAGATGAAGTTTCCATTATGAACTAACAAGGACAGCAACGCTGCAAACGAACATCAGCTAAAACGCAAACTTTATTTCCCCCAAATTCTAGGCAGATGTAAGCTGTTCGTCCCAGTCCTCAAAGAGCCCACAGAAGGCACCTGGCTGCCTACTGCTCACCCACACATCCCAACCTGGTTCTCCACAGGCTCTGGGAATGTGGGTGAATGCTAATTTTTTTACGTCTGTTTTAAAAATATATACTGTCATTAAAAAGGTCTTAAATATCCACACACAAAAAAATACTGCAGATAATAACAGAAGTACTCATGCTTTTAGAACCAAAATGTCTTAAAATAAGAACAATACGTATTTATGACAACATGGTGCACTTACAAATTTTCTGATCTGGCTCTATTAGAAGAAAATAGAATGGCTTGCCAGTTTAAGGCTGAGAAAGTCAAACACAGAGCAGCTGCTGGCCACTAAGATTCTATCTGTGGAACTTCCCTGGTGGTCCAGTGGCTAAGACTCCACACTCCCATTGCAAGGGGCCCAGGTTTGACCCCTGGTAGGGGAACTAGATCCCACATGCACTAATTAAGAGCTCAAGTTGCTGTAGCTAAAGGTCATGCATGCTGCAACTAAGATGTGACACAGCCAAATAAATATTAAAAAAAAAAAATTCTATATGTAATGACAATGAAAAGTAGTTCAGACAGTCAGAACCATCTCTTAGAAAGGCAAAAACATATGTAAGCTTTGCTTCTATTCAGAAAATCCAAATTCCTGAGCTGAAAATCCCTGCCCAAACTAGATTAGTCTTTTCTACTGGTCAAACAACTTTCCATTTCTTGAAAAGGGCTCATTAAGAAAATAAGCAACAAAAATGACAACAGCTACTAGGCAGGAGGCTCTACAACATGAGGTCAAGAAAGACATACTAAATAACAAAACTCCTTATCAAAGAACCTAATCAAATCTGACCCTTCAACAAGATTCTGGACTGCCAGAAAATTACTAAACATACCAACTGTACATCATCAGAAGAACTGAGTTTAGGCACTTACTGGCTAAATTTGGCCACCCATGATGTTACCCCCATCCCCAAACTATCCTACTGAGGTATGTCACTCATCCTGGGATGAATGGAGCCCAAGGGAAGACACCTTGTGTGTGGTGATACTAAACTTCATCAATCTTGCTCTTGAGTCTAAAGAAATAACAAAAAACCAGGATGTGGACACTTTCAGAAAACACTTTTGGACTTTCAAGTCAGTTCAGTTACTCAGTCATGTCTGACTCTGTGACCCCATGGACTGCAGCACGCCAGGCTTCCCCGTCCATCACCAACTCTCGGAGCTTGCTCAAACTCATGTCCATCAAGTTGGTGATGCCATCCAATCATCTCATCTTCCATTGGCCCCTTCTCGTCCTGCCTTCAATCTTTCCCAACATCAGGGTCTTTTCCAATCAGTCAGTTCTTTGCATCAGGTAGCCAAAGTACTGGAGCTTCAGCATCAGTCCTTCCAATGAATATTTAGGAGTGACTTCCTTTAGGATGGACTGGTTGGCTCTCCTTGCAGTCCAAGGGACTCTCAAGAGTCTTCTTCAACACCACAGTTCAAAAGCATTAATTCTTCGGCACTCAGCTTTCTTTATGGTCTAACTCTGACATCCATATGTGACTACTGGAAAAACCATAGATTTGACTAGATGGACCTTTGTCAGCAAAGTAATGTCTCGCTTTTTAATATGCTGGCTAGGTTTGTCATAGCTTTTCTTGCAAAGAGCAAGAGTCTTCTAATTTCATGGCTGCAATCACCATCTGGCAGATTCTTTACCAGCTGAGACACCAGGGAAGCCCAAGAATAGTGGAGTGGGTAGCATATCCCTTCTCCAGCAGACCTTCCGGACCCAGGAATCAAACAGAAGTCTCCTGCATTGCAGGTAGATTCCTCACCAGCTGAGCTACCAGGGAAGCCAAACACCAGTACAGTATATTAACGCATATATATGGAATTTAGAAAGATGGTAATGATGACCCTATACGAGACAGCAAAAGTGACACAGATGTAAAGAATAGACTTTTGGATTCTGTGGGAGAAGGCAAGGGTTGGATGATTTGAGAGAATAGCATTGAAACATATATATTAACATATGTGAAACAGATCACCAGTCCAGGTTCAATGCATGAGACAGGTCGCTCAGGGTCAGTGCACTGGGATAACCCTGAGGGATGGGATGGGGAGGGAGGTGGGAGGGCGGTTCAGGATGGGGAACACATGTACACCCATGGCTGACTCATGTGAATGTATGGCAAAAACCACCATAGTACTGTAAAGTAATTAGTCTCCAATTAAAATAAATAAATTTACAAAAAAAAGTGATACCAAATCAAGAGTTTCCAGAAAGGGGAACCCTTCTACACTGTTGGTGGGAACATAAGTTAGTGCAGCTACTATGGAAAACAGTATGCCGGTTCCTTAGAAAACTAAAAATAGAGTTGCCATATGATCCAGCAATCCCACTCTTTGGCATATATCTGGACAAAACTCTAATTAAAAAAGATACATGCATTCCTATGCCCACAGCAGCACTATTCTCAACAATCAAGACATGGAAACAACCTAAATTCCTGTTGACAGATAAATGGATAAATAAGATATAGCATGTGTGTATACACACACACACAATGGAGTACTACCCAGCCATAAAAAAGAATTAAAAATGCCATTTGCAGCAACATACTAGAGATTATCATACTAAGTGAAGAAGTAAGTCAGACAAAGACAAATACCATATGATGATATCACTTATATGTGAAATCTAAACTATGACACAACTAAACTTATCTATGAAACAAATACAGAACCAGATTATATAGAGAAGAGAATGGTGATGGACATGCGGTGGGGGAAGGGATGGAATGGGAGGTTGGGGTTAGCAGATGTAGGCTGTTATATATAGAATGGATAAATCAGTTCAGTTCAGTCGCTCAGTCATGTCTGACTCTTTGCAACCCCATGAATCACAGCACACCAGGCCTCCCTGTCCATCACCCACTCCCAAAGTCTACTCAAACCCATGTTCATCGAGTCAGTGATGCCATCCAGCCATCTCATCCTCTGTCGTCCCCTTCTCCTCTTGCCGCTAATCATTCCCTGCATCAGGGTCTTCTCCAATGAGTCAACTTTGCATCAGGTGGCCAAAGTATTGGAGTTTCAGCTTCAACATCAGTCCTTCCAATGAACACCCAGGACTGATCTTCCTTAGGATGGACTGGTTGGATCTTCTTGCAGTCCAAGGGACTCTCAAGAGTCTTCTCCAACACCACAGTTCAAAAGCATCAATTCTTCAGCACTCAGCTTTCTTCACAGTCCAACTCTCACATCCATACATGACTACTGGAAAAACCATAGCCTTGACTAGATGGACCTTTGTTAGCAAAGTAATGTCTCTGCTTTTCAATATGCTGTCTAGGTTGGTCATAACTTTCCTTCCAAAGAATAAGCGTCTTTTAATTTCATGGCTGCAGTCACCATCTGCAGTGATTTTGGAGCCCAAAAAGATAAAGTCTGACAAGGTTTCCACTGTTTGCCCATCTATTTCCCATGAAAGTGATGGGACCAGATGCCATGATCTTAGTTTTCTGAATGTTGAGCTTTAAGCCAATTTTTTCACTCTCCTCTTTCACTTTCAGCAAGAGTCTTTTTAGTTCCTTTTCACTTTCTGCCATTAGGGTGGTGTCATCTGCATATCTGAGGTTATTGATATTTCTCCCGGCAATCTTGATTCCAGCTTGTGCTTCCTCCAGCCCAGCGTTTCTCATGATGTACTCTGCATATAAGTTAAATAAGCAGGGTGACAATATACAGCCTTGACGTACTCCTTTTCCTATTTGGAACCAGTTTGTTATTCCAAGTCCAGTTCTAACTGTTGCTTCCTGACCTGCATACAGGTTTCTTAAGAGACAGGTCTGGTATTGGTATTCCCATCTCTTTCAGAATTTTCCAAAGTTTATTGTGATCCACATAGTCAAAAGCTTTGGTGTAGTCAATAAAGTAGAAATAGATGTTTTCCTGGAACTCTTGGTTTTTTGATGATCCAGCAGATGTTGGCAATTTGATCTCTGGTTACTTTGCCTTTTCTAAAACCAGCTTGAACATCTGCAAGTTCACAGTTCACGTATTGCTGAAGCCTGCCTTAGAGAATTTTGAGGATGGATAAATAACAAAATCCTATCATATAACCCAGAGAACTACAGTCAATCCTATGATAAACCATAATGGAAAATAATATTATAAAAATGTATTCTATACATATACATAACTGAATCACTTTGCTGTACAGCAGCATTTAACACAGCATTGTAAATCAACTACACTTCAATTTAAAAAAAAAAAAAAAGGAGCTCCAAAAGCATCATCAAGTCTCAACCCAAGAGTTTAAGTCTTCATACCAGATGACATACTATATATAAACCAAAGACCAAGGTCAGCAGAACAGAACACAATGAACAAGTTAGACCAAAGTCACCACCCAGGCTGTACCAAACAGATCATTCACAGTGTACAGACTTGTCCCCTAAAAGGACTCCATCCCTGACTTTTACTATTCAGAGATACCCAGAGAGGCATGGATCCTCCCCAGAAAGGTGACTCCCCTTAGAAAAAAACTGCCAAGTCCGCTAGGGCAGGGCTTCTCAAACCTGTCTATAGACCAGAATAACCTGGAAAAACATTTTTTTTTTAAAAAAAGCATAAAAGACATTCATCCACATAAATATCTGAGTGCCTACTATGTGCCAAGCACTATTTTAGATATGATTAATAGAAAAATATCAGTGACTAAAACTGACAAAAATCCCTGCCTTCATGGAGCTGGAATTCTGGTAGAATGAAAAAGAAAAAAAAAAATTCAGTAATGCTAAAGAGTTTATTATAAAGTATGTCTCTTTCTCATCCCAACCATTGAGGGAGCTTGCCAAAAAGTGTGGATTCCATGGATCAGCTTCTTCATGGACCAAGCTTCACAGGTGGGGGCCAGGAATCTGCATTTCAAGGAGCTTCTGGGGTGACGGCAACACAGCCAATCCAGCACTGTATTGAGACCCAACGCTGATGAGGCTGCATGGGCAACATGGGTCACTACTCCAACCAAGTGAGAAGATTCTACGGAAGAGACACCCTGGTATGAAACCTGGTTTGAATACAGCCCTCACTTCTGCTGCTTACAATATTCCAGCGGTTACCTGGAGCCATTCCACATATTAGGACAAGATCACTGAGAGCAAAGGGCTGAAACATGACCAGTCCAGCCGCACTGAAGCAACCATTCTGCGTCCTTGAAAAACGGGAGATCTCCCTGCAGGTGACCTCAACAGTGATCACTAAGGCATGGTAATAGAGGCCAGGGGGCTGGGAGGATGCTTAAAAGCCCTACAGTAAAACAGCCCTGAAAAATGTGACAGCCTTACGGATGGCAGCACAAGCACAGCGGCTGACAGACCAGCCTGGCTTGGAGCTATAATGGACGTGCTCTTTTAAAGCGAAGACGGTCCCGGCCGACAGAGGCAGACCTTTCTGATGGCAGCAGCTGCAGATGCTAATTAAAGGGCAGATCTTACATGTGTTTAGTTTGGAAGGAGCGGCAGCTTCTCTGTTGGCGTTTGCACCTCTACCGCAAGTGCTGGGATGGCAATTCCCATCGGTTGTGTTGTATTTGAAACAAAGGACAAATGCGTATGTACATGTGTGTGCATGTGTTGTGCATGCACATGTGTGCATACACACACATACGATTGAATATGGGGGTAGATTTATAATAGTTCTTTGCATTCTATCCCAATTTGCATACTGGTGTCGTTAGAGGCATACTGTGCTGGCCGCCTCTTAGAATCATGTCCTTGAAATGCCTACACTACAATCAGCACGACTGAAAGTGCCATGAAAATGTTAAGGTTGCTACTGGCATCGTCACCCGCCCTGCCCAGTGTTCCTGATCTTTGGCTCAGGGGAGGACAGGATGAATATTCTAAGGAGAGAGGCCCCTGGCACAAACCCTAAATTCTTCTTGAAGGGCAAGGTGACCAAGAGAAAAAGAGAGAAGGCCCTTTACTTCAGCAAGTATGAATCCCAGCCTGAGTCATCCTTCTATTCAAAAAATCCTCACTGAGCATCAAATCATCCAGAGTCTTGGCAGGAAGCTGACCCCATACTCAAACTAGGTGACGGAGGTCATGAACTGAGGAAAGGGCTCTGTGTAGAGGCATGGGAAAGGAAATGAACACCAGGTGCTCAGCACCCCGGGGCAAGCAACAGCAGGGGAGGAGTTACGGTTCGTTGGCCTCAGAGGGTAAGGAAAGGGGTCTCAGGTGTGCACACCATGACTGGAGAAGCAGAAGGAAGAAGCAGTAACCAGAAACTAGCTCCGGCTGTAGGCCAGTGGTTCTCAAAGTGGGGTCTGGGACCTGACCAGAAATATGAATTCTTGGGCCCCACAGGACCTACTGGATCAGCAATGCTAAAGACTGGGGCCAGGCAAATCAGGACAACACATAACTACAGTCCCCAAAATGGTGAAACTCTAAATGCACTCCTCTGAAATATGCCTCAAAAGACCAACGCGCAGAACCACTACTTCAAAGGCACTGAGAACTCAAAGAACCCCCTGAGGCAGTAACACACTCAGCAATCGAATTGGAGTCAATAAGACGTATTACTATCTCATTTCGCCAATGAGGAAATTGAAGCTGAAAAGGCCAATGACTCCGGAGAGACCAAGCAAGGAACAGAATAAAACAGGAACCTATATTCTAAGTAACAGCTTCCTTCTGATGGGCAGCTGGCTTGTGAAGCAGCAGCACTGGTGAGTTTTGAGACATGCCTAAAACTAGATCATCTTACCCAAGAGATCAAAACAGCACATGTCTCGCTGTCAAAACGATCCTAAGCTGCCGTATTTCACTCAAATAAAACAAAGAAGCAGTACTCATTAACCCTCTCCCACCCCCAGTGATGGCAGAGGCTGGTGATCAGACAGTCCCTGGGGCCACTGCCTAGAAACAGTCCCCCTTCAAATGACTCCTACGTAGGAAGGGAAGTATCCATGAAATGGTATCCCCGTGGGTTAAAAGCAAGACAAGAAATGTAAAGAACTAAACCCGAGCAGGACATCCAAACACGGTTGTATTAGAAACTGTTTCAGATGTGACAGTATAAATGTGATAAGAAAGACCACGGGAGGTTGAGCTCAGGGGCCTCGTATCTAACCCCATCTGTTAACCTACAAAAGGAGCTGTTTCAACCTCTGGGCCAGACTCTAACTGATCCCCCAAATCCATTCTTCCCTTCTCCCATAGCAGTAAGAGGCCGCGCAGTGAGACAGTACAGACGTGTGCAGGCACGATGAAGTTCTGGTCAACAAGACGTGAGAAGAAGTGACACGCCCCACTTCTGCATCATCCTGTGTAGAAGGAATTTGCTTCCTCTGCCTTTCTGCTCTTTTCTCCTCCCAGGCACATGGAACATATAGACATGAAATGGTCCAACTTAAGCATGTCAAAGATGACAACATCCTAAGGCACAGGAAGCCACAGGAAGGAATCATCATGTGCAATGGGCCACCCACCAGTCTGGACTGTATTTGAGGGCTTCTTTGTTACATGACCTTAGCCTATACCTTAACTAATAAATCCCTGTGTGCAACTAAGGGGGAAGAAAACTTTGGGAATGAACAGAAGGAAGCTCATGTAAGGTCACAAAAGGGAAAATAGATTCGTGAGTCAGTAATAGGCTCAGAGCATGGGCAGCCTGAAAAGACCTACAGTATGAAAAATACCAGCACAAGTTAGGAAGCTTTACGAATCACAAAAAGAATTTAGGTACAACACTACAAGTGATGAGTTGCAGAACAATGTTTTCTTTGTGGAGACCGGCACCTCCTTCACGGAAGGACATTGGGAAAGGCATCTGTTAAACAGAACAGATTTCATCATGAACCAGATCAACAAAGTACAGTTTCCGTGGGCCACCTGCCAGAATACGCGACTCGCTTTGTTATGTGGAACCAGACGTTAAGACGGACTTTGCTAGGATTTTGTACAGTAAAACCTGGTAAGCCACGCTCACTGGTACATAACTATGAATGGGAAATTTTTAACAATCAAAACTCAAAAGGATCCAAGTTAAATTTTCTTGCACTGCAAATCCAATTTTAAAAAATTTCAGTGGACCTGTCTTCAACTGCATTCTTCGGAGAAAAAAACTCTTACTATTAACTTAACATGTTTCCCAAGTGACTTAGGGGTAGAGAATCCACCTGCCAATACAGGAGACACAGGAGTGATCCCTGGGTCAGGAAGATTCCCCTGGACAAAGAAATGGCAACCCACTCTAGTATTCTTGCCAAGGAAATCCCACAGATGGAGGAGCCTGGCAGGCTACAGTCCATGGGGTCGAAAAAGAGTCAGACACGATTTAAGGACTGTGTTGTGCTTAGTTGCTCACTGGTGTCCGACTCTCTGCGGTCCCATGGACGGTAAGCTATCAGGCTCCTCCATCCCTGTAATTTTCCAGGCAAGAGTACTGGTGATCAGGTAGCCACTTCCTACTCCAGGGGATCTTCCTGCCCAGGGACTGAACCCAAGTCTCCTGCATCTCCTGCATCGGCACGTGGATTCTTTACTGCTACTGCCACCAGGGAAGCGACTAAACAACAACATTAACATAAAACTTCCATAATGCTGTAAGTATACTGTCTGTAAATCAAATTTCTATGAAATTAATCATGCATCCAACCAAGAAATATTTCTTAAGCGACAATCTGGGCCAGGTCTAGTGGAAGCCAGGGAGAGATTATCACCTTGATGGAGGCTGAAGCCTGGTGGAGGCAACCGCCACCCACTCACCAAGAGCAAGTTCAGGTTGCTCTGAGCACACAGCAGAGGGGCGTCCCTCCCACAGGTCCAGGAAGGGTTTCTGGAGGAAGTAACATCTGACTGGAGCCCAGAAGGAGAAACAAAAGTTAACCAGCTAAACAGGGAAAGAGGCGAGAGCGTGGACAAAGTATACTATTTTTCAGATCCTTTTTCATTATAGGTTATTAAAAGATATTGAATATAATTCCTTTTGCTGTACAGTAGGTCCTTGCTGGCTATATATTTTATACATAGTAGTGTGTACCTGTTAATCCCAAATTCTCAGTTTATGCCTCCTCTTCCCCTTTCTCTTTTGATAACCACAAGTTTGTTTTCTATGTCTGTGAGTCTGTTTCTGTTTTTTAAATATGTTCATTTGTACCATGTTTTTAGATTCTACTTAGAAGCAGTAACATACAGTGTTTGTCTTTCTCTGACTTATTTATGTCAGTTAGTATGATAATCTCAAGGTCCATTCATATTGCTGCAAATGACATTATTTCATTCTTTTTTACAGCTGGGTAGTATTCCACGGTGTATATATACCACATCTTTATCTATTAATCTGTTGGTGGACATTTAGGTTACTTCCATGTCTTAGCTATTGTAAATAGTGCTGCTATGTCACTGATTTTAAATGTATCCTCAATTAAACTCCAATTGCATTATACATTAATATTGAACTGCCAGGGGAGTTTACTGTGATTTGTATGTCTCCCCAAACTTCAAAAGTTTAATGATCTATAGGCACAGGGGAATTTCAGTGCTTTACAAAGCAAATACAGATCTATAGTCCCCTTATCTTACCACAGGCAGAACGTGTCTCCAGATTCA
The DNA here is from genome assembly GCA_007570785.1 of Antilocapra americana. NCBI lineage: Eukaryota > Metazoa > Chordata > Mammalia > Artiodactyla > Antilocapridae > Antilocapra > Antilocapra americana. Next base: position 5,842,462 of record ML663006.1, read on the forward strand.
GAAATGTTCAAATTTAGGAGGGCAAAATGTTGCATATCCTTTATGTAACACCCTCAGGTAAGTGCTGGGATAGCACCCTGTAATCACACAGATTCATAATTTGCAGCAAAATGGATGAATAGCTACACGAAAGGGAATAAACAGGAGTTCGGGTCAAGTTTTGCTACAGAGTTCAAGTCAGGTCTTGCTGCCAAATAAGCAATAAAGTAACATCAGGTTACTCACAGCACTGGGTATTTCAGAATTGCAGATAAGAGATGGTGGATCTACCATATCTTAAGTCCTATGCTAAGCCTGGATTTCTCATATGAAAACTGCACCCTTAGCAAGCATTTTATTTCAAAGTACCAAAGTGCTGGAAAAGGAAATGCAGGCAAGGAAATAATTAGCAGATTACCAAATACCCAGCAATAATTATACCTAAGGGAGCTACTTAAGAATGGCACAAAAACGTTCCTGCAGCCAGGTATTGAGGGGATGAGGCAACCAAAACTTCAGAAAATGGTCACTTTGAGATCAGTCCCATCTTGCAAGATGGCAGGCAGAAAAACTGAGAGGACCATCTTTGGCTAAGAATGTCAATGCCGGTGTCAAGATCCAGAGGGAAGTCCCACAGCCTGAAGACCCCACCGACAGAAGGCTGTCCCAGCCCAGGAATGGCAAGGAATGGCAATATTCCCAATCCACAAGGTATTCCAGAAAAGCTACATCCAAACAGAATCCAGAGCAATTAAATCCACAATTAAGGAAAAAATGGGAAGGTTCTCACTACTGTGACAGAGCCAAGAACCACTAGTCCTCATTCATCTGAGTTCCTTCCCCTAGAACACTCAGAATCTGTCATCACCTCTACCAAAACTTACCATAATAGTGTGAAAGTTCCAAAGTATCTCAATAATGATTACTTTTTTTTTAACAGTGATTACTATTAAGAAATTACATGAGACTAGAGATCAAAAAGGCTGAGCTCCAAGAGAAGCCACCGCAATGAGAAGCATGCACACTGCAGCTACAAAGTAGCCCCCACTCACCACAAACGGAGAAGAGCCTGTGCAGCAATGAAGACCCAGCACAGTCAAAAAATAAAATAAATAAAATAAAATAAAAAAGACAATAAAAAACAAAAAGGTTGAGCTCTTCAACTCAGAGGAAGAGAATGGTAAGTTTTTGCAGCAGTGCAAGGCAGACCAGAAAATTGTAGAGTCTCAACTTTCACCAAAAATCAGAGCCCTTCCCAGCTCTGGGACAGCCCAGGTGGCCTCAGAAACAAACGTTATGTTCCCAAGCTGACGTTCTGTATCATTTGCAGAGCTCTAGTTAAAGATATCCAAAACAACAATAATGAACAAAGAACCTACTGTGTCAAAGGAATTGCTTTTCTAAAAGATAATGAGTAAATCTGTTAATACATCCAAATACGAGGGGCTCCACAAGACACACACAGCACAGGACAAATATTACCATATGCAACAAATGTCCCAGGATACCAGTGAGCCTAGACACACACCAAGGTCATTTGTAAAGGTCAGGGCTTCAAGTTCCAGGTTTCAAGGAAGGAAAGTTTCCAAGACAATATTCAAGAAAAAGAAGTTTCAGGACATAGAAACCATAGGCATGGTGATGGCTCTGAAAGACCACATGGTGAGCGCAAGGCCAGTCTCCCAGCAAACCCCATGTGAGAATACCCTTGCTCAGAAGGCAGGGTAGGACCAGAATGAGCCTCCCCACCGGTACTGGTTCCCAACTAAGATGAAACCAAGACAATTAAACTGATTGCTCCAGGTCAGAAATAAAGGTGGTGAGTTTTCCTAGTGTTAGTCGCTCAGTCATGTCTGGCTCTCGCAACCCCATGGACTGTAGCCTGCCAAGCTCCTCTGTCTACAGGATTCTCCAGGCAAGAATACTGGAGTGGGTTGCCATTCCCTTCTCCAGGAGATCTTCCTGACTCAGGGATCAAACCCAGGTCTCCTGCACTGCAGGCAGATTCTTTACCATCTGAGCCACCAGGGAAGTCCCCACAAAATGCCCAGTGAAGGTTCAAAACAAACAGGCATCCATCTCTTTCCCTCTTCTCTGATGTGAGCTCTAAGAAAGTTTATCTCCATTCAACGTAATAGGATAGTCTTGTTTTAAAGGGCTGAATCAGGAACAAAAATTGCTTCTAAGATACCTTTAACTTTAGGAATCTAAGTCCCTAAGAACCTAAACAAGATCCCAAAATGAATTTTAGCATTCTGTTAAGTTATGCTACATGCATGTTGGTGAAAACCATGGTGCTGCTCAAAAGAATAATGCAGATCTGCATGTACTAACGTGAAAACACATCAGGGAGAAATTACTGAAAGGCAAAAAGCTAGTTGAAGAGCAGAGTAGACAGTAACACACCACTTTTGTGAAACAAACTATATACGTGTGTGATAGGCACAGGCACAGAAATACTCTTTCCACAACTCATGATTAAGAGCCAGAAAGAACATACGTAACTATCAACATGTGTTTCCCAGGGGACAGCGATTAGAGACAAAGGTCGAGCATGTTCTCTTTTATTTCATACATTTCCGCAGTGTTTGCATTTTCTTATAATAACCATGCTCTATCTCAATTTTTAAATTTTAAAGTAAGATATTGTTAAAGGTACTATCAGACTATTGCCAATAAATGACTTCTCTTTATTGCCCTTTGAGCCATAGCTACAATATCCAGCAATGAATGAGGCTGTTTCTAAATGGATTAGGTCTTCATCTTTAGGACAAGAACAAGAAGACACCTGAAAGGCAGGAGAGCATGAGAATGAATGAAAAGTGTCATGGGCCACGTGGCCAAGAACCACATTCAATTACACAGCCGTGCTATCTGATTATTGCAACACCAGACTCATTCTACAGAGATGAATGGAGAGACTCACCAGATAAAGGTTATTTTTGTCCTGAAAGGCGTACTGCAACTGGGGGATCCAAGGACTTGTACTCCGAGATAATATGTTCTGTTCTTCCTCAAAATATGAGACCTAGAAGGAATAGAAACTATTAAAACAATTATAAAGAACTAAGTGTGATGGGGGAAATGCTCTTTGTTCTCCCTTTAAGCTTAAACTGATACCTAGTTTTGTTTTTTTTAAAAAACCATCACATAACCCAACATTTCACAAATCTCATTCTTATGCCTACTTTGCTCAATTTTTGCCAGATCCATGTAATAGTGTCCAGTTATTTACTTAGTATCTTTCAACAAAGTCGACCCACTTCTTTTGAATTTAAATCTTTCTCTTCACCTTCCCTTACTGAGCAATTCAGTCCTAAAACCGTTAGATGGAGACGAACCAGACATCCATGACAGGTGACAAGGAAAGCCATGTGGCCCAGGTCAGAGGGTGACAGGTCCGAGCAGGGTGAGGAGGGAAGCAACCACACGTGGAGCAGACCAATGTGGGGTATCAAAGGCTCACGTATGGTGAGAAAGTCAATCTACGTCTAGACGACCTAGAGCATCTGAGCCTGTCAAGGTAGAGTGGATGGATGGACACAGGTGCATAAAACAAGTAAAAAATATTGAGGGTGATATCAGAGCAGTTACAAACATGGAACGTGTGAAAATTAGAACATACCCTGTGAAGCTGGATCGGACTTGGAGATGCTGGTGGGAATACATGGTTTTCAACATACACAGGTAGATACAGAAATAAATACAGATGTTACCGTTCATGTGTATGAGGTAGGTATACTGCATACACGTACATGTATTTCATGGCCTTGTCCACTGAATGGAGTCTGGTAGCAATGACATCCTGATAGCAAAGAGAACACCTCGTGCCCAGACTTTGGTCTCCAAATACTGTTTTCCACTTCAAAAAAAAAAAATACAAAATACAGGGCTCCCAGAGAAATGACTGATTGTGGGGCTGGGGCAGGTAAAGTGAGTTTAAGGGCCCAAACATCTTGTTGTATCAAAAAGTAACACAGAATTCAAAGATGGGGAATATGTCAAAAGGATATACAAAAGTCAACCTGAAGACATTCTCATTGACCAACTTGGGAACGATTTGAGTATAAAAACATATACTGACAGGAATGGATTGTAACTCACTGACAAGCAAATGCAAGTCCATACAGATATAAATAAATGGATGGATTGAAAGTTTTATCAGAAACAGGTATTTCCACAGTTTGAAAGTATCTCCTTCCAAAATACCTATGCAATTACAAAGAGCAAAGGAGTAACTCCACAGTGGAGAAGGGTGGCAAATACCAACGTGACATCCTCAGGAATGTGACAAACCGCAACTGAGACGCCCCTGTTGGGGTGCAATGAGACGAACAGAGCATCCTGTCTGTGACCGTCCTGCGTGGCTCAGGTCACGAATGGATGGGTGGCTTTAATTAGCTCCTGGGGATGTGAGATTTTTAAATCCCCCAGCATACACCTCACACGGGGTGACTCAAGCCATTCACCGGGAGGAGCCCACCTGGGCGAGGGTCCCTATCCCTCACCTGCAGTATGGGATGTGCTGGATTCGTTTCCTTTTCTATGCACTATTGCCCATATGAAATATAAGGCGCATCTAAGGCCTCTTCCAAGGACCTAGCACACACCAGACCCAACAGGTGCTCAGTAGGTATGGCCTGATGACAGGTGTTTCTTAGGTGCTGGGAGGCTCAGTGAGCATCTTCCACATCTCTCTTCCAAATGATCTGCCACATCCTGTCATGTATCCTTTCTATGAAGTTGCCCACATTTCATTCCTGAACAAAGGCCACAGCATTCTCGGATTCTGACAAGCAGCTTCCTGCCCTCTGCTGTGTCTCTGACCAGAGGTCACACAAAGTCATTGAAGTGCTGAAACCCTGATCCCAATCTCCTGCTTCCAAAAGCCTACATGAACCTCAACTGTCTCACAAATTAAACTCCAACTCCAAAAAGCAGTTTCTGGGGGAGATGACGAGTTACTGTTTAATGGGTACAGAGTTTCAGTTTAGGATGATGAAAAAGTTCTAAAGACGGACAGCAGTGATGGTGACACAACACTGCCAATGTACTTAATGCCACAGAACTGTACACTTAAAGTGGTAAATTTTATGTGATGCGAATTTTATCACAGTAGCCAGAACAGAGTTCTTGAGGTTTCCCACCAATCACCTCCTCCCAACTCCAATGTCCTCACTTCTCATTTTCCAGTCTATTTGTTCTAAACTTCTAAGCACACACAAACACATACATCCGCACAGCATTCTAGTACTCACACCTCCAGAACGGCATATATACCACACTTCTACCCAGGACATTCTCGTCACCTCTCCCTGCCCGGAGCCCATGTTCCCTCTCAGCAGTGTGAACCTCCCCTGTCTCTGGCTCACCCACATCTTTCCTCAATCCGTCGTCTGTGAATTTGCTAACTGCTCCCTCTTTTGTGATGCTTAAGTTCCTAAGTGCCTGCTTTATGGGTCTGCCATTTCTTCTCAACTGTCCAAGGCTGTGCTGAAACCCTGAAACTAACAGCCACGGAGCTTTGATTCCTTTTGCAGACTTCCCACAGAGCTGGGTCCATTATCGGACACATGATGTGCTCTCGAACATGGGTAACTAATAAATTGCTCTCTGAACACCAAGGCTGATGGCCGTCTCTCTAGAAACACGGCAAATGAATCAATAACGTCTGGGAGCAACAGCCTTGTTTAAAAAGAGAGAAAAACATCACAACCAGAAAGATAACTTTTCACCTCCTCTCAGACCAGCAACTCCCTCGCCACAGAACAATTTAATTTCTTCAGAGGCCTGTTTTAAAACCAAATACAAAAAAAGAAAAAAAATCAAGTACAGATGCCCCCAACACAAATATATAAGATGTGTACAAAAGCAAAGGCTATCTGACTCACCCCATGATATGAACATCTCTGAATTCCCAGTGGGTGGTCACAAAGATCATCTCAAATTCATTAGTGAAAAGGCCAAGTTGGTTCTGAATAATATGCAACTACAAAAACATGATCAAGCAACCCAGGGGAGCTTGTCCATCTTCAAAATTAGTCAATATCAGTTCAAGAAAGCATGCTCAGACCTTCCTGGCTGTGCCACTATAATTAAAACAAGGGATGCAGAGGAAAACTGGCTCCATCCCAGGTGTCAATTCAGCAGATTCTCATCTCTGCAATGAACCTGCTGGTACAGAAAGGGGAGGCTGGATGTTAAATGCTCCTACCTGCTCCTGGGCCAACAAGGCCTTCTTCTTCATGACTTTCATGGCATAGACATCCCCAGTCGCTTTCTCTCTGACCACCTGTACTTCGGCAAAGTGACCGCAGCCTACGACACTTCTCACTTCAAAGTCCTTCAGTGAAGGCTGGAGCTCTTGCAACTCAGCTATGATATCGGAATCTGCAAAAGACGGAAGAGTGACTCCTGGATCCATAACGTGCTTCAAATACTCGTACCTTTATGAAAGTGGGAAGAAAGAAGAAAGCGTTGCTGTGTCTTCCCTCACTGTCAGAAGACATTTAGTCACTTTTTCCTTGTCGTGAATAATTATAAAATCAGCACAAAAATGTTTTTTCTATGCTAAGTTAAAATTAAGGGCTCCAGAAATTCCAACGCACAGTTTCCATGGCAGCTATGATCTGAATCCTGTAGATGCAGAAAACAGGGGAAGGAGAACAGAAATCATGCTTTTCCTCCCCCTCTCCGGGGGCTGCAGGGCAGTGAGTGTGGTCAAACGTGTTATTGGCATCTGGACTGGTTTATAATGGGATATGAGCAATGGGATCCCCATCCTCAGTTGACTTTGGGGTTGACTTCCAGATCATTCCATCCTGATTCCATATGTTCTACTCAGTTTTACTCCATTAGCCCAGCTCTCGTCTCCCTTGCCTCGAGCCAGTAAATACCCTCCTTGCCATAGTATGTAGCAGGACTACCAAGGGAGAAAACGCCTGAGCCTGAGCAACTAGGCAGAGGCCTGACCTTGGCCCTGCCGAGCTGACGCGTCACACAGCTTGGTGGGTTTGCGACTGTCTCTTTTCTTAGCATAGTCTTACTCCTTTCCTGAATGCAATCTCTCAGCCGGTGTCTTACTCCACCCTGAGAGCTTTAACAAAAGCATCAGACCCACAGATGAAGCGCTTTAAACAACAGACATTAATTTCTCAAAGTTCTAGAGGCTGTGAGGGGCCAGCAGGCTGAGAGCCTGTTGAGAACCCACTTCCTGGCTGACGGGCAGCCCCTGTATTCCTCATGTGGCAGAAGGGAAAGGAGCCCTCGTCTCTCTTCCTCTTCTTCTAGGGACACAAATTCCATCAGGGGGCCCACCTTGATGAATTCATCTACATCTAATTTTCTCCAAAAGGCTCCACTTTTGGGGGATCAGAGCCTCAACATATGAATTTTGGAAACTGGAGAAGGAAGCAGGAAGGTCGGTAAAAACATTCAGTCCATAACAGTCAGAGAGCCTCCATGAAGTACAGACTAAACAGGTAGCAGATTTGGAATCTAACATACATTTACTAACAACACTAAATTGGGGCATCACTGGCTATATAGTGATTCTAATGATCTAAAGAATAGAATGGAACACAAATATTAGAGAAATGCAAATTGAAACTATAATGAGGTACCATCTCACACTGGTCAGAATGGCCATCATTAAAAAGTCGACAAATAACAAATGCTGGAGAGGGTGTGCAGAAAAGAGAACCCTCTTACACTATTGGTGGGAATGTAAACTGGGATAGCCACTATGAGAAACAGTATAGAGGTTCCTCAAAAAAAAAAAAATAGAGCTAACATACAATACAGCAATTCTACTCCTGGGCATATACCCAGACAAAATTGTAATTTGAAAAGCTACATGCACTCCCATGTTCACGGAAGCACTATCTACAGGAGCCAAGACATGGAAGCAACCTTAATGTCCTCTGACAGATGAATAGACAAAGAAGATGAGGTATATCTGGAATATACCTCAGAATACTACTCAGTCACAAAAAAGGATGAATACCATTTGCAGCAACATGGACAGACCTCAAGATTATCATACTAAGCAAAGCAAGTCTGGCTTCCCTGGTGGCTCCGACAGTAAATAATCCACCTGCAATGCAGGAGACCTGGGTTCATTCCCTGGGTTGGGAAGATCCCCTGGAGGAAGGCATGGCAACCCACTCCAGTATCCTTGCCTGTAGAATCCCATGGGCAGAGGAGCCTGGCAGACTAGTCCACAGGGTGGCACAGAGTCGCATAGAGTCAGACACAGCTGAGCAACTAAACAACAGCAACAGACACACACAAGCAAAGTAAGTCAGAAACAGAAAGACAAAACATCATATGATGTCACTTACATGTGAAATCTAAAATACGAATGAACTTATCTATGAAACAGAATCACAGACATAGAGAACAGACTTGTGGTTGCCAAGGGGGTCGGATGGGGGGAGGACTGGGAGCTTGGGATATTAACTGTTATTTATAGGATGAATAAACAATAAGGTCCTACTGTACAGAACAGGGAACTATATTCAATATTCTGTGATAAACCACAATGGGAAAGAATGTGAAAAAGAATATATACATGTATTATATAACTGTATTACTGTATAGCAGAAATTAACATAACATTACTAAATCAACTATACTCCAATAAAATAATTTTTAAAAAAAGGAATAGAGCGGAACAGCTGTGATTGACCAAATCCTTCAGTCCTGTCCATTACAGAGAAACTGCATCATATACAGGGTTATACTCCAAAGGAAGACAAGAGAAACATGTCATCAAAATTATCCTGGAGAATCCCTCAGAAAGGTGCCATGGTGAAGACCAAGGGACTTCTGAAATCCCACAGGTACACTGGAGCCATTTCTGTGGAAGGGCACCAGATACAGCTGGGAGCTACATTCACTCAGCAAGTTGTTCACCCAGTGAAAGGAACAGGGTCCAACAAAGGGAAGAGCCATTTCATGACCACAGTCATTTGGCAGCAATTTTAATTAGCCAATGCAATTTTAATTGTTGTTACCCACTCCCTTTCTTTGTTGCATGGGTGAAGTTGAATTCATTTGGATCAAAGGCACATGTGATAAGCACCACAGCACTAACAACATCTCTTACTTGTTATCCTAAAAACATCTTCTCTTGTTCCCTTGAGGAATCAGGCCAGCGGAGTGAGTAGATTCATTTCAATTCATCGTGACCATTGGAAAACAAAAAAATAAATCTAGAGCGCCTTCGGGGAGAATTCCACGCAGAAGCAGAATTGATGCTGGTTGATATTTTCCTTTTGCCTTGACATCACTGTGTCAAGCCCAGTCTTTCTTCCCTGTCTTCTTTCAAGTTTCTCTCAGACCAAGTACTTGAGTTTTTGAATTATTAATTTCCCAAATATGCTGGCTTGCAACTTTCTGACTTGAACCTGATTTCATAGGCCTTGGGCCCCCACGTTACTTACAGCACTGTCCAATTTAATAACTCTGGGTCTGTCTCCAGCAACCACCAGTCATCTCAATCACCCCAGCAGACAAAACTGCTTGCAGGCAAAACCACCACGATGCTCTCAGAATTCTGAGAAACTACTCCAAGTCGTGATGCTGTTATTCAAAGACTCTGGGGTTATCAAGGTGAACAGGTAAGATGCTAAACTCCTGTCTATGACTCTGAAAAATAACACTGCACAACTAACCCTGACCAGGAACTTCTGTGACTACAAAACCACATCAACCTTCATCCCCACCCACTATGAACACGGTGGGAACTGACATTAAGGTAGAGAGCAAAGGCATGAAATGAAAATGCAGTCAGAGAATGATCTTCCCAGATATATATAAAGATCCAGGGAGCAAAAGCCACCACAGCTGAATGCTGCTTCCTTTTTTGAAACTCAGTATTGCAACACTTCAATCTCTAGGAATGCATCCTTCACAGAAATGTTCAAAAGACACAAATATCAAGATACTTATGATGGGCACTGCTTGTTACAGAAAAATCAGAAACAATGTAAAGGTCGGTTAAAAGGGAAGTGGAAACAGCATAAGCGTTCACCCACAGAAAAGAATACTAGACACATATTTAAAAGAATTAAGTAGCTCAACCTCCCCTGGAGTCTATATTCTTCAAGGACAAGGATTTGCTTCTGTTTTGATTACTACTATAAACCCAGTATTCAAAACAGCAGCAGGCACATAGTGAGTGTTCCACAAATATTTGTTGAGTAAATATATTGCTAGGTGAGCAAAGCTAGTGGCAAAGTATTATCAACATACAACTTATTTTGCACAAAATTAAACCAGAGTAATGTTAGAGCCTCTTGATGAAGGTCAAAGAGGAGGGTGATAAAGCTGGCTTAAAACTCAACATTCAAAAAACTAAGATCATGGCATCCAGTCCCATCACTTCATGGCAAATAAATAGGGAAAAAATGGAAAGTGACAGACTTTATTTTCTTGGGCTCCAAAATCACTGCAGATGTTGACTGCAGCCATAAAATTAAAAGACGTTTGCTCCTTGGAAGAAAAGCTATGACAAACATAAACAGTGTATTAAAAAGCAGAGACATCACTTTGCCAACAAAGGTCCACCTAGTCAAAGCTATGGATTTTTCAGGAGTCATGTACGGAAGTGAGTGTTGGATCATAAAGAAGACTAGGCACCAAAGAACTGATACTTTCAAACTGTGGTGCTAGAGAAGACTCTTGAGAGTTCCTTGGACAACAAGAGAGATCAAACCAGTCAATCCAAAAGGAAATCAACCCTAAATATCCTTTGGAAGGACTGATGCTGAAGCTCCAATACTTGGGCCACTTGGTACAAAGAACTGACTGAGTAGGAAAGACCCTGATGCCGGGAAAGACTGCACGCAGAAGGGGGTGACAGAGGATAAGACGGTTGGATGGCATCACCAACTCAAAGGACAAGAGGTCTGAGCAAACTCCAGGAGACAGTGAAGGACAAAGGAGCCTGGTGTGCTGCAGTCCATGGGGGTCACAAAGAGTTGGACACAACTGAGCAACTGAACAACAACAAAATGTTAGAACACCCAAGGTAAAGGGCTCGTTGCTCAAGCTACTTGACTGGTATGTGGGGGTTTATGACACTTGTGTCTTTACTGTTAAGATATGTTTGAACAATTCCACAGTAAATCTTATAAAGACAAAAGAAAAGTTGCAATACTATGCCCTGAACCATTAACAGCGGTTATCTTAGGTGAGATTTTCTTCCATTCTGATCTTTTATATTTCGTGGTGTTTTTTTTTTAACTTTTATTGAAATATAAATTTCAATGTTGTGTTTTCAGGTATACACAAAGTGATTCGGCTACACATATATATTTTTTAGATTCTTTTCCATTACAGGTTATTACAAGATACTGAATATTGAAAATAGTTCCCTGTGCTATAGGTCCTTGTTGGTTACCTATTTTATGTATAGTAGTGGGTGTATGTTAATCCCAACTCCTAATTTATCCCTTCCCCACCTTACGCTTTGGTAACTATAGGTTTGTTTCCCATGTCTCTAAGTCTCATTTCTGTTTTGTAAATAAGTTCACTTGTATCAGTTGTTAGGATTCCACATACAAGTGATATTGGAGAAGGAAATGGCAACCCACTCCAGTATTCTTGCCTGGAGAATCTCATGGACTGAGGAGCCTGGTGGGCTACAGTCCATGGGGTCGCAAAGAGTCGGACACAACTAAGCAACCGAGGTGTATAAGTGATATCATATGATATTTGTCTTTCTCTTAGTATGATAATCTCTGGGTCCATCCATGTTGCTACAAGTAACTTTGTATTATACTTGCAATGGGGGGAGTGGCAGCCGGGAGGGAGGAAGGAGGAGGAACTTAAAAGTAGTATTTTGCCCAAAGTACTAAGACTGTGAACATATTAAAGAGTTTGCCTGCCGTGAATGCAGCTGAAAGAGGGTAAAATTTCAGCCACTCTCAAATCACCAACAAAAGTCCAACTTTAACAATTATCAACACTTTTTTTTGACTGTATGTTTTACCATCACACTTATTTATTTTTTACATAAAATATGTGACTGCTTAAGATTTTGCACTTATTCTGTTCATCGGCAATAGTCAACCAATATTTATTAAACACCTTCTGTGTTTGTGCATGTATACTTGGTCATGTCTGACACTTTGCAACCTCATGGACCGTAGCCTGCCAGACTCCTCTGTCCAGGGCATCTTCCAGGCAAGAATACTGGTGTAGGTTGCCACTTCTTTCTCCAGGGGCGTGTTCCCGACTCAGGGATCAAACCCGTGTCTCTTGCATCTCCTGCACTGGCAGGAGGATTCTTCACCACTGTACCCCCTGGGAAGCCCCACCTTCTGTGTACCAGACCCAGTTTGGCAAAAAGCCTAGCTTAGCAATTAAGAAACAAAGAACTCCTCCCTGATTCCCAAATACCAGCTCCCTGCCCTCCGTTGGCCCAAACTGGGGGCGCTGCTTCAGGGCTATATTATTCTGTCTCACTTTCTCCAACAGTCCCAGAAGAAATTTTCCATCTCTATGGCAAGCCTCAAGAAATTTATGTGGTAACAGCTGTTGGACCCTTCTTACCACATGAAAATGAAGCTTACATTCCAAAACAGAAACTCAAAGGGGGCAGGGGGCGGGGGGGGGGGGGGACATACTAATGCAGTCACCCTTTTCCAATCATAATCTCTCAACCATGCTCTCCAGGAAGCCTCTTTAAAAATATGAAACAGATTCCTGAAAGAGAAATCTATTAGAAAAATCTACGTTTCACAAGTCTAGCCTCCTGATTAAAGGAGGACCCTAACTGGAGGGCAATCTCAAGAAGGTACATGTTGAAAGCTCAGTAAATTAGTCTTGTCACAAGCTTCTCCTTTCCCTCCCACTCCCTATTTGAGAGTTTAAATACTCAACAAAATGAGGTAGGAGCTTGTTCAAACAAATACAGAATCATGAACAAATATACCAAGTGCATTTTAAAGCTAAAGGTACACAATATGTTAAACACTGAGGTTTATGGTTATCATTATTGGGCAACATTTACTGAGTGTCTCTATGTGCCAGGCAACATAAGCCTGGACTGTGCACTATCTCAACTCAATCCCTGTATGATATGCCTTTCTCCCCATCATTCAGATGAGGACTGTGAGAACAGACAAGTTACATGAAATTACCTACGTCACTTACCAGACATACACTGGTTTTATCCATTCAAAACTCCCAGGTCCTTGAGGCAATAATACATCCCCCATTCCATGAGGTCCCAGTGATCATGGTGCCCTGGACCCCTGGGCACCTACATGAGGCCAATCACAATACTTCACACCCTGGCCCAGTGACTGGTCAAGGGATGGGCAAGTGATCCAAAGCAGAGTCAGTGAGAATCCTCCCTGAGATGGCATGAATAGGGACAGGAGACGATACACGCTGGGTACAGTGGGGTGGCCAGCATCCAAAGACAGTGCCCAATGCGTGTGCTTTGTTGCTCCCCGGCACAAGAAATCTGGGTGGCCCTACTGCCTCCCCGCAAACCATGGGATACAGCCAAAGAGATTCTATGTACCTTCCAGATCTAAGCCCTAAGAAGGCCTGGCAGCTTCCACTTTTGTATTTGGAAACCCTGAGCTGCCATGGGGGACGTCTGGACGTCTCTGCTGGAGTGACAGCGTAGACCATGGGTCAGTAGCTTTGTCTCAAAGGGTCAGACAGTAAGCATTTTGGGCGTTGTAGGCCATATGGTCACACCTACTCAGATGCCTTGTGATGTGACAGCAGCCACAGGGAAGAGGAGGACTCTGTTTACAAAGCAGGTGTCCAGGCTGTAGCTGGCTGACCCGTCACGGGGAGACAGGACAGGCATACGGAGAGCAAGAAGCTCTGAGACTTCAGAGAGAGGGAGACAGGCCTACTAGTCTCAGAGTCCCGGGGGAGCCCAGCCTTCTAGGCAACATGCCAGACAATGGGCGGGTCATCCATTCCAGCCCAGATGCCCACAATCCGGACCCACGTCACACGGAATGGAAGAATTCTCAGCTAAGCCTAGTCAACCCACAGAATCATGATTCTTGTCTTAAGCCACTCAACTTTAGGGTGGTTGGTTACACCAAAAAGTCATGTGAGACGTGGTTTCTTTCAGACTTGGCACTGTCTGCCTTTGAGGCCAGATAATTCTGTGTGGTGGGGCCATCCTGTGCATCGCAGGATGTTTATCAGCATCTCTGGGCTCCACTCACTAGCTACCAAGAGCACCCTCCCTGCCAGCTGTGACAACTAAATTTGTCTCCAGATACTGCCACATGTCCCTTGGGGAGGCAAAATTGCCACTGGTCAAGAAACACTGGTGTCAGGTGAAAAAATACAAAACTAGGAACCAGCAGTCAACTTTCCCACCACGCGCAAGTCAAGTCAAGATCAGGGTGCGGGCAGGGCCGGTTTATGACTTCCATAGTCCCTAGGCACTCTGCCTTCATCAGCCCCTTGCTCCATTAAAAAAAAAAAAAAAAATGTATATAAATATATATATTTCTTGTGACCACATTGGTATAAAGGTGACTATAATCCAGAATCATTATAAATTATTATTATATCTATATTTTTTATGATTTTAAAATAAAATTAAACTAATTATAATAATTTTGAATACTGTAGATGCTAAGCACTGTGTTTACAATGCCTAATGAATAATCAGCCTTGAGTGAGTATAATGAAGGAGCCAGTGACGTTATTTAAGTCCTTGGAAACAGCCATGCCTAAAATTTGACCCATCCCTGGACTCTCAGTTTCATGAGCCAAAAAAAATTTACTTTTGGGGATAAACAACAAGGTTCCACTGTACAGCACAGGAAACTACCTTGAATATCCCATGGTAAACCATAATGGAAAGGAATATGAAAATGAGTATATCTACATATAACTGAATCACTTCACTGTACAGTAGAAATTAACACAACATTGTAAATCAACTATACTTCAATAATTTTTTTTTAATTCACTTTTTGGCCTAAGCTAGTTTGAGTTGAGTTTCTATCACTCGCAATCAAGAGGCCTGATTTATCCAGTCTCCTAGCAACAGCAGGTGGAAGCTGACCTTGAAGCTGGGTCCATCTAAAGCAGAAAGTCCCACCCACTCCCTCCAACCACAAACACATCCCACCTCCAGTATCCTTCTAATTCTCACTTAGCAGGACAATTTTCAAGAAAAAGTTCCCCACACTTACACTTCTGGACAAAGTTGCTCACGTGCTTAATCTTCATCAGAGCTGGCTGACTGCATTCTTTAAAGAGAACAAAGAGGGCATCTAATATCGCTTCTCGGGAAAGAAGAGACATCTGCTGTTGAGTCATGGAGGGTGGTTTCCCCTAAAAACAGCAAACAGCAGATGGAGACACTGTCAATAATGAAAAGCTTTGATCAATAACATCCACGCAGAGTAAATCGCAAGCCACCAACTCAACTAACTGCTCACGACACATGCTAGCAGTGGAATCTGGTGGCCTCATCCTTTAAAGTGACGTCCACTGACAGTCATTAAGTTATCACTTGTATGTGGGCTTCTTCCTCCTGCACCTGGGGAGAAAAACTTCATCAGCACGCCATGAATAAGAAACAGTTCTTCTGTCTTAGCAGCCTGAGGCTCATGGGGACATTTACTCTGGACCCTACTGGTCCCATCACATCTCCATGCCTCTTAAGCAGGACACAATGAATGCCTCTTCCTCCCTGCGTTCCCACAGGTTTGTTTAATGTAACTTCAGTTTCGTTAATTCCCTCAAACAATAAAGGGTCGTGTGAACGGAGTGACGACACTAAAGCTGCATTTATTCATGATCTCAGGCAACAGTTGCAAACTGGCAGACTGCATCTAGCCCACAGACATGTTTTGTCTGGCCTGTTACATTTAAAATAATTTATCTGCCAATATTGAAAAATCAGGAGATTTCACACCAAAAGAAAAGGGGTGGAGGGGAGGGGAGGATTTCTGGCTTTTCATGAGACACAAGCAGATCTGGCAACACTGTCCCACATTCCTGCCTGGGGAGGCTGAGCTGCAGCTGAGGAGCACTGCCCCTCTGGAAAGCGGATGTGTTCAGCATTTCACTGCAGACTCTACTCACAGCTCTTCCATCTGGCCCATTTGACTCCTTTACACTCACTGTCTGGCCACCCAAGACGTGCATTCACACCCCTGGTCTAGAGCAGCGAATCCCATGTGCCGAGGACTATGTGCAGTTCTCTCTGCAAAGCTGGCCACCCACAATTCTTCTAACTCTAAAAGCACTTGCCACTGCATCCATCAAGCGTCAAGAGTCTATTTCTTCTCCCCATGAATCTGTGCTGTCGCCATGACTCATGTGAACCAACAGAAAGTAACACAAGTGACCCAGTGCCAATTCAAGACGCAGCCCTTAAGAAGTCTGGCAGCTTCTACTTTTGCTTTTTTGGGGAAGCCAGCTGCCAAGTTGAGAAGCTTGGGCTAGACCAGGTGACAGTCAAATCTGTTTTTATAAATAAAGCTTTATTGGAACACAGCCATGCCTATTAATTTACACATCATCTATGGCTGTGTGTGTGTGTGTGTGTTAGTCATTCAGTCTCAACCAGCTCTTTGCGACCCTATGAACTATAGCCTGCCAGGCTCCTCTGTCCATGGAATTCTCCAGGCAAGAATACTGGAATGGGTTGCCATTTGCTTCTCCAGGGGATCTTCCCAACCCAAGGATTGAACCCAGGTCTCCCGCATTGCAGGCAGATTCTTTACTGTCTGAGCTTCTGTGCTATAAATAGAATGGCAGAGTTCCATAGTTGCAGCAGAGACCTTAGGGCCAACTTACTATTCACAGAAAAAATTACAAGCCCCAGGTTAGACTAACAAAAGACCTTTGGGAGAAGAGGTCACTGGATGTACTGAGGCACCCCAGTCAGCAGTCGGCACCCAGAGGTTTTAGTCCCAGCCAAGTTCCCAACTCAGTACAACCCAAGAGTGACCCCAGCAGAAGAATCACTGAGTTGCATGCAGCCAACCCACCGAATCGTAAGAAAAAGTAAACCACTGTTGCTTTAAACTCTGCGCTTTATTACACAGCCCTGGATGACAGACACAAACGGACTGTAACAGCCCTATAGCAGCCTCCTCAGCCAGAACCAGAGGCATGACGGGCCCTTTCCTGCCTGCTCCCTGGCACTGGCCAGCACACACCATTAAAGCAGGGGCCACTCCGCTGCACCTCTCTGCCCGCGGCTGAACCTAGCCCTCCAGGTCGGTCCACGCCCACCACTAATCCACTGCCCAAGCGGCAGAGGCGAGCTCCGCTCCCAGGATGCCAGCTCTGAGCCACCTCATCAGTCACAAACTGACCAGTGAAGCCAGCTGAGGCCACGGCGTCTGCCGCCTCAGACAGCCAGGCTCTACCGAGAGCTAGAGGACAACAACGCTAGAGCAGCCCGGACTTCCTCAGACCCCGCCGTTTCCTGCTGTCGTGTGGCACCTTCCTACTCTGGGTGCAATAGCTGCGAGCCAGGCACAAGCTACAGTGGCCCTGCTCAGCCACTGGTCAGCACCACAGCAGACCTGCCCCCAAGCAAGCAACCAGTTAGTGGTCCTGTTGACCACTGGTCCTGCCACAGTGGGCCCCTCCCCCAAGCAAGCAACCGTTAGCAAGCAACTGTCAACCAGCCACCTTCGGTGGTCCTGCTCAGCCACTGGTCAGAGCCACAGTGGGCCCCTCCCCCTCTTGTATGTAAACAGAGCAGGCCCTCAAACTGAGGGAAAGATGGTTTTCCGAGATGCCAGTCTGCCATCTTCTCCATCTGCAAGCTTTCCAATTAAAGTAGTTAGTCCTTGTTCCAACAGCTCATCTCCTGATTTACTGACCTGTCCTGTGGGAAGCAGAACAAGCTTGGGCTCAGTAACATGACTACCTTTGAATCAGCTGGAGAACTTAACTAAAAACCAAAACCAGATTCTCAGGTACCATCCCCAACCTACTGAATTAGAATTTACCAGTCTGTAGCTAACAGTATATTTCAGTAACACATCCTCCCAAGACCGTCAGACCTCAGCCAGGTTTGTGAAGCACTGAGTCAGTTTAGACTAAGTAGCAGTTCCCAAATGCCATACAGAGTCGTAACAAAGTTTTCAAGTTTGTCATAAAGTAAGAAAAAGTGAACACTGTATGATGACTCTTTTATAAAAGCTAAGTGTATTCAAATTGTAAAATGGTCCTTTATTCTGAAACAACATCCTTCCTTTCGTGGTGCTTTTTAAAATGTCCTCTCTTTATGAAATAAAAAGACCAGAAGATAATAGCATTTTCTTTTTTAGGTTTTTTTTTTTTTACATCCCTTACTTGGCAAAATACAAAGTTGGCAAACCTCGGTCAGCCTAGCAAATCTGTAAAATTTTGCTGGCTCAAAAATCTAAAAGCCTGCCAACCACTGACCTGGAACTCTTGGGGAAGTACTTACTGTTAAGTAGAAACTGAGACCCTGTCTAAATGGAAAACAAAACCACTACTCTCTACCTAAACCTCATTAAAAGGACACTGGGATAGGGATAAAGTGGGATAATCAGTTAGTTTAGAAATCCCACTAGGGGATTAAAGACAAGAGGGAATTTTAAGGGCATTTGGGAGACAGATGTAAGCTAATGACCACTCTAGAAAAGAACCCAGTAACCTAGCAACAATCTCCCCTGATGGCTCAGACAGTAAAGAATAAGCCTGCAATGCTCGAGACCCGGGTTCAGTCCCTGGGTTGAGAAGCTCCCCCTGGAGAAGGGAATGGCTACCCACTCCAGTATTCTTGCCTGGGGAATTCCATGGACAGAGGAACCTGACAGTCTACAGTCCACGGGGTCACAAAGAGTCGGACACAAAGGAGCGACTGACTCTTTCACCTCATTAACGGTCTACACTACCCTGAAGGAAGACCAGATGCATCCAACTGCCAGGCACACTCAAGCCACAGGTGCCAACAGTTTAAACACAAGACATTAGATATCAGGTCTGAATCTTGTTACATGAAGTCAGGGAGTTAATGGTCCTTGAAGGCAGTCAAGACAGGAATAGAGGGGAAAAGGGAAAGAAACTAGGTGAAAGGGGTCATAATATCAAAACCTGAATTACCATATTTTAGTATATATTACCTTTCTTCTGTTAATACACATATGATTTAAATAGCGCCATGACAGTCCTCATTAACCATACAGGGTCAAAGGAAAACTAAAGACCTAAGCCGTGAACATCTACCCCAAAATGAAGAAAAGGTTGGTGTACTCCCCTCCCCACTTTTTGACTATTAAAAATGTAGCCCTCTTTGTTCTCGGTGCTGTGCTCCCCTGCCAGACCATTTGTATCTCTCACAAGCATCTTCTGCTAATAAACTCACTCTTTGCCGTTTCTGTGCTGAAAAGAACCTGAGCTTCAGTAAGTTCTGACAAGGTGAGCAGTTTCAACTAAAAGGCTGAGTTTGACCCGCACACCGCAAGAGAAGACCCAGCGCAGCCAAAATAAAAAATTAAAAAAAAAACAGTGGGTTCAAGTCCCCTCCTAACTCAGGAATGATGGATTCAAGTCCCAATCTGAGTTTTGGCTGGGTTCAAGTCCCACCCAAGAAGGAGGGGTTTCAGCTGGATGGGGGGCAAAAAACAGTATCCTTATCCTGCTTATATTAAGGCAAGTGCTAGGGTTATGCTATGCTTGCAAATAACAGTTTTTCAGGGCACAGGGTGGAACTTGTTTAAAAAAAAAAAAGGATGAATTGGGGATTTACACCCAATCTTTGCTGGTTTAGTGATATTTAAATACAAGATACACTTACTAAACTCTGATATACACTGGCAATGTTGCCCAGCAGTTACACACCCACACCAAAAATGGGGTATGGCTTTGTCATTTAAAAGCTGTATGATTCTGGGCAAGTCTCTGTCCCTCTCATATCTGTACATTACAAGAATTTTGTTATAAGTTGGAAGTTTTGGAGTAAAACGATTAATGGGTTAAAAAGTGGTAGCACTCCAGTCAGTTGAGGGTAAAAATAGACCATTCATAAAGAGAAAAATACCTCATGACTTAAATGGTGACCCACAGAACAACCTAAGTTTTCACTCTGTTCCCATTCTGATCTGTTTGAACATTACCCAATACCAATATCTTGTGGAAAATGCCCTCAAGAACGTATTAGTAGTGAAACTAATATAACATTATAAATCACCTTAGATTTATCATCAAACATATAATCCTACAAAAATGCCCATAATAACTGCTAAGTAACAAATTTATTGTTACTGTAGCTAACACTATTTCTACACTTATCGTTAATACTAGTTATCATTTATAAAGGGCTTACCAAGAGCTGAGCAAGAACTAAGTATATGAATTATCTCATTTAATCCTCACAACTTTGTAAATTAGGTATATAACTTCTATTATAATACAAATCTAGAGAAGGCAACTGACTCACCCAAGGTAACACAGCTAACACATTCTGGGGCCAGGATTCAAACCTAAACCTTCACCACTATCTGTATTTCCTCTTTGACTTATCAAACAAGGATTTCTACAACAAACAAAAGAATTAGAAATATACTTGGGAAAAAAAATCTCACAACATTAAGTTTTAATACTTTTGGGGGTGATGGAAATGGTCTATATCTTGAGAGGAAAGTGGGTTGTACAGGTTTGGTATTTATCAAAACTTTTTTAAAACATAAACATCCCTTTAATGAATAAGATTTCTATAGGGTTACACCTATAGAAATTCCAGTCAAAAGAGTGTCTTTGTTCATTTACTTTTCCTTCTTTTAATAAAAGGGCAAACTTTAGTGCAAAAGTGTAACATGTGTGAAATCCTCAAACAGGTCCCCCTTCCAGGGCAAGTTTAGCTACCTACACCTGGCATAATGGCTCCTTTTTCCACAACTTTCAGCGTATATAAAACACCAAAGGGGATTTCTCCTAGATTCGCCTCAGTCCTCTAACAAGTTCCTATAACCTCTGTGTCACAAAGAGGTTCCAAGGAAACACACACAGGTGAGCAAAGTTGACAAGCCAGTCTGTTACCTGGAAGAAAAGATTCAGCCTGGAGGCCCGGCTGGCAATGGATTCAACAGCACCAGCATCCAGCAGATTTCGTGCTCCATACTTGAACTTCAACATCTCCCCACTGGTGATGAAAGGAGACAGGAGGATTAGTGTGTTCCGCTGATTTGAGCGGGCAGGGTTTGAGAGACCCTGAGCTTTCCCTCAAGATATCAGGGGTAGGGAGGTGAAAAATCAGCCACCACTGGGTCTTGGGAAGCTCAGTCTGGTGACGCAGATTAAAAATCAGACTTTTATTCAATGTAACAGGAGTTAACACTACAACACTTATCTGACATACTCACTCAAAATTAGTTTTATAACTGCAGACGGTGACTGCAGCCATGAAATTAAAAGATGCTTGCTCCTAGGAATAAAAACTATATGACAAATCTAGACAGCATATCAAAAAGGAGAGAGATCACTTTGCCAACAAAGAACTGTGTAGTCAAAGCTATGGTTTTTCCAATAGTCATGTACGGATGTGAGAGCTGAACCATAAAGAAGGCTGAGCACCCAAGACTTGATGTGTTTGAATTGTGGTGATGGAGAAGACTCTTCAGAGTGCTTTGGACAGCAAGGAAATCAAACCAGTCAATCCTAAAGAAAATAAACCCTAAATATTCATTGGAAGGACTGATGCTAAAGTGCCAATACTTTGGCCACCTGACACAAAGAGCTGACTCACTGGAAAAGACCCTGATGCTGGGAAATACTGAGGGCAGGAGGAGAAGGGACAACAGAGGGTGAGATGGTTGGATGGCATCACCGACTCAATGGACATGAGTTTGAGCAAACTAGGGGGGGAAAATGAAGGACAGGGAAGCTCGGCAAGCTGCAGTCCATGCGGTGACAAAGAATCAGACATGACAACCATTGAACAACAACAACCACTCCCCTTAGAATATAAGCTCCACCAGGGCAGGGACTTTTATCCTAATGGGGATATAGATAGCCTGGCACATAAATGCTAATAAACAGTTATTAAACAAATGACTGATAATAACTAAATTACATAATACACGTATGTTGGAAGCTATGGGGTTAAAAAAAATAAGCAAGAAAAAACAAATGGAGGAATTGGAGCATGGTAGTGTGTGTATAATGGTGTAGGCAGAGTAACTTCGTTCAGTTCAGTCGTGTCCGACTCTTTGCGACCCCATGGACTGCAGCACGCCAGCCTTCCCTGTCCATCACCAACTCACCGAGCTTGTTCAAATTCATGTCCATCAAGCTGGTGATGCCATCTAACCATATCACCCTCTGACGTCCCCTGTTCCTCCTGCCTTCAATCTTTTCAGCACCAATATCTTTTCTAAGGAGTTGGTTCTTCGCATGAGGTGGCCAAAGTATTGGAGCTTCAGCAACAGTCCTTCCAATGAACGTTCAGGAGTGATTTCTTTAAGGACTGACTGGTTTCATCTCCTTTCAGTCCAAGGGACTCTCAAGAGTCTTCTCCAACACCAATTCACTGAACAGGTAACATTTGAGCCAAAATCTGAAGGCAGTAGCAGCAAGCCTTGCTGATATTTGAGTAAAGAAAAGTATCCTGAGGTCAGAGGGAACAGCGAGAGCTAAGGTTCTGAGCCAAGGCCTGGGCTTCTCTTACAGTAGCTGGGAAACCACGTAGGGCTGGAATAGAGTGAAAGAGGCAGGAAGTAGGTGGTGACGGGTGGGGCGAAGAGAATGCAGACACCAAAGTAAGTTAAGGTCACACAGATTCTAAGGCGCTGCCGGCCCCCACCGGCAGTGCCGACAGGAGGCAAGGCAGAAGAAACACAGGACCCCACCCAGCTGGAGAAAGGAAAGTCCTCTCCAGCCGACCCTTCGGCTCGGACGGGGATAAGCCCTCGCACCGCCAGCCTGGGAAGACCTTCCCGACCCCCCGCCGCCCTCCCTGCTGCGAGAGGCAGAGCCGGGCTTGGTGTGGTGGAGGAGGCCTTTCCCTTGGTCTTGCAAAGTGGGGTGAGGGAGAATTGGGCGCGGGGAGACCAGACTCACCGTTCAGCCTACCCCGCTATCTGCGCGCTGCACCTCCCCGTGCCTCCCGCGGCAGCGTTTGAACACTGGGAACAGCGTGGGTGGGGCCAGCCACGTCTGGGCCAATCAGTGTCCCCGCTCGTATGATGGACAGTTCTATCTCAACCAGGCCCTGCCCAAGTCCTTAAAGGGACCGGGGAAGTGCCAGAGAGGGCCAATGAAATTGTTTCTTCCGACCCGGCAGGGCAGGTCTTGGAAGTTTGAAATTGGCGGTTAAGCAGAAGGATGTAAGGGTTGAGGAGGACGAGCATGTTTAGGTCTGGGATGTCTGAGGAAATCGCCAAGGCAGTGGCCCTCGCCCTCATGGCCACCTGCAAGGAGGAAGGCAACCCGCCCGCTCTGATTGGTGATCTTGTTCATCAATCCTGGCTAAGGTAAAAGTACTTGTTACTTTGTTAAACCAGCTGGTTCTCTGCTAACAGGCTACAGCTGAGGCTTTGAGTTTGAGATTCCACCTGCCTCAATGACTGGTTGTCGACTGCAACAAAAAGGCGAGGATATTGAAACGGTCTCACAGGACATTTTAAAATAAAGACAAGAGACTTAAACAGTCGAAATCCAAAAGGCCAGCAAATATATAAAAAGGTACTCAACGTCATTCATCATCAGAAAATAAGAAAACTAAAACCACAAAGAGATACAATAATAGGCAGTCAGATTGGGGCAGGTTGGTGGGGAGGAGGTCTGACGGTGTTAGCAAGGCTTGGAGGTACACAGCTGATGGGAGTATAAATCAGTACTGTTTGAAAAAGAGTTTGCCATTCTTCCCTAAAGTTGATGATATGCACAGTATATGACTCACGCCTGCGTATACATTAGAAAAACTCCTGTGTACACTAGGAGACGTACAAGAATGTACAGATAGTACCGTACAGCATCATGAAAAAAAAAACTGGAAGCAACTAAAATATCAGCAACAGAAAGGATAATTTTTTATA
Organism: Antilocapra americana; assembly: GCA_007570785.1. NCBI lineage: Eukaryota > Metazoa > Chordata > Mammalia > Artiodactyla > Antilocapridae > Antilocapra > Antilocapra americana. The sequence goes on from ML663006.1 coordinate 5,866,473, forward strand.
TTGCAGTGTTTTCATACAGCAATAAAAAGGAACAAACTAGAGCTGAACACAACAACATAATGAATTTCAGAACAATGCTGAGTGAAGGAAGCATAACGATAGAATAAGGTATGTTTTCTTTTTTTTATTGAAGTATAAGTTCATTTATGGAGAAGGCCATGGCACCCCACTCCAGTACTCTTGCTTGGAAAATCCCATGGAAAGAGGAGCCTGGTGGGCTGCAGTCCATGGGGTTGCTAAGAGTCAGACACGACTGAGTGACTTCACTTTCACTTTTCACTTTCATGCATTGGAGAAGGAAATGGCAACCCACTCCAGTGTTCTTGCCTGGAGAATCCCAGGGACGGGGGAGCCTGGTGGGCTGCCATCTGTGGGGCTGCGCAGGGTCGGATACGACTGAAGCTACTTAGCAGCAGCAGCATAATTAATTTATAATGTTATGTTTCAGGTATACAGCAAAGTGATTCAGCTATACTATATTTTTTTTCAGTTTCTTTTCACTTACAGGTTATTAAAGTATGTTTTCATTAATATAAATTTCAAAAGCAAAACAAAATAAAATATTTAGTGAAGGATGTACCTACAGGTGATAAAATCAAAAAGTAAAGCAGAACTCAGGATAGTAGTTATCAAAGGGATACTGTCCTTTCAGGGAGTAAAGATGCTGCCTGCTAAGTCGCTTCAGTTGTGTCAAACTCTGCGTGACCCTATAGGCTGCAACCTGCTAGGCTCCTCTGTCCATAGGATTTTCCAGACAAGAATACTGGAGTGTGTTGCCATGCCCTCCTCCAGGTGATCTTCCCAACCCATTAATCAAATCTGTATCTCTTAAATTTCCTTCATTGGCAGGCAGGTTCTTTACCACTAGTACCACCTGGGAAGACCCAGTCAGGATGCTACTATGATCTAATTCTTAGCCTGACTATAGTAATAAAATAGATTAGTGTTTTATAATTAGTAAGTTGTGTGTATATATGTTCTATTTTGGACAAGAAAATGGCATCCCCCTCCAGAATTCTTGCCTGTAGAATCCCATGGACAGAAGAGCCTGGTAGGTTACAGTCCATGGGGTTGCAAAGAGTCAGACACAACTGAGTGATTAAACACACACACACATTCTATTTATGTATATTTTTTAAATTTGAAAGGGAGGCAGTCCTTTCGGTACTTTTATAATCCCTACACTACTAGAACTAGAAATGTGTTATCATATACAGGCACACACACACACATATGCACATCAGTACAAAACAAAGTACAGACTTGCTTAATACATTTTTTCCCCCAGAAACGTAATTTGCTATTCATCCCTGGGACAATAATGACAGCTACCATTTATCAAGCCCCTTCCCCCTTTTGATCTTTATCAAGTACATCTCATTTAATCTTTACTATAACCTAATACTGAGAGGGAGGAATTATAATCCACATTTTATAGATGGGGAAACTGAGTCTGAAAGATGCACAGTGACTAATCTGGAGTTGATCGGCTCTAGGTGGTGAAGCTGGGTTTTGAACTCCTGGACTATCTGACTCCTAATCCTTTTCTCTATACAAAACCTCCTTTTCAGAAGATGTTAGAAATTTTCCCATCCTCTGCTTTTGTCATGTTGCAAGGGCTGACCCAGTCCAGAAAAATGTATGAAAATAAGAACTACTTCTGGGGACTTTCCCGGTAGTCCAGTGGTTATGACACCACTCTTTCACTGCCAAGAGCCTGGGTTCAATCTGTGCTGGGGGAACTAAGATCCTGCAAGTTGGGTGGCTTGGCCACATTTAAAAAGGAAGGCAGGAGGGGAGGAGGGAGGGAGGGAGGGAAAGATAAAAGAAAGAAAGACTTCAAATGATATAAGAAGGTTAGTAAAAGTTCAGGGATGGTAAGTTGAGGAGAAATGCAAAGTGGGTCTTAGCCACTGTTGACTTGATATAAAGAATCTCAGAAAGATGTGAATGTGGATCTAGTTAATGCTTCTGGTTTTTCTAATGTTGCTGGTTTTTCTAATACAAGCAAATCTATTAGTTTCCAGGGGTCAGGAATAGAAGGCTTTACCAGAATTATGGGACTTGCTCATCCTAAATTAGAATACAGTGTTAACAGCATGATTTTGCATTGCCCTGAATCCTGCCTACTAATTTCCTATTAGAACAGTTGCTGGCCTTTGCAAAACCTTTATGAAACAGAACAAAGAATACACAAAAATAAGAAGAATAAAGAAACATAAAGCAAAAACCACAGGAACTCCACCTATTTTCTTTCAAAAGTAGTAACTAGCTGCACAGGAAGCATAGGAGGAAAGAGAATTAGGAAGAACCGAGAATGGTGCCCCAATACTAAAAGGGTAAGACACTGCCAAATAGAATTAACCATCGTTAAAACTAGACTGACAGGAAAGCTGACACCTTCTCTTTGTTTTTGCATAAAATGAAACAATTACTAGTTCTATGCAGAATGTAAATCCGTGAGGAAAATTGTGATGGAGATTCTGGAAGAACACCATTATAACAGAGTCATAACGAAGGACATTATGATGTTCTTACATTCAGTCTTTCATTTGTTTTATTTTTTAAAAAAGCATTTATTGTGCCAAGCACCAGGGATACCAAAAGGAAACAGATACCCTCCTTTTCAGTTTTTGAAAAGTCAGTTACAGTGGGAAGATGCCGCTATGGGCAAACGACTGTGAAGCCCTGTGTGTGATGAGCTCCTGTAACAGTGGAGATGCCAGAAGCCTGTGGCAATCCGAGAGGGGACAGCAGGTGGTAGATCACAGCAAATACCCAAAACGTGAAGACGAAAGAACGCGGTGGCCCTCAGAGCATTCACCTGGACAATGGGCAGAGATACTCCAGGGCACCTTAAAGAGATGAGAGGAATGACCGCAAGACTCAAACTAGGCTTAGTGGGACTTAAGAATTGTATCCTGTTTATAAAGCAGAAAGAGACACAGGCATAGAGCACAAAAGTATGGGTACCAAGGGGGCTGGTGGGGTGGGTGGGAAACATTGGGAGACTGGCATTGACATATATACACTATTGATACTATGTGTAAAATAGATAACTAACGATAACCTCCTCTAAACTGTACATGGAGCTCTACTCAAAGCTCTATGGTGACCTAAACTAGAAGGAAATCCAAAAAAAGAGGGGATACGTGTATGTGTATAACTGATTCACTTTGCTGTGCAGCAAAAACTAATACAACATTGTAAAGCAACTGTACTCCACTAAAAATTAATTTAAAAAAAAGATTTATTTGTACACACCATCCCCCCGAGGGACAGAAAAAGTATCTGAGAAGCTAACCCCATTCTAGGTACGAAGAGACAAAGTTATTCTGGTCCTTTTGGCAAGAGTTAGTCAAGCCATTTTGGCATTGGGTTACTACTAAGTCATGTTTCTAGAAAGCACCATTAGCTGAGTGCTTTCTCAGAGCAAGCCGTATCCCAGGTATGACCTGTTTTCCCCACCACTGCTATGAAAGACGCTTTCAGGTCATATACAAATGTCATTTATTTTTTAAATTATACATGGTATTGAATGTTAGGAAAAAGAATAGCTAGTCCACCAAACCAGGTATGTAGGCTGTTTAACAATATCCTGGCTTTCACCCTACCTACTAGCATACGTTCCCAGAGGTGACAATCAGAAATGTCTCCAGACGTTGCCAAATGTCTCTGGAGAGCAAAATTGCCTGAATTGAGATGCTTGACATGAAAATTTCCAGTGAATAAATTCAACATTTTAAAAATTATTTTACTTATTTATTTATTTGGGGGCTTTCTCCAGTTGCACCAAGTGGGGCTACCCTCCTTTGCGGGGCATGGGCTTCTCACTGTGATGGCTTCTCTTGTTGCAGGGCGCAGCCCGTAGGCATGCAGGCTTCATAGCTGGGACACACAGTCTCAGTCGTTGTGGTGCGTGGGCTTAGTTGCTCCAAGGCATGTGGGATCTTCCCAAACCAGGGATCAAACCCATGCAGTGCAGGAGCAGTATTGAACTCTCGTGTCCCCTGAACTGTGCCACCAGGGAAGTCCAGCTTGCTTTCTTTTTTTTTTTACCTTTTGGCATGTGGAATCTTAGTTCTTCTACCAGAGATCAACCCACACCCCTTGCACTGGAAGTCAGTCTTAATCACTGGACTCCAACAGAGCTCTCGAACAAATCAAAATACATTTTAAATGTTTTGAAATTTTTAACTGATTACTAGAACCTCATTCTGACACCTTCATTTTCCAAATGTTTTCTGCAAGTTTGCATGAGTTCCCATCTATGTTTTTGTGGGAGGTTTTTAGCCTTCTTTGACCTTAGACAGTGTCTAACAAGGAAGAATGAATTTTCAAAATTCAATTAAACAACTATTAGCCTTTCTGCCATTTAATCCTAGACATTTTTCCTACAACACTGGGGCTTATCAGTTAATTGTGTTGCTTCAAAAATGTCATAAACTGTAAAACATACCTCTAATCCTTCAGCCCACTGATTTCGGGAGTGTTTATAACTTCCAATCCATTTATAATTCAAGAAATTTAGGTACCTGACTCACAACAACTCCTTTCCAAGGACAACTAGGAAAAAAAAAATGACATCAAATCCCTATACTGTTCAAGAGAATTAAAATAGAAACCACAGACTAGGAGAAAAAAGATATATCCAATAAAAGACTGCTATTCAAAATATACAAAGAACTCTTAAAACTTAACAATAGGAAAATAAGAAATTTGATTTAAAAATGGGCCAAGATCTTAATAAACACCTCCTCAAAGAAGATACACAAATGGCAAATAAATACATGAAAAGATGCTCCTCAACATATGTCATTAGGGAAATGTGAATTAAAACAAGATATCACCACAGTCCATGGGGTCGCAAAGAGTCAGACACAACTGAGTGAATAACACACACACACACATCACTACATACCTATTCAAATGGTCAAAATCCAGAACACAGACAAAAGCAAACGCTGGTGAGAATGTAGAGCAACAGGAACTCTGCTTTGTTGCTGGTGGCAATGCAAAATGGGACAGCCACTTTGGAAAGACAGTTGGGCAGTTTCCTACAAAAATAAACATTCTCTTACCATATAATCCAGCAGTCACACTCCTCAGTATTGACCCAAAGGAGCTGAACGCTGTTGTGCATATCAAAACCTGCACACAGATATTTATAGCGGCTTCATTCATAACTGCTGAAACTTGGAAGCAACCAAAATGTCCTTCAGTAGATAGATGGATATAAACTATGGTACATTCCAGGAAATGGAATATTATTTGGCACTAAAAATAAATGAGCTATCAAGGCATGGAGGAAACGTCAATGCATATTGCTAAGTGAAAGAAGTCAATCTGAAAAGGCTGAATGATACTGTTCTCTTTATTTCTCAACCTCTATTAAAGTTAAAACACCAGGGGAGACGGACCTGTAAATCCTTTCAGTTCTTCATGCGGGGAAGATACTGTCCAACCTTGTATAACTCTTTTATTTTTCACTTATTTTTCCTTGTCATTAAGTATACATAATAAAAGTTACCATCTTAACCATTTTAAAATTTACAGTTTGGCAGCATTAAGCACATTTATGTTGTTATGCAAACATTACCACTATCCATCTCCAGAGCTCTTTTCTTCTTGCAGAACTGAAACTCTATATCCATTACATAGTAGCTCCCCATTCCCTCCTCCTCTGAGCTTCCTAATAACTTCTATTTTTTCTGTCACTATGAATTTGCCTGCTCTGCTGCTGCTGCTGCTGCTAAGTCGCTTCAGTCGTGTTCGACTCTCTGTGACCCCCTAGACGACAGCCCACCAGGCACCCCCGTTCCCGGGATTCTCCAGGCAAGAACACTGGAGTGGGTTGCCATTTCCTTCTCCAATGCATGAAAGTGAAAAGTGAAAGTGAAGTTGTTTAGTCGTGTCCAACCCTTATTGACCCCATGGACTGCAGCCCACCAGGCTCCTCTGTCCATGGGATTTTCTAGGCAAGAGTACTGGAGTGGGGTGCTATTGCCTTCTCCATTTGCCTGCTCTAGATACCTCAAATAAGTGAAATCATGCATTATGTATCCTTTTGTGTCTGGTTCATTTCACTTAGCTTATTGTCTTCAAGGCCCATACATGTCATAGTATGTGTCAGTACCTCATTCCTCTTTATGGCTGAATAATATTCCATTGTATGGATATACCACATTTGTTCATCCATTCATCTCTGGATGGACGCGAGTTATTTCCTAGTTTTTGGCTATTACGAATAATACTGCTATGAACACTGGTGTACATGTATCTCGTTGAGTCCCTGCTTTCAGTTCTTCTGAGTATATACCTAGGAGTGGAACTGCTGGATCATACAGTAATTCTATACTATTTGAAAGGTGACAAACTGTTTTCCACAGACGTTTCACCATTTTACATTTCCACTTACAAGGCATCAGGGCTCCAGTTTCTGCATGTCTTCATCAGTTCTTGTTACTCTCTGTGCTTTTTTTCTGTAAATAAAAACCATCCCTAGGGAATTCCCTGGCAGTACAGTGGTTAGGACTTGGTGTTCTCACAAGAGACCAGGTTCAATCCCTGGTTGGGGGAACTAAAATCCCATAAGTCTCGTGGTACAGCCCAAAAAAAAGAGATGGGGAATATAAACCTGCCTTAGGAATGAGTGATACCACCTGACATGCATTTAATAAGGAGAAATAAAAGCATGTCCACAAAAAGATTTTAAAATAATAATAATAAACACTCCTAGTGGGCATGAAGTGATTATTTAGATTTACTTTTTTTTTTTTTACTTTCTTTGTTTAGCAATAGAAGATTTTCATATGAAATGCATGCATCTCACCGGATCACATTCATTCCGCACTGTCTAATGAATCCTATATTTCATTTCTAACAATCTTTAGGCTCTTTCCTTGAAGACTACTGGGCTTCCCTTGTGGCTCCTCTGGTAAAGCATCTGCCCACAATGCAGGAGACCTGGATTCAATCCCTAGGTTGGGAAGAGTCCCAGGAGAAGGGAAAGGCTACCTAGTCCAGTATTCTGACCTAGAGAATGCCATGGACGGTATAGTCGGACACGACTAACGACTTTCACTTTCACGTTGAAGGCTACTACCTACTTCCAAAAGCACCATCGCTTACTCTGCATTTGCCGCACCAAAGCAGTAGCGCCATCTAGTGGTCCAGAGAGGTAGTTGCAGGAGCAGCTCCCAATGTTTCACTAAAACTTTATTATCATATACCTGGTGATGCCCATCTGGTATTACCATGAAAAGCGAAATCCGATTCGAAAAATGGTGACTTTTACAAAAATTACATATACGGGCTTCTCCTCAAATGGCAAAGGCTTCTCTAGTGTCCTTTTAATTACACCCCTTCCTAAAATAGGAACAATAGGGATGCAGCTGACATTTTTAAATGCAACTGGCTTGTTGAAAAATCTGTCCAAAAGAGAAACGATTTCATTTTTTTCAATCTCTTCTATCAATCATCTTCTACCGAATCTCTTTTTTCAACCTTTTAAAGACATCTCTTGGAAACAGTCTAACCTTCAGGTTTTTTCAAGTTTTCACAGTTTCTGACACCTCACCCTTCTCCTGCCTAGAACAGGAGCTTTGGAGTGGGGTGGGAGAGTAGTCTTGTCTTTATGCTACTTCTTTCTTTAACACTTCTCTGATGTTTAAAACAGAGACTAGAAATTATGGGGAAGGCCCTACCCTACACAATTTTCTAACATAAGAAATGGGTTCCTTTTCCAACTACTCTTCCCCCAGCTCACACTCTTAACTAAGTTCTAGGGTATCTACTAATTTCATTTGTGCCCCACCCACCCAACATCAAGAGTTCAGACTGCTTCATTTATTTTATTTTTATTATTATTATTATTTTGGCCATATCATGTGGTTTGTGGGATCTTAGTTCCCTGACCAGGGATTGAACCCAGGCCCTCAACAGTGAAAGCACAGAGTTCTAACCACTTGACCACCAGAGAATTCCCAGGCTGCTTCATTTTGACCCTTTCTCTACCTTTCCACCTTCACACCCAAGCCATCTTCCTCCCATTTTCCTCCCTTTCCCTAGAAATCACAGGAATAAGAATGAGAAATAGTATCACTCTTAGAAAATAAGATGTTATCATTAGACAGGACTGTAAACCTGAAAAAACCCAAGAGGCTCAACTAAGAAACTATTAGAGCCAACAAGAATTCTAAAAGATAGCCCACTATAAGATGAATGTTCAGAAAAATCAATAGCTTTCCATTATACCAGCAGCAACCATTGAGCTAAGGTTAAGAGAAAAAAAATTCTATTCCAGTAACAACAAAATATCAAGTTCCTAGAAATAAACTCAGAGCAGAGGCCACATAAAGAAAACTACAAAGCTTGACTACAGACATAATAACAAGATCTGAGTAAAAAAAAAAAAAGATTGAAGAGCCATAGCTTGTTCTATTTAGGAATCATCAACCTTGCAAGAATTTTTCTTCTCAAATTAACATAAATATAAAACACAGGGTAAATAAATTACAGCCTATCCAAACAATGGAATCCTACCCAGCAATAAGAATGAAAGAACTATTGATAAATGTAATGACATGGATAAATCCCAAAATCATTAGGCTGAGTAAAGGAAACCAGATACAAAAGAATACATGCTGTATGATTACATTTATGTAAAATTCTAGAAAGGGGAAAAAATGATAGCAGATGGAATTGGTAGTGGAAATGAGGATTAAATGTGAAAGGGCATGAGGGACTTTTCCAAGGCTGTTGAGAATGTTCTATGTCTTGATTGCATTGATGGTTACATGGTGTATACATCTGTCAAAACTCATCTAAACATATCCCTAAAATAGTACATTTATTTTATATGAATGATACTCCAGAAAAGCTGAAGAAATTAAATGCAATTCCAACTAAAATGCAACTCAAAAAAACCCAATTTTAGGGTTTGGGGGAAAGGTATGGCAGAGACTTAAGGCACTGAAAATAAAATTTGGGAGGAAGAATAAATGCATGAGGCCAGCTAAGAAAAAAAAAAAAAAAAGCTTGAATGCAGAGAGTCCTTCAGCAAGTCCACTGACCATCCTGGTCACTCTGGGAACAAGATGCCTTCAGCTCCTCCGTAGTCCCCTCCATCACCAAGGAAGTTTCCCCCATGGGAAGGAGAAGGAACAGTCCCACCCCCTTGCTTTATCTCCACCCTATACAGCCTAGCATCAGGCTGCAGATAGCAAAGGAGTTTGGTTCCTTTTTACAGAAGAGGGGGACCTCAGTTGTTTTCTTCTCTTTGGAATGTGGGGTCCATGAAGCTATTTTCATTCTCAGCTTTGAATCCTGGATGCCTTTTCCAGAGTTGTCCTATTACCAAAAGGCCAAGAGGTTTAAATTCCTTTAGGATCCCCCCTTTATCACAGAAGGTTCCAAGAATATATATAATTTCATGGCATAAAAGACAGAGCCACCTGTAAACCAAAATACATTCTAGGGTTTTAAGAGGAGAAATGTGCAAACATCAGATGGTAGATTCCACCACACACTAAGCAAGAAAGAAGAGAACAGGCATGAATTGGTTTTGCAAACTCCCAAGGTTGGCTGTTACTTAGGATGAAGCATTTGAGAAGAGAGAATGATGGATTGAAGCATTAGCATCCTTTGTGTTGGCTGCAGACAAAAGTATGACAGCGTTTTAAGATAACTAGTTTTTCTGGGCATGAAAAATTTCCATGACCATTAAGACATTTCTCTTTCAATTGGTGTGCTTGGGGGTTTATTTTTAGAAATGAAATTTCTCATTAAGGAGTGATGTGGTTTGAAGATGATCACTCTTCCAAGCTAGTTTTCTCTCCGCTCCCCATTAGCAAGATCCAAAAAACCAACTTTGGGTGGAGGGCGGGGAAGGCTTTCTGCCTTCAGAAGCACGATTTCTAGCTCACTTTTCTTTGCCAAGTAACAAAAAGGTTATACATCTAATATCCTCTGCCAGTTTTTCACTCTGTGTAGCTCAGATTCTGCAAAGAATAAGAAATCATTGAGATCTGAGATCTATTGGAAATATTTGTGACAGCCAATCAATGACAAAAATTGGGGCCTATCTCTCCATGGTAACTGATGGAGATAGTTTTCTGTTTTCTGAGCCACTGGAGTATCTCTTTATTCACTGTTGGTCAATAAAATGAGAATAACCCTATAAGGTGCTTTCTACACCTGTTGCAAACTAAATGGACCACATCACTCAGGTCCATCTATATTAGTTATCTAGTGCAATATTACCACAAACTTAGAGGTTTATCATCTCGCAGTTTATAAATCGGGAGTCCAGGCACACTGAGACAGAACCTCTGCAAAGCTGCAATCGAGGTTTCAGTCGTATTCAGTGGTATCACATCAAGGTTTGACTGGGTTTGTATTTAACCACATGTGGTTGCTGACAGCATTTAGTTCCTTGAAAGCTATAGCTATAATTTCCTGCTGGCTGTCAGTGAAAGTCACCCTCTGTTTCCTGTCACGTGGTCTTGTTCATAGAGAAGCTCACCAAGCTTTCTCCCTCAAAGCTAGCACAGAAGAGAGCCTTGCTACAAACAGACATTACAGCCTAACATAACTTAATCACAGGTGTGACAACCCATCACTCTTTTATTAATGAATTAGTTAATTTTTTATTTGGTTGCACTGGGTCTTTGTTGCTGAGCACCAGCTTTCTTCAGTTGCAAAGAACAGGGGCAACTCTCTCACTGCAATGCAGGGGCTTCTCACTGAGGTGGCTTCTCTTGTTGTGGGGCACAGGCTCTAGGGCACATGCGCTTCAGCAGTTGCAGCGCTGAGGCCCAGTAGTTGTGGCTCATGGGTCCTAGAGCACTGCAACTTCAATATTTGTGGCTCATGGGCTTAGTTGCTCCATGGCTTGTGGAATCTTTCAGAACAAGTGATGGAACCTATGTCCCCTGTGTTGACAGGCAGATTCTTATTCCACTCTACCACCAGGGAAGTCCAGCCCATCACTTTTGCCATATTCAAGTCACAGGTCCCATCCACACTCAAAGAGAGGGGGTCACACAAAGACAGGAACACCAGGAAGCCTAGGTCTTGGGAGTAGCCTTAGAGTCTGCCCTTCACATTGTCCAGACTGGCTGCCAATATCACCTTAATTTAAACTGGCTGCCAATTTAAATATCACCTTAATTTAAATGGGGATTACTCCATCCCCAATGACTGACAGATGGACCACCCTCTGCCATAACACCCTCTGCATAACAGGAATAGCATCCACCACACAAGTAAGGGCAATCTTGGGTGATTCTTTATCCTTACCTGCTCTTTCTTTGTCCTTCTCTTGTCTAGCTCTCCTCCAAATACTGAGAACCCACACTGCTCCTCTCCTGCACGGATTGGATTCCCACCCCACCCCTGAGCAGGGACACGCTTGTCTCTGAGAACGTAACTATGTGTATATGGAGGTCTCCACCACCACTGGCATCGGTACAGTTGCTCAGTGCCAGGCAAAGCAGAGTGTTAATCATGAAAGGTGATGCAAAGAGTAGGAGGCATAACCTCAAGACATTCACAATCCAGATGAACACTGTTCTACAGTCTTACCCAAAAAGTGTAAGAAAGGGGTTTTAGTGCACCACTTCTGCCCACTGTGTTTGAATTTTTAAATAATGAACATGCAGTATTTATGTAATCAACAGCAAAAAATGTATACATTGTCTCCAACTCAGAGCATAGCTAGGAGTTGAGAGTCAGCATCTCTTACCCTATCTCTGCAAACAGAATTGCAAGTATCCTTTGTGAACCCCACCACTCTCTCACACATCTCTCAAACAGATGCTGTAGACAAAAGGGATCCAAGCCTTCCTCCAGAGGTGGGTCTGTATATAGCATCAGTCAACCAGTTTATCCCATACCTTTCCACTACAGTGACTGGTAGGGGCAACCCAACAAAAGCCAATGAGACATCAGGAGAGGTTTACTGTGATCTCTGGGATAGACAAAGCCCCATCTTGAGGGCACTTCCAGGAATCTCTTCCCGTGTACCAGTACTAGTCAGAAGGAACATAAGTTTTACATATGATTTTTTTTTCTTCAAGCCTTTTATTATCACTTAAACAGTTGAGGCACAAGCAATAATAAAACTCCATTTTTTATGTTACAAGAAAGAAAATTTTGTATATCTGCATGATAGACCAATTTTCTCAAAAACCTCTTCTGCAGTGAAATAAACAAACACTCTGGTCCACAGGTTAATTCAACAAGGTCAGAAAGGCAGATGAGGTGATAAACTCCCAAACTTACTGAGAAGTAAGAGGACTCAGATGTTTACTGACTGCCCATCACACACTGCACTGGGTTTTGCACACTTTACCTAAGTAAGATGTGAACCTAATTTCCATTTATCTATTAACAGAACAGCACTGATACCGCCAGGTAAGTCCCCATTTTAAATGCACTTCAAGGACAAATAATTCTTAATGTTCTAGTAGCTACATATTTTGTTTTTTTTAATTTTCTTTTTTAAAATTTATTTTTATTTTATTTTTTGGTCATGTTGTGCAGCATGTGGGATCTTAGTTCCCCAACCAGGGATTGAACTCCAGCCCCCCTGCATTGACAGCATGGAGTCTTAGCCACTGGACCACCAGAGAAGTCCCTAAAATTTATTTTTTTTATTTTTTAGTTTTGGCCTTACCACACAGCTTACAGGATCTCTCAGTTCCCAGACCAGGGACTGAACCCAGGCCATGACAGAGAAAGTCCAGAATTCTAATCACTAGGACTCCCCTGGGTATGTTGTTCACTCAGTCGTGTCTGACCTTTTGCGACCCTGTGGGCCGTAGCCCGCCAGGCTCCTCTGTCCAAGGAGTTCTCCAGGCAAGACTACTGGAGTGGGTTGCCATTCCCTTCTCCAGGGAATCTTCGCAGCCCAAGCATCAAACCCAAGTCTCCTGCACTGCAGGCAGATTCTTTATCATCTGAGCCACCAGGGGAGCCTAGTAGTCAAATTTTTTAAAGAAAAAAGTGAAATTAGTTTTAATAATATATTTTCATTTACCTCAGCATATCATAAATGTTCTCATTTCAAGATATAGTAAGTATTAAAATTGTTATTTTACTTTTTTTCACTCTAGGTCTGTCAAACTGTGTGTTTACACTTACAGAGTTTGTTGAGTCAGACTGGGCACCATTCTCAAGAGCCACAAAGGGCCTAGTGGCTACTGTCTTGGACAGTCCAGCCCTGGACAGGACAATATAAGGGTGTGAAACTGGATCTGTACCTGTCTTGACATCACAAGTATGTGGGGGAGGGGGAGCTTGTGCTAAAACTGACCGCATCTAGGGAAACGAATTGGAAATAAACCGGGATCTTGGTGATATCATTTTTTGAGTCACCAGAGGAAGCATCTCTTGAAATGCTCATTACCTCAGAACATTTTAGTTTTGTGAGTCAATAAGTTTCCTTTAGTATTGAAACGAATTCAAGTTGAAATTTCTGTCATTTCCCATCAAATGAATCTCAACAGAGGGTAATTAATAAAATCAAGCAAATCTGTATTGTGCCGGCACTAGAAGCCGGGACAGTACGCATAAGGATTTCAGAAGTTTCGCCCTAAAAGGCATCTTGGCAATAGCAGGGTTTCTCAACCTTGACATTTTGACCTGTGGGGCTAGACTGTTTGTTGTTGTTGTTGCCATTTATTTATTCAGCTGCACTAGCACTCAGGATCTTCAGTTGCAGAATGCAAGGTCTCTAGTTATGGCATCTGGAATCTAGTTCCCTAGCCAGGGATCAAACTCTGGCCCCTTGCATTGGGAGTGCAGTCTTAGCCACTGGACCGACCAGAGAAGTCCCTGGATAATTCTTTATTGTGAGGATCTGTCTTGTGCATTATAGGATGCTTACCCACTAGATGCCAGTAGCACCATTTACCTCCAGTTGTGACAAATGAAAATATATCTAGATATGGCCAAATGTCCCCAACTGAGAGCTACTGAATTAGAGAGGGGATTTGCAATAAATCTGAAAGAAGAGGTGGGAGGTATTTATGTGGGGAAAGCATTTCCGTTGGGGGTAATGACATGAATAAAGGATCCGGGGAGAGAAAAAACAAAAGGCGCAAGAAGAAATCAATCAAGTCGTCACTGCTGAGTCCCAGCTGTGGCTGCCAACAACAATCAGAGCATTCAACTTTATCTGGAAAGTCATTTTTTAAAAAATTCTATCAGACATTGTTAGTAGAAGCCTAAATCAGCACAAACCTTTTTGGAGGGCAATTTGGCAATATCTATAAAAATGAAAAATGTTTTTACCCTTTGTCCCAGTAATTCTTCCTCTAGGAATTTACAGGAAAAAAAAAAGTTGTATCTATCAGAAAATAATAAAAATAATAATAACTGAAAAAGACAAATGATCATTAATTGGGACATGACTAAGTTAATTATGGTAAAGCCACACAGCCGAATACTACGCATCCATTTAAAAAATTTGATTCTGTGTGCACGAAGAAAAATGTCCAAGTTACCTTGTTAGATTAAAAACAAAGTAAGATTAAAAACAGGATATACAGCATAATCCCATACAAATATAATATCTGAGATGCTTGGAAAAAATAAAGTATATATAAAACTTTTTTTGAGAGAAAATCATTTTTAATTTATTGTAGTGTTATTGCTACAATGTTGCATTAGTTTCTGCTGTACAACAAAGTGAATCAGCTATATGTATATGTATATGTATACATATAGCCCCTCTGTCTTGGACCTCCTTCCCACCGCAGTCTCCATCCTACCCATCCAGGTCATCACAGGGCAACAAGCTGAGCTATACAGTTACTTTGGGGAGAATGCATGATTGAGAGGGGAAAGAAATAACAGTTATACTTTCTATATTGTTAGGAAAAAAAATCAACCAAATAAATGTGAAGATCTAATTGGCTGATTTCAACAACTCAGGAAATCAAGCGGCATGCCATCTGGCAACAAGAAGAGCACCCCAAGAGGCTGCAAAAAATGGAAGGATTTTAGTAGGAGAAGGAGGGGGAAGGGAGCGATTAGCAGGAAGAAGTAAAGGATCACTGTATTTTTCAGGCTAGTATATCTTTGTGGTCAGGATATCATGCAGATTACCTCCTCATCCTCTGGGGTGGGGGGTGTGGGGGGAATGGAGAGGATCCACATAACGGATTACCTCACTGGTGCTAATTAGAAAATCCAGAACTGGTTAATTAAGGTTGCACTTTTAGGGCTTCCCTGGTGGCTCAGTGGTAAAGAATCCACCTGCCAATGCAGGAAACGGGTTCAATCCATGGTCCTGGAAGGTCCCACACCCCTCGGGGAACTAAGCCTGTGCACCACGCCTGCTGAGCGTGTGCTCTAGAGCCCTCGAGCCACGACTAGTGAAGCTCTCACACCCCAGAGCCTGTGCTCGGCAACAAGAGGAGCCGCCACAGCAAGAGCCCGAGCGTGGCAGCTGGAGAACGGCCCCCACTCGCCGCAACTAGAGAAAACCCCAAGCAGCAATGAAGACCCAGCACGGCCAAAAATAAATAAACACATTTATTTTTTAAAAAATTGAAAAAGACTGCATTTCTAGAGAACTTCCTGGCAGTCCAATGGTTAGACCTCGACACTTCCACAACTTTGGGTCCGGGAAATAAGATCCCACAAACCACTTCCCAGGTGGTTCAGTGGTAAAGAATCTGCCTGCTAAGCGAAATACCCGGGTTGGATCCCTGGGTCGGGAAGATCCCCTGAAGGAGGAAATGGCAACCCACTCCAGTGTTCTTGCCTGGAGAATCCCATGAATAGAGGAACCTGGCGGGCTACAGTCCATGGGGTCGCAAAGGGTCAGAGACGATTTGGCGACTAAACAGCAGCATTAGAAGAAAGTTGCAGGACACAACAGAGAGATTACATTTCTGGTGAGAGTCAAAACTGCAACTAAATTAGGTATTAAATCTAGGTTTGGTATCATGGACTTTAGCACAAGTAATGCCATTTGGGGCCAGTGGGTTTTCTCTTAAACAATATATATTATGTGTATGTGTGTGTGTGTGTATGTTAGTCACTCAGTTGTGTCCAACTCTTTTCGACTACAGCCTGCCAGGCTCCTTTGTCCATGGAATTCTCTAGGCAAGAATACTGGAGTGGGTAGCCATTCCCTTCTCCAGGGGATCTTCCTGACCCAGGAATTGAACTCGGGTCTCACACATTGCAGGCAGATTCTTTACTGTCTGAGCCACCAGGGAAGCCCCAACAATATATATTACATATGCAACAATATGGAGAAACCTGTTTCATTTAAAGATTTATTTTATGTGGGCCATTTTTAAAGCCTTTACTGTGTTTGTTACAAATTGCTTCTGTTTTATGTTTTGGTTTTTTGGCCACAAGTCCTGTGGAATCTTAGCTCCCCAACCAGGGATTGAACCCAAACCCCTTGCATTTTAAGGGGGAGTCTTAAGCACTGCGCCACCAGTAAAGTTCCTCTTATTTTCTTGACATCAAAAATTATCTTCCACCCCAACCCAAACCCATGGCACTGCCTTCCACCAGCCTATGAAGGAGCTTGGCTGGGTGGGTTGGGTGTGATTTTAGTGTCAGCAAATTTCTGTCAGGTAAATGCTACAACCACAGCTACCACCATTATTTCACGGACTGGGGAACCGGAAAGAAAAACACACTATTGGGTCTTTCAAGCGAGAAAAACCCAACTCCAGTGCCCATTCCCAGCCATTCTTGACAAACAATTGGAGAGTGAGCTGATTTCTTTTTAAAGAGGTTGGAGTACCATCAACCAACTACTGAGCTTTTCTCTTTTTGAGTGGGATAGACAAAGTTGAGAGCCAGAACTGAGTTATTCCAGACCGTTGAGAGGAATTTATGCTGTGATAGGGAACCAAGACAGAGAAAGGGAAAGAGGAGGAGGAGCCGGGAGAGGAGGCTGATATTTAGAGAAGAAATTCTGGTGGAATAAAGATGTATAAAGGGAATCGCTGTGACGTTTGCTATGTGGTATGCAATATCATCCTTTTTCCACACCTTCTCCAAAAAATCTTCAGTAAAACTATCGATCCATCATGTACAGCAGATTGGAACTGATTTTCTAGCACTGCGTTTAAGCCTGGGATGCAGCCTCAAAGTGGACCGAGAATGAGAGCTTGTGGTTACTGTCAGGAGCCTTGCCACATCTAGGTTATACATTTTCAAACATGACCATGTTTGATGATTTTTAATAATGAGCATGCAGTATTTGAGTTGTCAGTAAAAATATTTTTTTTTAAGTTAAGGACGTGGTAACTTGAACCTCCAATACTTTGGCCACATGATGTGAAGAGCTGACTCATTTGAAAAGACCCTGATGCTGGGAAAGATTGAGGGCAGGAGGAGTAGGGGACGACAGGGGATGAGATGGTTGGATGGCATCACCGACTCAATGGACATGAGTTTGGGTGGACTCTGGAAGTTGGTGATGGACAGGGAGGCCTGGCATGCTGCGGTTCATGGGGTCGCAAAGAGTCAGACATGACTGAGCAATTGAACTGAACTGAACTGAAAGACATGGAGTTGAAAGTTTTCTTACCTGACTCAGTAGAACATGGCATAAAGACCTTTGCCCTTATAGAAGGGAATTGAGTCCTGGAATAGAAACTTAAACCACTGGGTCTATTTAGAAGAATGTTTTGTTATAGAAAAGAATCTCCCTAAAATTTGTGTCCTTGCATTGTGGTTTTATTACAAACCTCTGGCAGAACTTCAAACATGCTAATAAGCCTCTCAAATGGCTAAATAAAGAAAAGACATCTGTGCAGAATTGGCCTGCAATTCAAGTTCCTGAGATCATGGTGATCCTGTGGACGAGAAACCTGGAAGGCAAGCATTTGAGTCTCCGGCATGTTCTATATTGAAGTGCAAATATGGATTCCTATTATTGCCAAGGCCTAGGAATTCAACCCTGAATGCTCATTGGAAGGTCTGATGCTGAAGGTGAAGCTTTATGTCAGTGATATCTCTCAAGCTCATCCTTTAGCTGCTCCCAGTAATGGATACTCCTGGGGCTGGCACCCATCAAACCAGTCTGGGAGAGAGATGCCCAAGTCTGCTACAAAAGCACACAGACTTATGCTGTCTGCCTCCATCAGTGCATTTTCTAGCTTCCAGTCAGCCACTCAGGCTTCACCACATCCCTTCTTTTTGCCTTCTAAAGTTCTGCCTTTACAGTCTCTGCATGCCAGCCTAGAGTGACATACAGCCTTGCCTGGGTCCCCTGCTGCAGCTGCAGGGTTCATCGCATGCTTGCTGCCTGGTCCCCACCCCTGCCTAAGCTCCTGGCTGTGGATGACTTCCAAGACTACAGATCCTCAGCGCAGCCCTGATGGCTAATGTCACACTATTTTGCTAAGTCATATTGCTTCCAAGGGCTAAGTCATTATTCTGTATCCTCTGTCTCTCAAATTGGCCTAATCAGTGCATCCAGAAGGGGCATGTGGAGTCAGTACAGAATAATGAGTAAAAAAACACAAGCTTGGACAGCATGTGCATGTAGAATGCAATGTGAATTGCATCACCTGGAGGAACATTCCGGCACTGCAGAGCACGTGAACAATTTGCCCTCCATTTGCCCAGGCTTGTGCAGTGGTAGGATCTTACAAGCTGCGTGGCTCAAACAAATCAATTCAATTCCCAGTGCCTCAGTTTCATCATCTATAAAATGAAGCTAATATAGAGTACCTACCTCACAGGATTGTTGTAGGGAGAAAACAAAATGCTAGGCAAACATAGCATAGTGCCTGGTACATTAAAAATGTTCTATATGCATTAGTGAAGCATAAGCTGGAATCAAGATTGCCAGGATAATTATCAATAACCTCAGATATGTAGATGACACCATTGTTATGGCAGAAAGCAAAAAAGAACTAAAGAGCCTCTTGATGAAAGTGAAAGAGGAGAGTGAAAAAGTTGGCTTAAAGTTCAACATTCAGAAAACTAAGATCATGGCATCTGGTCCCATCACTTCATGGCAAATAGATGGGGAAATGGTGTCAGACTTTATTTTGGGGGGCTCCAAAATCACTGCAGATGGTGATTGCAGCCATGAAATTAAAAGATGCTTACTCCTTGGAAGGAATGTTATGACCAATTTAGATAGCATATTAAAAAGCAGAGATATTACTTTGCCAACAAAGGTCCATCTAGTCAAGGCTATGGTTTTTCCAGTGGTCATGTATGGATGTGAGAGTTAGATGGTGAAGAAAGCTGAGCGCTGAAGAATTGATGCTTTTGAGCTGTGGTGTTGGAGGAGACTCTTGAGAGTCCCTTGGACTGAAAGGAGATCCAACCAGTCTATCCTAAAGGAGATCAGTCCTGGGTGTTCATTGGAAGGACTGATGTTGAAGCTGAAACTCCAATACTTTGGTCACCTCATGGGAAGAGTTGACTCATTAGAAAAGACCCTGATGCTGGGAAGGATTGGGGGCAGGAGGAGAAGGGGACGACAGAGGATGAGATGGCTGGATGGCATCACTGACTTGATGGACATGGATTTGGGTAGACTCTGGGAGTTGCTGATGGATAGGGAGGCCTGGCATGCTGCAATTCATGGGGTCTCAAAGAGTCGGACACGACTGAGTGACTGAACTGAACTGAACTGATGAACAGACCATATTTTGTTTATCCATTCACCAGTTTAGGGGTTGCTTCCACATTTTGGCTATTATGAATAATGCTGCTCTAAACATTCATGTGCAAGTCTCTTTGTGAAGGTATGTTTTCATTTCTCTTGAGTAAATGCCTAGGCGTGAGATTGCTGGTGAGAAGTAAGGCTTTAGAGCATCATAAGATGTCAGACAGTTCTATCTTAAATAACAGGGCTTTGTTGATATTTGTGACTATTTTCAGGCCCAGGGAGGTGCTTACAGCCCTTGGACTGTCTAGTAATTCTATTTTCCTTAAATCGGGGTTTCTCAACCTCAGCACCTTTGGGAATTCCCTGGCAGGCCAGTGATTAGGACTCCGTGCTTTCACTGCCTGGGTGTGATCCCTAGTCTGGAAGCTAAGATGCCACAAGCCATGTGATCCAGCCAAAAAAAAACACACCAAAAACAGAACCTCAGCACTGTTGATATCTTAGGCCAGGTAATTCTTTGTTGTGTTGGAGGACGGGTGTCCTGTACATTGTGGATTGTTGAGCAGCAGCCCTAGTCTCCACCTGCTCGAGGCCACTAGCATGCCCACCGCTAGCCCCCGCTTGTGGTCACTAAAGTTGTCTCCAGACATTGCCAAGAGTCCCCTGGGAGGCAATATTGCCCTGGATGAGAATCACTGTATTAGGGCTTACTTAATAAATTTGTTCCGATCGTGCTTCTGACCTAGAGGTATTTAGTGGTTGAGTACATGGTCAGTCCCGTCTTCCTTACTCGGAGAAGGTGTGTGGGTCCTATCTTGGAGCACTCAGCATCGACATCCTACACGTTGCTTTATTTAATTTGTTCTAAATCAGTAGTTCCCCTGGTTCGGTGTGTATGCATTTGTTCTCAAATTGGGCCAAGAGAAGAGACAAAGGACTGCAGATGGCACAGGCCGTAGTCTCTGTCTATTTAACTCGGGTGAGTCCAGCCCGATGGGATTTATTCCAGAATATGTGCTTGAGGCATACCTAATACACATGTAATAGACATTTTGAGTTACACAGCTCTGTTTATAAGAAACACAAAGGAAAACAGAGTGGATGTTTGCTGTTTTTTGACTGCCAGGTATACATTTCTTGCTTCCAAACAGCTCCCTGCTTGCGTTTTGAAGAATTATTCTCCCCAACTGTAGGCGCTTGGTGAGACAGAAAATCCAGGATGCAATTGAGGAAAACAAAGGGCTTCCTGGAGCCCTCCCCCACCTCCCAACAGATCCTTTCTCTCCAACTCTGGGAGAGGGAGTGTTTCAGTTTTTCTATTGCTATTGAAACAAACACCTGCAACCTTAGAGGTTTAAAACCACAGCGATTTATAATTTCTCATAATGATTCTGTGGATTAGTTACCTGGACAGATCTGCTGGTCTCACCCGGGCTCATCCCTGTGGCTACCTTTGGCTAGAAAGTTGGCTGGGCTTGGAGAGAAGACTCAAGATGGTCTCAGGCAATATTTGCTAGTGAGTGCTGACATCTGAAGAGTCTCCGTGCTCCTCCACATTACCTCTCATCCTCTCATCCAAGCTCTACAACAAGACTCACGTAAGATCTATTTTCCTCTTCTCTGAATGGCGTGGCATGAGGATATGAGATGTACTAAAAGGAGCAGAATCCAGAAATGATGGAAATGATGACTGTAGGAGTTAGAATGGAGTTGCAGAGAGAAAGACATGACATTCTTGGTGACATTCTGTAAGCCACTGGATCAAGCCTTACCTGAAGCTGAAGACCGACATATAGACTTCAGTTATGTGAGCAAATAGAAAATAAATTTTCTGTGTTTTTAAGCCATCTGGAGTTAGGCTGCAATCAAAAGCATCCTCACCAACAACTATCTCTTATAAGAATAACCTGCTACTTCTTTAGAGGGTAACAGATGGAGGAACTTCAAGCTGCGTGTCATTGAAGAGGAACCAACTCCCAAAGCAAGCTCTACAGGCTCTCTTGGCACTTTAAGGGGTATTCACAGATCCTCCTTGAGCCCCTTCGGTTATAGATACCATATGTCTACATCCTCCAATAGAATCTTTTAGAGTGTCCTATGTAAGCAAGAAAAGCAGTTTGCAATTGAATGGAAATTTTCCTTGCGATTTAGTCTTTGAAAATTTTTCCTATAGTCTGGGTCTCTAAGTGTGAAGAATTTGGCAAGAACAAACAGAGCAAGTGTCTTGGGGCTCATTCTGGGCTGTTAAAACCCATATTAAGCTCAGAAGATCATTTATTTTCCACCTCTGGCCATCTCAACCTGCAGGATTAAGAAATAATCTGGTACTTCCGAAAGTGACCAGAGGAACAGCTGAGCTTGTGGGAGCCAAGCAGATAATTCATTTTATTCTCTCACTGCTGCTAACATATGAAAAGGAAGTGTGAGCTACATTTTACAGATAAAGCAAATTGAAGCATGTGGTGGTGATTGACTCAGCTATGGCTTAAACAAGCACTATAAAGGGTGCTTACATTTGATGCTGGCAGAGCTCCTAAATAACCTTTGTAAATCACATTTTATCCACCTGCCTGTGTGTGTGTGCTAAGTGCTAAATCACTTCAGTCGTGTCTGACTCTTAGCGACCCCATGGACTGTAGCCCACCAGGCTCCTCTGTCCATGGGATTCCCCAGGCAAGAGTGCTGAAGTGGGTTGCCATTCCCTTCTTCAGGGGATCTTCCTGACCCAGGGATTGAACCCACATCTCTTATGTCTCCTGCATTGGGAGGCATGATCTTTACCATTAGTGCCACTTGAGAAACCTAGACACCTAAAAATAGAACCAGGATTCTGAGGGAGCAGCCCCCCCCAAAAAAATAAAAAGAAAAGGCCAGAGGCATTTCAAAATTATAAATCTAGTTTAAATGAGCAGGACATGCATTACAGTGACACAGTGCAAGGACCTCATTAGTGACTGACTTTTAAAGAGTTATTAGAATTGTCCAAAAATGAATACTGATCCTTCCACAGTTCCGTGGGTAGAATCAAATGCCATGAGTAAGTATGCAAATTAGCAGATGCCCACATGCCCAGAGCCTAAAGAAAATAAATCAAGAAATTATCCAAAGAAACACATTCTTCCCCTTTATTAGCAGTTGGTTCAGTTTAGTTCAACAAGCGTTTATTGAATGCCTACTCCATGCCCAGCACTGGTCATTTCATTTCCATTCACATGATGGTCTACTGTCATTTTCTCATTTTCCTCATCAAGCTCTTCCAAATAGAACACTGTGTGAGTCTCCTAAGGCTGTGTCGACTAAAAAATATAGTCACAACCTGAAAGTAGAGAGTTATTTTATTTGGTGGGAATGTTTAGGAGTCTGAGCCTGGGAGAGGCATCTCAGTAGCTCTGAGAAAGCTGCTCCAAGGAAGCAGGAGGGGAAGTCAGGCTATATATAAGTTTGCAATGAAGGGAACAGGTACCCCAAACATCAAAGATCAGCTATCAAGTTAAGGAATTTAACATACTACTTGGGAAGACTCAAGCCTCTGGGCTCACTGAATTCATTCCCTTCACCTCAGCTATCTGGGGCCAGTCCTGTCTCCCTGTTCACCTTGCTTCTTGTATTCCCCCAGCTCCTCAGCAATCACCGTGAGAGATGACCGCATCACTGGATCGGTGTGTTGGGAGCCCTCATTCACATTTGGAGGCCAGAAATCGCTGATGACTATGACATTTCTTGTTTATCGATATGGCAGGAGATATTTTCATTTCACAGCTGCCATAACAAAGTACCACAAACTGAGGAGTTTAAACAATAGAATTTAAATCTGTCACAGTCCTGGAGGCTGCAGGTCCCAAATAGAGGTGTCTGCTGAGCCATCTTCTCTCTGAAGGTTCCAGGGGAGGACTCTTCCTGCCTCTTGCAGCCTCTGGTGGTGCCAGGCTTTCCTTGGCTTGTGGCCACATCACCCCAATCTCAGTCTCTGTCTTCACGTGGCCTTCTTCTGTGTGTCTTCTCCTCATCCTATAAAGATGCCAGTCTGTGGATTTAGGGCCCAGCCTAAATCCACGATCATTCCCTCTTGAGATCCTTAACTGGTTAGATCTGCGAGGATTCTGTTTTCAAATAAGGTCACATTCTGAGGTTCCAGATAGGCATGACTTTCGAGGGGCCAGGGTACACCATTTAACCCACTATAAATGCAGTCTTGCTAAAGCCTGAGGGAGAAATGCTGATTTCACCAAAGCTTTTGAAAGGAAGGAGGAGAAGGTTCAGATTACTCACAGCCAACACTGTGAAATCCCCTGTTGCAGGTTGAATAGCTGGGAAGCAGACTCAGGTGAAGATTAGCTTGAAGGGTGTTGATTAAACAGTGCCTTGGGACTTCCCTGGTGGCTCAGATGGTAAACAATTTGCCTGTAATGCAGGAGATGTGGGTTTGATCCTTGGGTTGGGAAGACCCCCTGGAGAAGGGAAAGGCTACCTACTTGCCTGGGGGATCCCTTGGACAGAAGGGCCTGGTGGACTACAATCCATGGTGTCACAAAGAGTCCAGCATGGTTGAGTGACTAACACTTTCCCTTTGGGGATCCCAACCCTTGGAGAGGGAGGGAAAGAAAGCCGGACTGGGGAAACTTGAGCTATGATGCAGTCACCCCAAAGTCTGACACCCACCATGAAGAACTCTGGAGCTGAGATGTCCTTCAGAGCTTTTCTGTCCCCATCCATTACTAGATGTAGGATTCCCAGGGATGGGTGTGACCTTGGGTGAAGTGGGTGTCTATCAGAAAGGCAGTCTGCACAGTGGGCTGAGAGCTGAGGACTGCCAGCCAGTAAAACGCCCAGCAGCTGGGGGAGTAAGTCCTTCATCCTTGAAGGGGGATCTGGGCAGTGCATCACAGTATCTACAGCACTGCCTTAGTCACTGCTCCCTTTCTGCAGCTGCCATGGAGGAGGTTTTCCTTTTTCTCCTGTCTCCAGGAAGTGCTGAGGACCCCTCACATTCCTCACCGCCGCTGAAGCTTCCTTCTCCAAACTTGCAAAGTTTGGAGTTTCCATCCACCAAAAAGGAGTCTGAGAATTACCCCTAAGGGTTACCTCCTTAAAAAAAATATTGAAGCAGTAATAAAGAGGAAACAACATGTTTGCCAGTGTTGCATCATGGACTATATACTGGATTTTGAGTAAGAAGGCGTAGATTCAACAGCTAGTTCCACCACTATCTGTGTAACCTTGAGCAAATCACTAGTTTTTTAGAAGAGAGGGCGAAGAGTGTGTCTGCTTTGTTTGTGACTGATGATACAGAACCTAGGGTAGTACTTTCCCCTTTGCAGGTTTAGTAACTATCCCCCATGTACATGAAGGAATGAACAAGCTTTGCCCGGGCTTTGGTTTCTCTGGGATGATGTTGATTTGGTAAGGAGAGGCGAGGTCATGATTCCCCAAGTGTGGTGCCTGTACTGGCAGCAGCAGCAGCGGCATCCCCTGGGAACTTGTTAGAAATGCAGATTATCAGGCTCCATCTCAGCTGTGCTGAATCAGCAACCCTAATGGAGGGGCCAGCGTTTTTGTGCTTTAATAAGCTCTTCCGTTGATTCTGCTGCCTGCTCAAGTTCAAGAACCACTGGGCTAGGTTACACCAAAGCAACAAACTCAAAATCTCAATGGCTTAATACAGCAAAGGCTTATCTCTTGCTCACACTAAATGCCCATCTTCTGTTGACAAGGGGCTCCGTTCATCATGGTCACCCAGGGATTCAGGCTGATGGAGCAGCCAGCATCTAGAAAGCCACTGGTGGTCATGGCCAAGGAAAAAGGTGTGGGGAATCACGAACTGGGTCTTCGAAGCCCCACCATGTGCTGTCATTTCTGCTCACAATCCATTATCCGAAGCAAGTCGCAGGGGCACATCCAACTGGAAAAGAGTAGAGAAGGGCTTCACCTTTACATTTGGGATTGTTGGGAGGATCAGGTTAAGTAGCAGATAGGGAAGCCTTTGGAGACCTGTTAAAAACTATATCACTTGAAGAGATTATTTCTATTACTTTCTATTATTATTTCTATAAAAGTGTTGGCTCCCTGGCTGTTTTGCTCCTTATCACCATTATTAAGCATTGGCTGAGAATGGGGATGCGATGATGTGGAATTCCAAAGCAAGAAGTCACAACTTTATAAGGTTAAGTTAAAAATAAGTTTATCAGATATTTTTTTGAGATGCTGGCTTTGAGGAGACAAAATGATAGAAATGTATAAAAAACACAATGCATGCTTCACGTGGCACATAGAATGTATTTGATATTTTGTTAGGCAAGTGATTTTTTCCTACCGTTCAGAGGAATTATTGTGATGATCTCACAGTTACAAAGACTGGATTGGTTTGGAACAAGCTTTTTGTTTACTGGTCACATTAGATGTAGGGCTCATACAGCTGGCTCATAGGATAGTTAACAAAGGTAGGAGTCCATCCAGAGTTCAAATCTCAGCTCAGCTACTTATTACCTGTGTAAGTAATTTAAGTCAGTTATTTAAGCCCTCTGTGACTCTGTTTTCTTCTAGGGAAAAAATGAGGCTCATCATAATTGATACCTCACAGGGTTATTGTAATGATTACATGAAATAGTACCTGCAACATAGCAGGTACATAATACATACACGAAACTATTGTACTGTTGTTAGTTTTTACATTTTTAATTTTAAAATCCAGGCTCTTCATCAATAAATTTGAAGATTCTGCTTGAACTCTGTACCTTCTCTACCTCACCTGCTCCTATACTCTTCACTGACTTACCTCTCAAAGACCACACTAGCCTTTTCCTTTCTCGAATATACCAGGTTTGTCCCTGTCCCAGGGCCTTTGTCGGGAAGCTTCCCAATAGCTCAGATGGTAAAGAATCTGCCTGCAATGCAGAAGATCCGGGTTCGATCCCTGAGTCAGGAAAATCCTCTGGCAAAGGGAATGGTTACCCACTCCAGTATTCTTACCTGGAGAATCCCATGGACAAAGGAGCCTAGTGGGGTACAGTCCCTGGGATCACAAAAGAGTTGGACATGACTGAGCAACTAACACTTCTATTTGCCATCGTACCTGCCTTTGTACTTGCCATTCCTTCTGGTTTGGCTCTATCAGCAGCTCTGCAGATGGCTAGTTCCATCTTATAGTTTATTTCTTGGTTCCAATGTTGTTACGGAAATTAAATAGTCTTGTTTAGGCTTCAGAGACAAAGCAGAGCAGCCCTCTGACCTTACTTCTAACCTGCCTGGACACCGCCCTGGCTCTGAGTGACTGTGAATGACTACCCACTGTGCCGCACCATAGATGAGACAGGGGCCGAATCATGAGACGGTTGGAAGGGGGTCTGGCCAGCCCAGCCCTGGGCTTAACAACGTTCCCAGTCTTGCAAGACAAAGCAAATAGTGTTAACATGAAGCCAGAGCCGCAACTTGCTCACTGATTGATGATGATATCAGCTTGCATTCTAGGATTATAAGCGGGAACCCAAGCTGCAGTTTTTGAAGTCTCACCCGTGGAGCAGACGGGCTGCCTGCGAGCTTTTCCCAAATGGGACTCCAGACATGGCTGGTCGCAGGACTTCCCAGCGCTAAGTCTGAGTGTTTGTCAAAAGCCAATTTAGTGATGTATCCTCTGCTGTTTCTATTTCTCTTTTAATGTTAGTATATTGAAAGTAAGTTAGATAATTCTCTAATAAATACTGGTATTATTTGTTTGTTTAGAACGAGTGGATTATTTTGTTAGCAAATCCTTTGAACCTGAGATGGAAGTGAGAACTTACTGTGAAACAAATGTACTCTCCTACGTGGGTGACCACAGAATCCAAAATTAGCCACCCTTACAGACTTATTTAGTTTTTCTCCCCCACCACCCTGGCATTTTTACTCTCCATAACCATCTTCTTCATCTGTTTACCAGCTATATGTCATGTTCTTAAGAGCAGGGACATTGAATATCTCCTTTATCCCTGGGACTCAGACTTCTAAAATGATGCTTAGGAAATAAGTCAGCACCCTATGAATTGTTGAAAGAAGGATTCGGGTGGATATATTGGCACTCTACCCCATGAGAAGAAATTATCTTCTCTTGAAACTTGAGACAATGGTTTTCTGCAACAGAAATATTTTTCATGTTGAACAGATCCAAAAATGAAGTGCTTCTGAAGCCATGTGGGGAGGAAATGCTGTTTTTAACAAAGGGCTGACAGGATCACCATGCCAGCTGATCTACTTTGCCGCCTCACCATGGATGAGGCAAAATATTGTACTCACGGCCAAATGATTTTTGTACATTACTACGCTAGAGCTATGTGCGATGTCCTAGCAGTTGGGTGTACATATACTTTAGGGGAGAAAAATAACATGTATTGCAGGCTCTTTTTAAAAAAAAATTCTAATTTCAGAAGAATAACAAGCTCAGTGGAGAAATTTTGGAAAGCAGAGGAAAGCAGGAAGCACAAAGAAAAACATGAGACGTCAATTGTTGAAATATTTTGATGGGTTAGCTTTCCAGTCTTTTTTCTGTGAATGTTTTAAAAATGAGTCTGCATCACATAAACTGTTTTAGAGTTGAACTTTTCATAGTGGCATATCATGGGTATGATTATCTATTTAACATTCTCCTACAAAAATGTTTATTAGTTATAATAGATTTAAATAAATTTGAATATCTAAAATATACACCCATGGTAGAAAAAGAAAAACTCAGATAGTACAGGGGACTAGGAAAGAAAAAAAGCTTCTCCTACTGCTAAAGATATCTTGCTATTCCTTCCAGAATATTCTGTTTATATATACATAAATGGAATCATTATATTATGGTTTAACAACCTATTATTTAATAAGATAACAATATGCTTTGGGTATCTTTCTATAGTTGCATGGTGTTCTGCATTGTTTGTTGCATAAATATGTGGTAGTTTTTTAACTACCTCTACTTGAACCCTTTTGTAATACTTGGTACTTTGATGGTCTACACAATGATTAAACTATCTTTGTCTCTCCCTCTTCTGTCTTTTTTCCTTCTCTCAACAGATACATAGATAGATGGGTACATAGACAGGTACATAGACAGACAGATTAACTAGATAAATAGATAGAGATACATAGATGTAACTGTTTAGTAGTGCCCACATACGTGTGTGAGTGTATGCATATCTCCTTTGACTTATAAATTCTGTATACTTTGCAAATCTATAAATTTTTAGGATCAATAACACATTTTAAATTTGTAAGATACTACCAAGTTGCCCTCCAAAGGGATATACCAACTTCCAATTTCACTGAGAGTTTTTAAAAGTATTTTTCTACCCTTTCTCTCCCCTTTCGCCCACACTGCTGTTGTGTTAGTTACTCAGACATGTCCGACTCTCTGTGACCCCCATGGATTATGGCCTGCCAGGCTCCTCTGTCCATGGGATTCTCCAGGCAAGAATACTGGAGTGGGTTGCCATTTCCTTCTCCAGGGGATCTTCCTGACCCAGGGATCGAACTGGGTTCTCCTGAATTGCAGGCAGATTCTTTACTGTCTGAAACACTAGGGAAGCCTTATGCCAGTATTAGATAGCATCATTTTTTTTTAATTTGTTAAATTGTTAAATGAAAAGTTATATTGCATGGTTGTTTTTAATTTGCATTTCTCTAGTTGTTAGTGAACTTGCTCTATCTTTCTATGTATCTATCTGTAAATATATATATATGGCCCCAGTTCTATTCCTGTGTCAGGAAGATCCCCTGGAGAAGGGATAGGCCACCCACTCCAGTAGTCTTGGCCTTCCCTGGCGGCTCAGCCAGTAAAGATCTGCCTCTAATGTGGGAGACCTGGGTTCTAACCCTGGGTTGGGAAGATCACTTGGAGGAAGGCATGGCAACCCACTGCAGTATTCTTGCCTGGAGGATCCCCATGGACAGAGGAGCCTGGCCGGCTACAGCCTATGGGGTCGCAAACATGACTAGGTGACTAAGTACAGCACATACACAGATAGAGAGATGTAGATATATAGATATTTATTGCTTGTTTATTTTCCCTGAGAGTTGCCTTTTCATGTCCTTTGTGTGGTTTTCTACCATTCCTCTTTTTCTCATTGATGTCTAATCTCATATGTTTTAAGGAAGGAAATCGTATGTTGCTAGGAAGGAACCAAATTCATGTAACTAGTGTCTTGGTATTAATCAAATGTTGTTTTCAATCTTCTGAAAACAGTGGAGGTTCTCAGCTCTGTTTGCTCAGTTGCATCACCTGAGAAGTTGTCGGTTTTGCTTAATTACTGATGTTCTCTCTCAAGAGATCTCTATGTAATTGGTCTGAGGTGGGGCCCAGACATTAGTGTCCCACAGGGTTTCTTAATCTCAGCACTACTGACTTGTTGGACTAGACAAATCTTCATTGCAGGGACATACCCTGTTCTCTGTTGGGTATTTACCAGCATCCTGGCCTCTACCCCTTCAATGCCATTCCTCCACAGCTGTAACAATCAAAAATATTTCCAGGTAATGCCACCTGTCCCCTGCATGCAAAGTGCTCTTCTACTTCTCTATTAGCCTTCTCCTGCAGCCCCTCACTTGGTTGAGAACCACTGATATATTGGCTTTAACTCCTGAGTGAATCTACGATGCAAGCAGAGTTGAGAACCTCTGGTGTAAATAACGCTGCAGTGAACATTTTCAAGCATATGATGTCGCCTGCATCTTTAATCCTCTCCATGGGTCATGGACTTGTTGTGAAGGGGCTCGAGTAACTCAGTGAAGCTATGAGCCATGCCTTGCAGGGTCACCCAATATGGATGGGTCATAGTGGAGGCTTCTGACGAAGTGTGGTCCTCCGGAGGAGGGAATGGCAAAAGAGTATTCTTTCCATGAGAACCCCATGAACTGCATAAAAAGGCAAAAAGATATGACACCCAAAGAAGAGTCCCCCAGGTGGGATGGTGTCCAATATGGTACTAGGGAAGAGCAGAGGACAATCGCTAAGAGCTCCAGAAAGGAGCAGCTGGGCCAAAGCAGAAATGACACTCCATAGTGGATGTGTCTGGTGATGGAAGTAAACTCTGAGGCCATAAGGAACAGTATTGCCTAGGAACCTGGAATGTTAGGTCCATGAATCAAGGTAAATTGGCACCAATTCAGTGGACATGAATTTGGGCGAACTCTGGGAGATTGTGAGGGACAGGGAGGCCTGGTGTGCTGCAGTCCATGGGGTTGCAAAGAGTCAGACATGACTGAACCACCAAAACAACAACAACAACAACATCTTTATTTCCTTAGCATAGCCTCAGGAAGTTGGCACATCTTAGGGCTTTGGACAGAGTTTGGCCAGTTGCCCTTCAAAAAGATTGTAATAGGTATCGGCTTTCTCATCACCAGTGCCTGAGAGCATCTTATCCCCCTCACCGTTGCCAGTTCTGAATATTATCAGCATCCTTCTCATCCAGTGTGATATGCAAGAAATATCATCCCATGTTGAAGCTGATGTTTTGTAGGCTGCCTTCAAAACTGGGTTTTCACCTAATGAAGAATGTGCCAAAGATGACCTTAAAATCAACCTTTTTCATCATGTTGGCTAGTTGATGTCACCACTTGTGAAAGCCTGAAGGATTTGGATAAGTTTTGATGCTTATCTAGCCGTGGTGTCTTTGTAAATGTTTAATAACTGGCTCTTTAGAGGTTAAAAATAACAGACTCTCTCCAAAAAAAAAGAAAGAAAGAAATTCTGATTTGTTACGTTTGCCAGTTTCTGTGATGTCAACACACACATTGTGGTCAGTTTCAAGTCATCAGTGTGATGCCACTGAGTACACAGATGGGAAGAGAAATACACAGTTGGTTGTTGGTGGCTGGTTGTGCCTGGTTGCAGCTCACCACAGCCTTGTATGAAGATCAAAATAACTGTGTAACTCAGTTCTGGGTCCTATATCTCATAGTAAGAATTTAACCTATTCCTGTTAAATTAGGTATAAGTTAGCAAAGTGGACAAGCGAATCAGTGGCAAATCTGGCCCATGAGTTCAGCTCACATAATGAAAAATTTGAGAGAAAACAAGGATAGTAGGTGAAGACAAGGGTCTGTGTCATCCAGGATTTATTCTAAACACCCAGTGGGCCTAAATATTATCAGCTTGCCACTCTATGAGGTATATATAACCTGATTTCAGACAGTCTATCCTTGGCTTTGACTCTTGCAAGATATCCAGCCTTGAGAAGCTCCCTTAAATTTCTGTGCCTTATTTTTATCCCATGAATTGAGGAGAAGTATATCATTTTACAAGAGGACTGTGCAAAGCATCACCAGGGATGCGGTAAGGCCATCACCCCACTGATTAACATGAAGCCACAAAATGACAAGTCAGCTGACTTCAGCTCTGTACACTCAAGACAGTTTCAGAGCTTAATAATCATCGTGTCCAGCACAGAATCAAAATGCATGACCTGACTTGCTAAGCAGTTTCCCAGTAACAGCAGTCAAAATAAGAATGAGTTTCCCTTCTTCCCAGCATAAAAAAACAGCAACATATATGGTCAGATTCCAGAGAGAAAATGACCTATTAACTTCAGTAAACATTCAGCTCCACTGTTCAAGGACTATTTTAGCAGTTTAAGAATTTCTTTTCTAGAATGGAGCTGCAGGAGTTGCTTGTATATTTTTGAGATTAATTGTTTGTCCGTTGCTTCATTGGCTATTATTTTCTCCCATTCTGAAGGCTGTCTTTTCACCTTGCTTATAGTTTCCTTTGTTGTGCAGAGGCTTTTAATTTTAATTAGGTCCCATTTGTTTATTCGTGTTTTTATTTCCAATATTCTGGGAGGTGGGTCATGGAGTATCCCGCTTTGGGTTATGACAGAGAGTGTTTTGCCTATGTTATCCTCTAGGAGTTTTATAGTTTCTGGTCTTATGCTTAGATCTTTGATCCATTTTGAGTTTATCTTTGTGTATGGTGTTAGAAAGTGTTCTAGTTTCATTCTTTTACAAGTGGCTGTCCAGTTTTCCCAGCACCACTTGTTAAAGAGGTTGTCTTTTCTCCATTGTATATTCTTGCCTCCTTTGTCAAAGATAAGGTGTCCATAGACGCGTGGATTTATCTCTGGGCTTTCTATTCTGTTCCATTGATCTATATTTCTGTCTTTGTGCCAGTACCATACTGTCTTAATGACTGTGGATTTGTAGTATAGCCTAAAGTCAGGTAGGTTGATTCCGCCAGTTCCATTCTTCTTTCTCAAGAGAACCCAACATGCGAGACAGCAAAGGGAACGCAGATGTATAGAATAGACTCGTGGACTCTGAGAATGAGGGTAGGGGTGGGATGATATGGGAGAATGGCATTGAAACATGTTAATTATCATATGTCTAATCAATCACCAGCCCAGGATTGATGCTCGGGGCTGGTGCATCGAGATTTCCCAGGGGGAGGGAGGAGGGAGGGGGGTTCTGGAGGGGGAACATATGTAAACCCATGGTGATATCATGACATCGTATGGCAATAACAATAAAAAAATTTAAAAAATTTTAAAAAAAAGAATTTTTTAAACTAGTAGTTCACAATTCTGACTGCAAATCAGACTCACCAAGGGAAATTTTAAAAATTATGAATGCCTAGGCCCCACCCACAGGGATTCTAGTTTAAGTGGTTTGGAGCAGGCTCTAGTACCCTGAGTTTTTTAAATTCTCCACATCACTTAATTGGTAAAGAATCTGCCTCAATGCAAGAGATCTCAGGTCGATTCCTGGGTTGAGAAGATCACCTGGAGAAGGCACAGGCTACCCACTCCAGTATTCATGGACTACCCTGGTGCCTTAGACAGTAAGGAATCTGCCTGCAATGAGGGAGACCTGGGTTCTATCCCTGGATTGGGAAGATCCCCTGGAGGAGGGCATGGCAACCCACTGCAGTATTCTTGCCTGGAGAATCCCCATGGGCAGAGGAGCCTGGTGGGCTACAGTCCATGGGGTCACAGAATCAGACATGACTGAGTGACTAAGCACAGCATAACACAGGTCATTGTAATGTGCAGCCAGATCTGAAAACCACTGACCTAAATCAGTGGCTCCTAAGCTTGAATCTGTATCAGAATCATTTGGGAGGAACCTTTAGGCAGACAGGGACCTGGGTGGGAACTTGGTAGGAATCTGCAGAGATTCTGATTTGGTGACATTTGTCTCTGCAGTGCAGCCCTTCCCTGGTGATCCAGTAGTTAAGACTCTGCTTCATTTGCAAGGGGTAAGGGTTTGATCCCTGGTCAGGAAACCAATATCTCACATGCTGCTCTGTGTGGCCAAAAGAAATTAAGGTATACTTTTAACAAACTCCTCACCTCAAGACTCACTGTTAATTTAGACAGTGGGGAGTGCTCCAAGGATTGGGCAGTGATGGGATGCGATCAGAGAATTTGAGGAAAGGGATTCCGGTCTGAAGTAAGTCAAGGGCATTGGGGATGGAGGGCAGGCACTGGACCTTGGACAGACTTGGGAGGTGGTGTTAGCAGGATTTGGTGATTGATTGGATGTGGAGAATGAAGGGAGAGGGAAAAGTCACAGATGACCACCAGGTCTCTCCATTCATAATCGGTTGGATGGTGGTGCAAATAAGGACATAGGAGTCACAGTAAATTTGGAGAGAAAAGCAATGTGTTCAGTTTGGGAACTGATACATTTGAGATGCCTCTGGGACAGACAATGCAGATATTCAGTGACTGACTAGATGGTCATCGCTGCCATCAAGAAAGACAATGGGAGAATTCCCTGATGGTCCAGTGGTTAGGACTCCACACTTTCACTGCCAAGGGCTGGGGTTCAATCGCTGGTCCAGGAACTCAGATCCCTCAAGCTGCATGGCCAAAAAAAAAGAAAGAAAGATGATGGGCTGGTGACGGAGACCGAGTATTGTTGATGAAGAAATGAAAATGAATGAATGAACAAGTTTCCATCTCTTCAACTGTCAACAGTTGAATGAAAGCATTCATGCAGGGTCAACTTCTCCATTAGGCCTAGCAGGCTCAGGGCCTAGTGCCCATAAAAAATGTTTTAATTCCTTTAAAGGCAGAAGAACGCAAATAAATCTAGTAATAATAGTGAACCCAGTTTGGAGTATTAGCATCTTTATAGGCACACAGTCATAAAATATTATTTTTAATATCTTATATAGTCAAAGCTATGGTTTTGGTAGTAGTCATGCACAGATGAGAGAGTTGGACCATAAAGAAGGCTGAGCACTGAAGAACTGATGCTTTTGAACAGCAATGCTGGAGAAGACTCTTGAGAGTCCCTTGGACAGCAAGGAGATCAAATCAGTCAATCTTAAAGGAAATCAACCCTGAATATTCATTGGAAGGACTGATGCTGAAGCTCCAATACCTTGGCCACCTGATGTGAAGAGCCGACTCATTGGAAAAGACCCTGATGCTGAGATAGATTGAAGTCAGGAGGAAAAGGGTACAGCAGAGGATGAGATGGTTGGATGGCATCACCAACTCAATGGATATGAGTTTGAGCAAACTCCGGGAGATAGTGAAGGACAGGAAAGCCTGGGGTGCTGTAGTCCACGGGGTAGAAGAGAGTCAGACATGTCTTAGTGACTGAACAGCAAATGGAGGGGGCCCTCTGTAAACAAAGGCACCTTAGGCCCACAGAAGTCATCATGCGGCCCCAAGTCCACCGGGAAAGGAGAGCTGAAGCCAGGCAGAAGGAATTCTTGGGTTTCACAGAGATTTCTCTCTCCTCTGTGGGTGGAGTCCCTTGGGCAGTCCTGTGAAGCTGAGGGACTTTCCTTAGGTTTTGAAATGTCTAAGATAAAATACAAGGTTACCAGGGAACCAATTATGTTGAAAAGTGAAGTGTAAGTCGCTCAGTTATGTCCAATTCTTTGGGACCCCACGGAGAGTCCATGGAATTCTCCAGGCCAGAATACTGGAGTGGGTAGCCTTTCCCTTCTCTAGGGGATCTTCCCAATCCAGGGATCAAACCCAGGTCTCCCGCATTGCAGGCGGATTCTTTACCAGCTGAGCCACAAGGGAAGCCCATGAATACTGGAGTGGGTAGCCTATCCCTTCTCCAAGGAATCTTCCCAACCCAGGGATCAAACTGGGGTCTCCTGCATTGCAGGTGGATTCTTTACCACTGAGCTATCAGGGAAACTCTAAAGAGAATCATCAAAACATTTTAAGAAACCAATTTGGGATAGAGTAATAGGTTTGTGTGTCTTTACTGAGGCATTGAATAATAAGATTCAGCAGCAAACCTAAAAACTCCCGTCATTTCAAAGTAGTAACAAGCATTAACTTTGAAATAACAGCAACAGCTATAGATGTAAAATGTAAATATCCAGGACTTGTCCTGGTGACAAGCTCATAGGCACCACTGAAATGCCTGTGTTTTGTTGCTTATATCCATAACAGAAGGAGAAACGCTGACTCTCATTCAGAACTGGATGAAAATAAAGTGACTTTCTCCCAGTCAAGTTCCTGGATGCCCAAATTCTATCCACAGTCTCCCTGAGGGTCTGTAGATTCCAGTTAGGAACTCCTAGTCTACAGGGAGAGATCAGAGGAATATGAAGAGATTCAAGAAAAACATGACCCAAATGTGGAGTGTTTAATAAAAGCTGCCCTGAAGTGTTAAGACAAAAGGTTGGTATGGTGCTGGGGGTGGGGGTGGGGACAAATTAACTATCAGCACCTTGAGGACAGAGATTATATCCTGTATTATCCAGGGGTCGGAGGGTCATAAAGTTATCATAGGGACCTGTGAAATTAATATAACCCATCATCAGCTACAGACTGAAGAAATGTTGCCTCCTACATACGTATTAAATACAAGAGAAGTTTTCTATTATGTAAAAGTGATGCTGCAATAAATAAAATAGAAATCTGTTAAATGTTCTTGAATCCTGGTTTCTTTGAGTCGGTATGTATTTCCTCCATGGGAGTGCTCTAAAATTATATGGAGATCATTGAGCAATTAACTATGCTGTTTTCTCTGCTGAGAGGGCTCTTTTCTACTCTCTCCCCTCCTTCTTTGCCAAGATAGCTCTTATTCCTCCTTGGGTCTCAGCTTAAGCACCACTTTCCCAGGGAGGCCTCTGCTGCCCCCTCCAAAAATGAGCTCACCCCATTACTCATCTCCAGGGTTCCTAGATGGCTTATTAATAGCTCCCATCACATGTGTCTCAAAGAATTGGACACGACTTAGAGACTGTACAACAAACCACATGCATAATTAATTAGTTGTGCAATATTTGTCTCCATTTTCTCCATGAGGATTGGGATTGCACCTGGATCTCAAACCAGGAATGAATGAATGGCCCATGGGGACGGGAGTTTAGAGAACAAGGAGTATGTTTAAATATTTTCCTTTTTCCCATTGCCTCATCAGTTTTCACCAATTTTGCCTGCCATTTATATTCATAACTCCCCTATGTTTAATCTCAGTTTAATCTAAATTTAATCTCATATTAACTTTGGAGTCTGAACTCGAAGACTTCTGTCACTTCCAGTTTATTCCTTAATGGATTTAAGGGAAAGAGGCAGGAAGTTACTATTCCCATGGTAGAAAGAAAAAAAGACAGGTGGGTGTTTTGGAAGTAGGGAATGTTTGAGGAAGCAAAAAATGAATGAAAGAAGGTATCAGCTTGGTAGAAATCAGGGAGAACCATCAGCTGCCTCACTACCCCCAGAAACTGACCAAAGGAGCCTCAGAGGGGAAACTTGCATTTTACTGCCATCTGGTGGCTGATATTGGAGCAATTCCCACAGGAAAAAATTCTACCCTACAATTACGAGGCATTTATTGTGTTTGATATGCCAGACAATCTATAAGCAATTCCTTACTTTTTTATTCTCCTTTACCAATGATAGAATATTTTTATAACAGGGAAGAGCAAAATCTGATTCCATGTTGGATCTGTTTCTTTTAGTTTAACCTTTGCTTTTCATTGATTTGTTATTATAATCACTAAAAGGATGCTGTCTATAGCTGTAAGCATACATAATGGAACCCAGCCCCCTCTGCTTGAATGTTCAGCTCACAGGGAGACAGTCTGACCCTGCTCACCTGTGACTGGCTGCAGTAAAGAAGAAATTAACATATCTCCTCAATGGTGCTGCCCAAACTGGGAGATATTTTGCAAGATTTATGGCCTTTTTGCTTTATATCCTCACCCTCTCTCTCTTTATTCTTTAAAACAAATTGACATCCAGACTCTAATAAGATGATTTCTAAGGCTCTAGCTCGTCATGTTCTCTTACACTCAGCTTTCCAAATAAAGTCACTATTCCTCACCTCAACTCCCCAATTATTGGCCTGAGGTGTGGTGAGCAGACCCCCCCTCCGCCCCCGCTTGGATTTGGTAACATTTTCGCATACAATATTGCAACCCCAAGAAGGCGGCCCTAAGCAAGTGAAATTACTTCCATTCCCATTTTGCAGATGAGGAAACTGAGCCCTAACTTGCACAGGCCCTTGCAGCTGGTCAAGAGCAGAGTTCAGATGAGCCCAGAACCCATATTATTGACTCTTATTTCACTGACTACAACCACATCGATATTGCTTCTTTAGTTCTATTCTGGGTAGAAGACAAAAAATCAAACAACAAAACAAAAAAACTAAGTTCTCCTGCAGTGAAAGTGCATAAACCTGGAAAGAGACAAAGAAAAGGAAAATAAACCAAGAGAGAGAAGGAAGAAATGGCATCTCTAAAATTTTTTCCAGCTCTTAATTTATTAATTTCAAGTAATACCCCCAAAGTTTAAGGCTTCAGATCATTGAAAGACAAATAAGAAACAACAAAAAATAACAATACAGTATTGTATAAATGAAAGTTGCTAAGAGAGTAGATCTTAATAGTTCTTATCACAAGAAATAGAACATAATTATGTGAGGTGATGATTATTAACTAAACTTATTGTGGCAATCATTTCACAGTTTGTATATATATCAAACCATTATGTTGTATACCTAAAATATATTGATATGCCAATAATATCTCAATTAAAAATAATTTAGAATAACTTTAAAAGAATAAAAAGGAATCAATTAAGATCTTCCCTTGAAGTTTGGCATTAGAAGGAAACCTGAAAGTCACATAAATTACTCTTCCTTGCAAAGCAAGTGTTCTCTGCACAGTACCCTCCAACCTTACTGTGCATGCAAACTCCCTGGGGATTGTGCTAAAATGCAGCTTCTGAGGAAGTCCGTCTGGGATAGAGCCTGAGACTAAGCATTTCAAACCAGCCCCCAGGTGATGCTGATGCTGCTGGTCTGCAAACTGCTACTTAAAGCTGCAAGGATCTAGAGCAAAGGCTGGCAAACTTGCTCTGTGAAGGAGGAGATATTTGAGGCTTTGCAAGTTGTATAGCCTCTTCAATCCTGCCATTGCAGATTCTCCATTCTGCACAATAGCACAGACTTAGATAATGCATGAAAATGGGTATGGCTGTATTCCAAAATCACTATTTATAAAAACAAAAGGTTTACTGGATTTGGCCTGCTGGCTATAATTTGCTCACTCCTGCTCTACATATTTCTATTCCTGGATGAGTTTTATGGGTGTATGGAAAATGTGTTGGTGGAGTTATGTGTGGGGTACTGTCCCTGGTGACTCAGCAGTAAAGAATCCACCTGCAAGCAGGAGACATGGGTTCTATCCCTGGGTTGAGAAGATTCCCTAGAGAAAGAAATGGCAACCCACTCTGGTATTCTTGTCTGGAAAATCCCATGGACACAGGAGCCTGGTGGCCTAAAGTCCATGGGGTCGCAAAAGAATTGGACACAACTTACTGACTAAACAACAACAAAAAACTGTCCAGCAGTCGAGATTTCAGGTTCTTAAACTCAAGGACTGTCATCACCACTCCCTACTAAGTTGTTCCCATTCATTTAAACCTTTATATTGGGTATTGGTCTGACATCAGGATTCCATAAAGGCGTAGAGGATGGAAAGTAATATTACTGACACTTACATAGGGCTTGTTATGTTCTAGACACTGTTCTAAGTTCTTTGCATATATTAACTATTTAACCCTCACAACAACCTTGTTAGGAAGCACAATTATCATCTCCACTTTACAAAAGGAAAAACTAAGTTCAGTTAAGTAATTTGCCAGAAGTTCCACCAATAGTTATTAACAGAGCTGGGCTTTGAGTTGAAGCAGGCCAATCCCAGACTCCCTACTCTTTTTTTTTTTTAATTGACAGACTTTTTTTTAAGTCTTTATTAAACTTGTTACAATATTGCTTATGTTTTGAATTCCCCCCCTCCCGCTGTGATGCATGTGGGATCTCAGTTCCCCAACCAGGGATCCAACTCACACCCCCTGCATTGGAAGGCAAAATGTTAACCACTGGACTGCCAGGGAAGTCCCTAGACTCCCTATTCTTTATTGCCTCATTATACTACTTGTGAAGAGAAGAAGTAGGTGGTTTACCGTTAGCTGCGATTGATGGGTGAAGGGAGACTGAGTTACATGGAGAAACATGCAAAATAAAGAAGTTGAAGTAGAAATAGAAATGATATTCTGTTGCCTAATTTGCTGTTAGGAGTTTTCTTACACTCTATTTTGTCATGCATTAAATTCCTTTAATGATGGTATATAGCTATTATATTTCAAGAGTTGGGATAGTAATAAACCAAACAATGGTCATTTTCTTTCTTTCTTTTTTTTTTTCTAACAATGGTCATTTCCACATTCAACTGTAATCCCAGCTATCCTTCTCTTGCTAAAGTGCTTTAAATACATGCTATCCTTACAACAAAGAGTCAGGCAGAGTTTGAGAGAGTGAATTTTCCAAGGAGTTTAGCTGGAGGCTTTAAAAACTTTTACCTGCCTTTTTCAATGGCCTCCTCCCAAATTGGGAAAAGAGGACTTCAAGAGCACCTCACTTTGCCAAGACCAGCCTTAGAGGGTGTTGTCAAAGTTTTCTGTGGAGGCAAGTCTTCTTGTTGAGAATTCTTTAGATGCAAAAGCAAAAACCAGCCCCTATCTGTTGGCACAGATTAGATATTCTCAACCCCAGCATTATTGAGATTTTGGACCAGATAATTCTTTGTTGTGGGGGAGCTGCTATCTGTGCATTGCAGGATGTCTAGCAGCATCCTGTCCTCCTCACCATAAGAAGCCAGTTTGTGATGATCAAAAACATCTCCAGGCATTGCCGTCATCCCCTGGGAAGTCACTGTCACCCTCAATTGAAAACCACCAGTACAGATCAATGACAGTTTACAATTCAAGAGTGCCCACCACCATCTGTGTGTGGAAGTATATATTGGCACAAATCTTTTGAAGACTGATTTCTGAAAGTGGCTTTGGAAAGCAATCATTAAAATATTCAAAATATTTGCATTTGGAAGGAAATAGAAAGGATTTACTATTTATAGACCTGGAAATGTAAAAGAGTCACTAGGAATAAAGATTTGACAATCTACAAGATTTTATTTTCTGTGAATGATAGGCGCAGATCTGAAGGCTGCCAGCTTCCAAAAATCCCTAAAGCAACTGTGTGCATGATAAACCCTTGGATAATTGGTTGGAGGTGTGAGCATCTAGCTTAACATGCTTAGTCTACACATTTCCTGGACTACTGTGATTGGTCCAAGGCTGAGCCAAACAGAGTACTCCCTAGGGTGCTCCTTACCCACATGATGGGGCAGCAAGGGGCACAAGGGTTTCTAAGATCACAAAGTGTTAAAGATGGGAGTCCAGCATTCAACAGCTATGCTCCCACCTAGCAGAGAAGGCAATGGCACCCCACTCCGCTACTCTTGCCTGGAGAATCCCAGGGACGGAGGATCCTGGTGGGCTACAGTCCATGGGGTCACTAAGAGTCTGACACCACTGAGCAACTTCACTTTCACTTTTCACTTTCAAGCATTGGAGAAGGAAATGGCAACCCACTCCAGTGTTCTTGCCTGGAGAATCCCAGGGACGGGGGAGCCTGGTGGGCTGCCGTCTATGGGGTTGCACAGAGTCGGACACGACTGAAGCGACTTAGCAGCAGCAGCAGCAGCCCCCACCTAGTGAAGTGGCTGTTCTGAGAAAATGAAGCCAATTAAGGTAGAGAGCAGTACAGGTGAGCAGCAGAGAGAATGCTAGTGATGTTCTACTCTCAGGTTCTGGCCATCACCATGACCAACTCCAACCAGGACATTTCAGTGATTTCATTATGTGAAACAACTTATTCAAGCTAATGCATACTGGAGATTTGTCTCTTGCAACCACTCGGTTTTTACTGAGGTACCTTAACAAAGATGTTAAGAGAACCCATACAATGACCAGAAACATCTATCAAATGTTGACTCATAAATCTCTTAAGGCGAAAAAACCCCTGTGCAAACCAGATAGGTGCACGAGCACCTGTTTCGTAAATTCTGCCGTGGCTCTAGAACATTCTCTGCAGATATGGCTGCTTCTTGCCACATGCAGATAATCACAATGGCTTCTGTTGGTTCAAAGGATTTATACTTCCCACAGCTTTCACATTCATTATCTCCTTTGCCTTCCACAATAATGTAATCAGACAGGGAAGGAGATTTTAGCATCCCTGTTTCCAGGTGAGAAAATGGAGACACCATGTGGCTAAATGACTTTTTTATGTAATATAGGGGTTTGGAACAAGATCAGCTCTTCTCAAATTCAATCAGTCACGAACTGTGTCATGACTGATTTGATGCTAATGGTTAAAGTACCAGAGCTGGAGAATGATTCATCTTTTTTAAAATAACACATTATCCCTGTAACAACCTAATTCTCGCCAGCATTCAATATGCTTTCCCAAGTAGGAAAAAAGCAGTGGAGTTACAGCTGGCATATTGGGAATTCCCATGGGAGTGTTATTCATGTGAATAACCAACCATGTTCTTTGCAACAGAAAAAAACAAGTTTGAGAGTCAGTGGATTAGCCGGGCCTGAAAGTTGTTTCCAGCTCTAAAACTGGATGATTCACCTAAAATAAATGAGTTAATAGTACTTGAGATCAAAAAAACCACTTTTCCTTGCCCATGGATCTTAATCCATGACTTAGCAACTGATCCAGAGAAGGCAATGGCAACCCACTCCAGTACTCTTGCCTGGAAAATCCCATGGACGGAGAAGCCTGGTTGCAGTCCATGGGGTCTCGAAGAGTCGGACATGACTGAGCAACTTCACTTTCACTTTTCACTTTCAAGCATTGGAGAAGGAAATGGCAACCCACTACAGTATTCTTGCCTGGAGAATCCCAGGGACGGCGGAGCCTGGTGGGCTGCCATCTATGGGGTCGTAGAGAGTCGGACACAACTGAAGCGACTTAGCAGCAGCAGCAACTAAATAGCATTTCAAAGAATAGTATGTTGATCATAAAATGTATCATCCAAACCAGGGTAGTTTTAAGAGACAAAGGAGCATCTGTGGAATGGAACATCAGGGCAATAGATTAAACAGGAATTGCATTGAACAAATAAGAACTTGAATCACTCTATACGTAACTCAAGACAAGTACATTTATGTAACTGGAAACCACGAGACATCGCCCAAGGAACACCATTCTAAAGGTGAGTTGGGTGTGCCTTGGTTTCAGTTCCCCTCAAAAGCAGACTTCAAAGCAAGGATTTTTTGGTGTGACTAGTTTACTGGAAGTTCAGGAGAGTGGGGAAGTGAGACAAGGAAAGAAAGACAGCCAATCAGAGTGTGCTGGACTCCCATGACTGTCTGGTGGTTAAGACTCCCAGCTTCCGATGCAGGGGCCATGGGTTCAATCCCTGGTCAGGGAACTAAGCTCCCACATGCCATGAGGTGCGGCCAAACAATAATTTAAAAAAAAATTTTAATGACTTATGGGAAGACATCAAATAAAAAAGTGTGTTCTCAAGGCAGCAACTGCTGAGGCCAACTGGAATGGGACCCCCTGAAGTGGTCAGAGAGATGTACCACCCACATTTCCCCTCAAGGACGGACTTGCAGTCCAGCTGCAGGCAGTGGGGTCTGCAGATCCCCCCCACCCCCAGCCCAGCCCCACTATTCAGGATCTGCCTTAGGAGAAAGAGCTGCCTCACTCAAGGCCATGCCCTTCCCAGAGAAGCCTGTACTGTTGACCAAGCAAGGCAAGGCTAGAAAGGCTGCCCATCTCCTCCAGCTGTGGGACACTCTGACGGGCAATCCTCACTCCAGAGTTTCCATTGGATTGGCAAAGTGTTGGTCTAGCTGGTGTTGCAACCAGACTTTTCCTTTCCTTTCAGAGGGGCTGATCACTAATAAGCATTTTTTATCCCAAACCGCATACAAGCATCTGCTTCCAGAGAAGCTAGCCCCAAACCATCCCTCAGGGAAACTCAGTGTATAGATTATGGTTTTTTTATTTTCTGTATCTTATGATATTTTGACACTTTGGGGGAACCTTTCAGACTTGAGTAGAAACTGCACCTACAGGGCCAGCTAGTTCCTAAGAGTGGTGGACCGCTTGCCTGGGACATGTCTAGTTATGAGCAGACCCCTTGATCTGGTGCCATGTCCCCATCCACCTGTTTAACTAACTCAAACACCAAGCCAATATTTCTTCTGCCCTAATCACCCCCAGAATCAGATGCCTATGCCCCAGAGCCTGCTTGAATTATTCATAGGTGCCCATCCTAAACTATTTACAGTCTCTTTTTCTGCAGAAGCTTAGGCTTTCCCCCTGTTACTGATTCTGTTTCCTGATCAAAATCTGATGCCTCCCTCAGTGGCCCTGAGTGGGATGCCATGTCCCTGTCTCTAGGGAATGTAAATAATAAACAGTTGTTCAATGGCCTTGGAGTCTTCATGTCATCACTCAGAGAATGCCTATAACACCTTTATTTATAACTGCCCAAATCTGAAAGCAAGCCAGATGTCCTTCAAGAGGTGAACAAGCGAATGAAAGTAGCCACTCTGAAAAGGCTAAATACTGTATGATTCCAACTACATGACATTCTGGAAGAGACAAAACTATAGTCAAAAGTAAAAGAGGGTGGTAGCAAAAAGAGACAGGAAGAAATGGGTGGTTGCCACACTTTGGGGGAGGGAGGGAGAGATGAATATGAAAAGCATAGAGAATCTTCAGGGCAGTGAAGCTACCTTGTTCACACAAGATATAGGACATTACATATTTTGTCAAAATGCATACCACTGTACAGAGCTTCCCAAATGGTTCAGTGGTA
This sequence comes from Antilocapra americana, assembly GCA_007570785.1. Classification (NCBI taxonomy): domain Eukaryota; kingdom Metazoa; phylum Chordata; class Mammalia; order Artiodactyla; family Antilocapridae; genus Antilocapra; species Antilocapra americana. Next base: position 5,911,211 of record ML663006.1, read on the forward strand.
AAGAATCTGTTATCAATGCAGGAGCTCAGGAGACTCGGGTTCACGATCCCTGGGTCAGGAAGATGCCCTGAAGGAGGAAATGGCAACCCATTCCAGTTCTTGCTGGGCTAATCCCATGGACAGAGGAGCCTGGTGGGCTACAATCCATGGGATCACAAAGAGTGGAACACAACTGAGCAACCAAGCACACATCCATGCGTGCACACATACCATGGTACAGAATCAAGAGTGGACCCTAATGTAAAATAGGGACTTCAGTTACTAACAATATATCAACATTGCTTCACTGATTGTGACAAATGTATCATACTGATGTAGATTTTATTAAAATGTTACTAAGAGGGGAAACTGGGGGCAGAAGAAACAAGTATATGGCAACTCTGCACTCTCTGCTCAATTTTCTGGAAACCTAAAAGTGTTTTAAAACCAAGCCGAAACAAAAAACTATGTGAAAAAAGAAAGATGGGGAGGAAAATGGATGGATGTCCCAGATAGATATATCTGGGCTCAGCCAGGACAGTGTGAAACTTAAACGTGTCAAAAAATAACAGGTAGAATTGTGTTCGCAGCCGCCGCCGCGCCGCCGTCACTCTCCAACGCCAGCGCCGCCTCTAGCTCGCCGAGCTCCAGACAAAGGAGAAGGGGGGTAAGTAAGGAGGTCTCTATACCACGGCTCGGCTCGTACAAAGCAGACTGCCCGCAAATCGACCGGTGGTAAAGCACCGAGGAAGCAACTCGCTACAAAAGCCGCTCGCAAGAGTGCGCCCTCTACTGGAGGGGTGAAGAAACCTCATCGTTACAGGCCTGGTACTGTGGCACTCCGTGAAATTAGACGTTATCAGAAGTCCACTGAACTTCTGATTCGCAAACTTCCCTTCCAGCGTCTGGTGCGGGAAATTGCTCAGGACTTCAAAACAGATCTGCGCTTCCAGAGTGCAGCTATTGGTGCTTTGCAGGAGGCAAGTGAGGCCTATCTGGTTGGCTTTTTTGAAGACACCAACCTGTGTGCTATCCATGCCAAACGTGTAACAATTATGCCAAAAGACATCCAGCTAGCACGCCGCATACGTGGAGAACGTGCTTAAGAATCCACTATGATGGGAAACATTTCATTCTTTAAAAAAAAAAAAAAAAATCTCTTCTTCCTGTTATTGGTAGTTCTTGAACGTTAGATATTTTTTTTCCATGGGGTCAAAAGGTACCTAAGTATATGACTGCAAGTGGAAAAATAGGGGACAGAAATCAGGTATTGGCAGTTTTTCCATTTTCATTTGTGTGTGAATTTTTAATATAAATGCAGGACATAAAGCATTAATGAAAGTCAAAATGTTTCAGTGAACAAGTTTCAGCAGTTCAACTTTATAACAATTATAAATAAACCTGTTAAATTTTTCTGGACAATGCCAGCATTTGGATTTTTTTAAAACAAGTAAATTTCTTATTGACTGCAACTAAATGGTGTTTGTAGCATTTTTATCATACGGTAGATCCCATCCATTCACTATATTTTTCTAACTGAGTTGTCCTACATGCAAGTACATGTTTTTAATGTTGTCTGTCTTCTGTGCTGTTCCTGTAAGTTTGCTATTAAAATACATTAAACTAAAAAAAAAAAAAAAACAGGTAAAAGCCACAAGATACCACTTCACACCCATTAGGGTGGCTATAATTAAACACACACAGAATGACAAGTGTTAGTGAGGAAGTGGAGAAACTGGAACTCTCATATATTTCCAGTGGAACATAAAACGGTGTAACCCCTTTGGAAAACAGGTGACTCTCATATGACCTAGCAATTCCCCTCCTGGTTAGTATACCCAAAGGGACTAAAAATGAGGACTTGAACAGATATGAGTATGTCAGTGTTCACTGCAATATTATCACAGTAGCCAAAAAAGTAGAAACAGCTAAATGTCTGTTCCTGGATAAATGGATAAACAGAATGTGGTGTACCCATATACCAATGGAACATTCTTCAGCCATGACAAAGGAAGTTTTGATACATGTTACAAAATGTATGATGAAATTTAAAATCATCCTGGTAAGTGAAAGCAGCCAGATGGGAAAGGTCACATACAGGGTATGACTTTCTTTATATGAAATATTGAGAATATGTAAATCCATGGAGACCGAATTTAGATTAGGGGTTGCCAGAAGCTAGGAAGAGGGGGAAATTGGGAGGGACTACTGAAGGACATAGGGTTCTTTCTGGGGTGATGGAAGAGTTCTGGAGTTAGATAGTGGTGATGGTTTCATAACACAGTGAACATATGGAACACCACTGGACGGTTCACTTTAAAGGATGAATTTTATGTTATGCAAATTATATCTTAATTTAAACACACATAAATAACACAAGCGCCAAACTATTTCTCGCTCCTCCTTTGCTAAGATCTACGCGAAAACAGAACTTCCTAGAAGTAACCTACTTATGGCTAATGCTGAGTGGCAAGAATTTGTTTTTCAAAGGCTAGATTTTTTTCATTTCTAGTTACTGCTTTATTAAATAAATCTATTGCACTTGCCACTTAAGGGGAAAATATTACAACAATAAAAAAAACCCACAAAAACCCAGATACCTTCATGCCTGTGACCCACCACCTAAACAATAATTTCTTTCTGATTCGTGGGATGTAAGGCAGTCACTCAATTTCCAGCATCTGAAATTCCTGGGGAACCCAGTTTCCAACATCACTGGTAATTCTTTTCTCAATAGGGGTGTTATTGAGAACAGTTTTCCAGGACACCTACAAGCAGAGATTAGGCTTATAAACAGGCTGCATTTGAACTACTATTGGGTGTTCTGAGATGCATGTAGCCTGCTGGGTATACATTTTAAAATGCCATCTCTGGAGCTATCTTTAGTCTTTGCCTCCCAGCTTGTGCTCATGAAAATAAGTACATCCACAAGACAGTGGTTTCAGGAGCAACTTTGATCTTATGAAACATAATTGCAGTGTGGTGGTAGATCTCTTCGTGATCTACAGGAACCCTTATGGATGAAGGTCCGCTGAGTTTCGTTCTTTCATTTAACAAATATTTACAGAGCACCTGCTATTAATATGTGCAGGCACTGTTCTAAGCACTGGGTTCAAGAAAGATGGGTCCAGAGAGTCCTCTGCCTCTGTACCTGCTTCTAGTCACAGAGTCGGTTTATAAACCAGCTGTATATCTCTGCATATCTTTGTTCTGTATTATTCTACAGAGCCATAATCAAATGCCTCCAATGTGCCCAGCACAGTGCTAGAGGCAGGTGAATGAGGCTCTGGTCCAAGAAGTTCACAGAAAGGGAAAAAAAATGGTCAATAAATAAAGGGAAAATGTCAAAACTTGCTAGTGTTTATTTATTTATGGGTTGCTGTGTTCCAAAAAAAGATTCAAGGCTGCTTACAAGGATACATAAAACCCAGCCAGATTGCATAAATTTTAAGTAGGAGAGAAGGGAGAAAAAGAAAAACAAGAGTGAGAAATGAAATGGGTCCAGAAATGAGGCAAACACAAAGATAAATATGAGAACCTCCTCTATGGTTGACGCCTGGTTGTAGTCCCTTGTGTAGTAGATGCTGCCGGGGCCCTGCCCAGAGTCTCTCAATACTCCGCTCTGTACACAAAAGGGTGCTCATTGCTACACTTGGGACTTTCTGAAGAAGGCTTTGTTCTGGTTGTGGAAGCACACCTGGTCAGCAAGCAGGATGGCCTGGAAGTGTGTCTCTAGAAACAGCCTCACCCAGTGATGGATGGGAGTTGGTAGATGAATATCCCAGCTTCCTCTCCTTCCACTGAGATAATGTGAGGCGTGTTCTCCACAGCCTCCCAGTGCCCCTGGGGAGGCTGAGATCCACTTGCCCATAGCAATAATTCATTTGCCACAAGACCTTTAATGGCCGTCTTCCTTTCTACGTCTCCCTTTCCATGTCTCCCTTTCCCTCTCCCCACACTGTTATTTCCTGGGATCATCTCCTAAATAAACCACCTGCCCTTGAATCTTTGTCTCAGAATGAACTTCTTGGGGAACCCAACAGAAGATAACTCAGCAGACCCTCATCTGCTATTTTTTGTAGAACTCCAGGTTCCTGCAAGTATCACTCCCAGACTCTCCTAGGATACCCAGGAAGGAGTTGCACATGCTCAGAAACAAGTCTAGTCATCTAAACTACCATGCTTGTAAATTTTTCTTCTTTTTTCTACTTTTCTGGACATGTCTGCATCAACCAGGCATGTTGATATTTCTGCTGCTTATGACTACCTCGGTTGACTGCCACTTTATCCAAGAGTCATCTCCACTTTACACCACTGGGTACCACCTTTTGTACCAGCTACTGTTGCCTCCTATTGGGTACCAACTAATTTTTTTCATAGAACTTGTCAGAATCTATGATTATCTTATTCAATAGTTTTCTGTCTCCTTTCACTGAAATATAACCTCCATGAGGACAGGCACCTTGTTTGGCTTTTTATCCTAAATACTCAGTACCAACCACAGTGCACCCAATATTCACCCAGTATGTTGATAAGTGAATGAATGTAAATAAGTGCTTATTTTCTGTTCTCAATAGCAGAAAGATGCATACTTTGGGTTTATCCAAAATTAATGGCACATCATTAAAATATGAATTAAAAAGCAGGGAGGCCAGCAAGCATCTCTTACTTTCCCTCAAGACATTTCCTAGTGACTCTGATTCTGTATGAGCATCAGTATCTGGCAGGAGAGAAAAAAAGCTTTATCCAATTCCCACAATTTAACCCATAATCAATTTCTGGTCCAAGTTAAAGTCTAAGGAAAGGTCAACAAAATTGATAAACATTAGTTTTAACTAAACTTTTCACACGACAGCAATATATATATATATATATATATAAAAATTCATGGTAGGTGCTCAAAAATAAAAAACAGTTGAAATTAATTTTAGTAGTACATTTGATTAAATTTAATGTTTCCAAAATGGTATCATATCAACATGTAATGAATATTTTTTAAAAAGATAAAGCAGATCTTTTACATCCTTATTTTTCCTACTAAGGCTTTGAAATCTGCTGTAAATATAATTTCATACTTACAGCATATCTCAGTTGGAATGATAAATTTGAATTGTAAATTATGGCTCTGGATTTAGATTTCAAAAGTTTAGAGCTGAAAAAGTTGATTCATATACCCAAGGAATTCCAAACATACTTAAGAGGTTTTCCAATAATGGAGTCAAGAATCAGTTTTAAAAGTTAACATGAAGATTGATGACTTTATGCTAAGTAAAAGAAACCGGACACAAAAGGTCACATATTATATGATTATTAAATCCATAGAAACAGAAAAACCAGTGGTTGCCAGGGGCTTGGGGCAGGGGAGAGTGAGGGTAATTGCTTAATAGGTACAGGGGTCTTTTGCAGGGTGATAAAAATGTTCTGGAATTAGATAGAGATGGTTGTTGCATGACATTGTGAATGTACCAAATGCAATGGAATCGTTCATTTTAAGATGTTTAACCTTGCATTGAGTTTCACCTTGATTTTTAAAAACTGAAATCAATCAAATTTGATTCAAGTTACAACTTAATTCCTCCATCACACTAACATGTACATCACAGTCCATGTACTCAACAGCCCTAGACCATGACACTGCACAACACACGACCAAACTACTCCTTTGCAGAGGCCTGAGCCTCTTAAATCATTGATTTCTGTTTTTACAGGACACGGCTTCCCTGCACTTAGAGGAAGCTTTCAAGGTGAAGTGTCCCAGTTTATTTAAACACCACCTGGCAGCCACTGAAGTGTCACGTTTCTGTTTCATGAGAGCCAGCCATGAATCGGATTGCTACTCTTCCACATGATTAGCACGTTTGGGCTGACAGATTGTTAAGGGCCGTCACCTTTTTGAGCATGCTGTGATTCTTTCCTAGTTTTTCTGAAGGGCATCAGGTAGCATGCAGAAGCTGGTGGTCTGTGATAATGGTTTCCAGCAGCCCTTGCCTCCAGGGAGATAGAGGGGAGCAAGGAGGAGATGAGTCACAGAGAGCAGGCACTGTGCCGGTCGTGACACACGTGAAAGGGGCAGTTTAGATGATGAAGGGCGTAAAGCCTTCAGAAACCTGAGGGTGACTCAGAAGACTCTGAAGGATCTGAGGAGTTCACCATGTCCATCCCAAATGAATACAAGCAACTTGCTCTTTTCTTTCAACTCCCCGGAGGTCCACAACCATTCCTGTTTTCTCATTGTGCTGAATCATACCTCTCTGATATTAAGATGTGTCCCTCCAAGTCTTTCTTATCAAAATCTCTCCTGTTAGTTTATCTTTTAAAGCTCCCAGTTAAGCTTGATATCATTCAGTGATGGCTGTTCCCTGAATATCAGGACCTTTACCTGGAAATATCTCCTTAGTATTTTCTCATTTAAAAAAAAATAAATTTTATATATATATATATTTAGCCTCACTGTGTGGCATACAGGATCTTAGTTCCCCAACCAGGGATTGAACCTATGCCCCCTGCAGTGCAAGGCGGGTTCTTAACCACTGGATCACCAGAGAAATCCTGTGTTTTCTCACTTTTGATGTTTCTACATTCCAGTATGATTATTCAGTTTTTAGATTGCCCAGACTTTTTCTTCTCTCTCTGTCTTCTTGCTACCTAGTGCTTTTTTCTTTCTTTCTTTCTCCTTTATTGTATTGAAGAGAAAAGTAAATAAAATTTTCACTGATCAGTTTTTTCTTGGCCAGTCCAGTAGTGGAAATATATTCAAATTCTATCTTTCTAATACTGAAGTGACAGCTATCACCATAAATCTATGCCTCTTATTTATTTATAACACTGTGGCCTCTTATTTTATATATATATATGTATATATATATATAAATAATTTATTTATAAGACTGTGGTTAGTTTCTTTCAATAGCAACAGCAACAACAATAAAATATATGCCATGGTGACACTTTCAGTCATGCTGCTGACAAAAGTGACAGCTTTCATGGATGTCTCAGAAGAAATGACAGATATTCCCCCAAAGAGTTGCTGTCCATTATACCCCTTCCAAGGTTAAACTTGGCTGAATGCAGTCTTATTCACAAAATTTTGATTGCAATGAATGGAAGTATCTAAAAAATAAAAACAGGGTTGAGAGAGAAGAGGAAGTTAATGAAAGGAGGCTGGGGATATTTTGTGGCATCAAAATAGGAGCTGAACATGGGACTTCCTTGGTGGTCCAGTGATTAAGTATCCACATTCTATTGCAGGGGGTGTGGTTTCAATCCCTGATCAGGACGAAGATCCCACATTGCCAGGGGGCAACTAAGCCTGTGTGCTGCAATGAAGACCCAGCACAGCCAACAAAAAAAGGAAAGATAATGGCAAAACTATTTTTAAAAAAGAACTAAACACCTAAGGCTTAGAAAAAGAAGAAACTAAGGATGAGTTTTGAGAATTCAGTAGCAGCTCACAAACTTTTTCTCCAGAGCACTGCCATCAACATCACTTTGTTCCAGGTCTCCTCCTACCTCTTTCTTCTCTCTTTCCAATTTCAGATTCTTGGGAGAGAGCCCAGGGTAGGTCAGGTGACCTTGAAGATACTTAGTACAAGTGAAAGAGGAAACTAATGTTCGAAAGGATGAGCTCAAATGAGATAACACACATAGGTAAACTATGTTTTCCAAAGATGACCAGAGCCACATCTCCCATCCCACACACTCTTCTGCAATGTGACCTTGCCACTCCCTCATCAAGAGGTTTTCGAATTTGGGTTGCCTTAATGGCTCACCTGTAACCAATGCAAAAAGACAACAGGGACAAACATGACAACACTCCTTGTGCCCCATCATTAGTGTTGACAGACAAAGTACAGGACACATGGTCAGCTTTGAATTGCAGATACCCAACAAATAATTTTCAGATAAACAGTGAATATGTACAAATGGAACATACTTATTAACAAAAATGGTTGTTTATCTGAAGTTCAAAATTAACTGGGATTACTATGTGCTAATTCTGGCAATCTTATCCAGCTTCTATTCTCCCTTTTAGAAATAAGAACATCCCACCCCAGGAGTTTCAGCCCAGCTAGAGACTGTTTCCATGCCTCCCTTGCACTAGGAGTGGTCATGTGAGTGGCTCTTATCAGTAGAATGAATGGAAGCAAATATATGCCGCTTCAGCCCACAAACTTTCTCCCTTTCTCTCCTTCCCTCAGGTTCAAATGCTGATGCAGGGTGCTGGAGAGTTGGCTTGCACTGTGTAGATAAAGATAGTACTCAGCTGGTACAGCAGAGCTACAACACAGAAGGAACCTGGGGCCCCTTTCAGTGTCCTTAGACCAACTCCTACCTAAGGCTTCCCAGGTGGCGCTAGTGGTAAAGATTCTGCCTGACAATGCTGGAGACATAAGAGATGTAGGTTCAATCCCTAGGTCGGGAACATCTGCTAGAAGATGGCATGGCAACCCACTCCAGGGTTCTTGCCTGGAGAATCCCGTGGATAAAGGACCGTGGTGGGCTACATTCCATAGGGTTGCAAAGAGTCAGACATGACTGAAGTGACTGAGCACAGCACAGCATAACTCCTACCTGTCTGTGGACAAGAGCGTGAGAAAGAAGGAAAAGTCTAACTTGATTAAACTTTTGGGGTTTGTTATAATAGCTCATTCATGAAATAATAGAGCTGGGATTACTGCACTGGACCTGAAGGGCTTTCCAGTTCCTGCCTGCAATCTAATCATTGGGAAACCCAACAAGATCCAGTTTCCATACATTTAGGAAGGCTGAGTTGTGTGCTTTTACTGGATTCCCATGAGTCCTGGCAGCCTTTTGGGATCTCTGCCTTCCTCATTTCCATTCATATGTTCATAGTAATAAGAGACCATCTGTTTCTTGATACCAAATCTCCTAGGAAAATTTCTCCCCTTTGATTCTGCAATTTTCATTTATATGTGTCATTTCTGTCTTCCTTGATAAATGTGGGCTCCATGAGAACAAGGATCATCATCCCTCTGTCCACTGCTGTTTCCTCAGTACTTAATGTGGCACCCATCCCAGAGGAGATGCTCAATAGAAGATGGATGGATAAAAAAACTAGACTGTGGTTTATAGGAAGGAAGACTTTATGGAATTTTCCCCTCAAGCTCTGAATTCCTTCTGTCTTGACATTCTCTGTGTCATTGTGACATTTGAGTAGGTCACATTCCCTTTTTTATCTCCAATTGTAGAGGCTTGCCTCAACCGAAGTGTTAAGTCAGGAGAGTATGCCTTTAGGACCTTTCTGTTTAGTGTTTTCTATGATCTTATCACCTTCTTCCTAAGCACCCAGGGGCCTGATATTATGGACCTTCCCCTTTATTATAATGAAAGATTCCTTTCTTTCATTCCTCTAGAAAAGAGACTGAGTCCAGGATTAAAGGACTAACATCTTATTTAGCAAGTAAAAGCCTACAGAGGTGAAGATGTGGGGTGGGGGGGAAGAAAGAGAGAAAGAGGAGGTGAGGAAAGATGCAAAGCAATGTGATGCATTTCCACTGTTTGCTTGACAGTCTTTTCAAAGAAGCCAAAGGAGAGACCACAGCTAAGAGTGGGTCTGCAAAGGGGAGGAAAGAGATGGGTCATATCTGGTCAGCTCTCTCTCATCTCCCACTTTCTAGTGGTCAAGACCCATTGGTTGGGAAACTAACTTCCCTTCACTTCTTGGTTATGTCACCTGGCAACTTGCAGCCACCTAGGCTGAAAAATTCCCATGGCATGGTATTGCATCAAGACCAGAAGTGGAAAGACAAGTCACTGTGGATGGGGAGCTGGTCAGGAGAGAAGAAAGAAGACAGCAATTGAGGAATCTGGAAAGTTTTATAAAGTGCAAATCCGGAGACTTCTCTGGTGGTTCAGTGGCTGAGATGCTGCGCTCCCAGTGCCGGGGCCTTGGGTTCAACTCCTGGACAGGGAACTAGAGTCCACATGCTGAAACTAAAAGATCCAAACTGCAACTAAGACCAGTGCAGTCAAATAAATAAATAAAATTTTAAAGTATTTTTAAGAGATAAAGTGTAAATCCCTTGCATAACTCATGTCTACTCATGTCCTTTCATAGGATAACATTGGGCCACCACTGGGTCTGTAAGAACCACATTGCACTTACTCTTTCCCAAAGAAGGGGGAAACAATTTCAGTCAGTTATAGAGCTTGTTTCAGGGAGGTGGCAGTCACTAATTCCAGGAAGGTGAAGACAAAGCCTCAGTAACATAACCTACAGTCTCTGCAGAAGGAATAATGCCCCATCTCCCAAAGATATCCATGCCCTAAGCCCTAGAACCTGTCAATAGTTATCTTACAAGGCAAAAGAGGTTTTGCATGTGATAAAGTTGAGCACAGCCTGGATTATCTAATCACATGAACTCCTGAAATCAGAGAACCTGTCCCAGCTGTGGTTAAAGAGAAACACAACAGCAGAAAATGAGAGTGATGCTACATTGCTGGCTCTACAGTGGGGAAAGGGGGCCACCAGCCAACGAATGTGGGTGATCTTAGGTGAGGCTGATCCGTAAGGACCTGACATCCGGAGCCCATCTGCTTGTTGAGTGCACTCTTCACAGCTGGGCAGCAAGTTCTTCCTTGAAGAGGGACTGGAATGGGACATCTCTCTGTCTACCAGAGTCCACCTCTTGCTCTGCTGGGATTCCGTCTTCATGTACTCTCCTCCATGGCCCCGTGGTTCTCTTTCTGAGTGAGAACTCGGGAAAAGGAATTAGTTGCTGAGCCATTAGTCCCTGCTGCTGTAGTTGACTACGACTGACACTCCTTCACTTCCTCCTCCACTACCCAGGCTGGAGTTACCTCCACCCTGGCTACCACCTCAGCAGGCTTTGGTGTCTTAGCTGGTGGTGTGATTCAGACCCTTATCGCTAGAGCTTGGCAGTCAGGAAGTTTACTAAAGAAGGCTCTCAGCATCAACACCCAGGGTTTGGGGGGAAAGGAAGGAAGTGAGAATGGATGCAGAGAAAAGTTGTGATGCTGCAGTCCCAGCAGATTCCAGCTGACCTCACAGGGAGCTCCACGGCTCAGCTCACTCTTCAGAGAGCCACCCCTACCTGGGGCCAAGAAGACGGGGCCTTTTCTGCTCCTGCCTTGACCTCTGCTTGAATGGGAACTGCCCCGGGAAAGTGGTGTGACATCGGGTAGGATGGCTTTCTCCTGCAGAGGGCGATGCCCACAAAAGGCTGGCAGCTGAGGGCTGGTAACTGGAGGGTGTAGTTGCAGCAAGTGGCCATCAGTCCTGAAGGGGAAAGGGGAGGTGCCAACCGTGATAGCTTCATTTGTGTCCAGGGCCCAAAGCTTGTCTCTTCCTATCACAGTCTCAAACTTGGCATCAGAGTTGTTTCTCACTGACTCCTCTCTCCAGGATTTGTTATCATAGTAAAAATATCCATAACAGAAAATTTACCATCTTAACTATTTTTAAGTGTACATTCAGTATTGTCAAGTATATTCCCAGTACTGTGCAACCGATCTCCAGAACTTTTTCATCTTGCAAGGCAAACTCAATAGCCAACCAGGAAGAAACTCTCCTTCTTCCTCCTCCCCAGACCCTGGAAACTCAACTGCCATTCAGCTTTCTGTCTCTAGAAATATGATCATTCTAAGTACCTTACATAAGAGCCTTTTTGAGACTGGCCTATTTCACTTAGCATAATGCCCTCAAGATTCATCCATGTTGAAGCAAAAAACTAAACTTCCTTCCTTGGTAAGGCAGAATAATACTCCATTATGTGTATATACCATGTTTGGTTTAACCATTCATCCATCAATAGATACGTAGATTGCTTCCACTTTTTGGCTATTGTGAATCATACCTGGATATACAGATAGCTCTTCAAGATCCTACTTTAAATTCTTTTGGATACAAAGCAAGATCTAAGATGTTTTTGTCAAAGACATTTTTAATCTCTCATGGCCTTAACTCCTTCTAGACCAAGACAGAGGTGAGGGTGAACCACCTACTATTTTCCTAGGGAGGCAAATTTTATAAATCAGAGCACCTCCAAGGTTAGTTCATCACAAGCAGGATTTTGAGAAAACAGCCTCTCTGATGAAAGAAAATAAGGTTAAGAGGCAGGAACAGAGCCAGCTCATTACCATGCTGAACTGGTGAGGATGTCCTTGTGATGAGGAGGGGAGAGCAGGGGCTGACCAGGGAGAGGTAGATACTGTTGAGGCGGGGGTGCTCAGGGGAGGTTGGATGAAGTTAAAAAAATCTTTTTGCCCAGGAACCTATCAGTACATCATTTTGTTGGCCTGATTATTTCAGGCTAAGCAATACCTGAGATTTCAAACAGCAAAAAGGACAAGTACATTTTTTAATAAATTATTAAAAATAACTCAAGCTTCTCATCTCAGACCTATAAATTTGGATGAGCACATACACTCAGAGTTTATTTCCTCTGTTTTCATTAAAGTTAAATCCAATCTGCACAACTCAAGTCAGAAGTTAAAAGCAGCATCAGATATCTTTTGCGGTTTTCTTCACCCCAGGTAGCCAGCTAAAATGAGAAAGTGATAAAAGAAAACTTAAAATTCATAGTTCATTTTCTTAAGAAAATTCTCTATGCTGAAACACACCCACTCAGAGCTGTGTGCAAGTAGATAATTGATACAATACATTAATGGCAAAAATCATATGTACGCTTCCTAAAATAAGTGGAACTGTTCCACGGTGGTTGGGAAGGAGGCTTAAAAAATAAATAACAGTAAGAACTGCCTACCACAAAAGACTCATTTTAAATCATTTGAAATAATACCTGTTGACTATGCTAGACATCCCAAGAGTGTGCTCTGAAAAGACCAATCAAACCTAAAAGTTACATTGTTATGGTGCAATGTTTAGTGAGTTTTGGATAAAGTTGGTAATTTTATCCTCTTGGGACATACCCATCTTTATGAGAGCAGTTATATGTGATACTGTATATGCTCTCAGTTATATATTAATACAATGATTCTATATCTTAAATAACTTCCCATGTCATTTCAAGGAGAAAAAAAAATGGCCAAAAAAAATCCAGCACCTCCCTGACTTTTCTTCATAATTCTTCTTTTAATTGGCAGAAACACGAACAAATCTAAAACCCCCCTTTCCCTTATTCCTTTTAGCAAGATGAGGTTGTCTATAATTTCCCAAAGAAGCTTCACTAGAAAACACAGAAAGTACCAAAAAACAAGAAAAGAAAAAAGCCAAGTTGAGAAATACAGATTCCGATTCTATAAAAACTTACTGAGACAGCTAGTTCTGATCTGACACCCTGATCAAACAATTTTCATGCTTAAATTTTCCATTCTTTCTCCTCTGGCTTCTTCCTCTCTCTCCTATATTTGCACCCACCCAAAAAAGGGGTCCAGTTACTCAAAACTTCAAGGGAAAAGTGAATGGAAGGTAAATGAGGTTAGTGACCCAAATCTTTGTGAACAATGGACTTTCCACTCTTCTCTAGGTGGCTTTGACACAGAAGGGTGTTCCATCACCTGAAAACAGTCACAAATTCATTTCTTAGAGTAACAGTCTGTAATTACACCTAATTTGTATTATCTATTCCACAAGAATGTAATGAGCTGCCTTAACCCAACTTCAGTCCTGGAGACTTAGTCTTAGCTCTAAAGTCAAATTCCGATTATGGAAAAGAAAAGTAATTTTTATCATGGAAGTCATAGCTGTCTTTGATATAAAATGGTATCCTTCTCTTTTTACTGTCAAAACTGTCCACAGCTGAAGCAAATCATCCTGATCTATCTGTAGACATCTTAAAGAAGTCCAGTTACCATAATAACCTAAGTGTTAAATTAAGGGCAAGAAATTTCTGGAAATGTCACAAGTTGACATATATGACCAACATAGTGGGTTTAGGTTTAGTTTAGGTCAGCACACACTAACTTCTGTTTTTATGGTTAATAGAATAGAGTAGACTAATAAGTGCCGAAGAATTGATACTTTTGAACTGTGGTGTTGGAGAAGACTCTAAAGAGTCCCTTGGACGGCAAAGAGATCAAACTAGTCCATCCTAAAGGAAATCGGTCCTGAATATTCTTTGAAAGGACTGATGCTGAAGCTGAAACTCCAATAGTTTGGCCACCTGATGTGAAGAACTAACTTACTGGAAAAGACCCTGATGCTGGGAAAGATTGAAGGCAGGAGGAGAAGGTGACGACAGAGGATGAGATGGTCAGATGGCATCACTAAGTCAATGGACATGACTTTTGGGTAAGTTCTGGGAGTTGGTGGTGGGCAGGGAAGCCTGGTGTGCTGCAACCCATGGGGTTGCAAAAATTGGATACAACTGAGTGACTCAACTGAATAAAATAGAAGAGACAAATAAACGCACATTTGTGTATGATTTATTCGTCTTTGGATGTTCACCATGGCCACCTCCAAGCCATCTTAGCCCACCTACCCAGTTTTTCAAAGCATTGCAGAGTCTGTAAACTCAGTAAATGATCCCAGAGTCAGGCAATCAGCATTTTCTGAAAGTTTTCTTTGATACTTAAATAAAATCCTCAGTGCAGTTAGCAGGCAATTGATCCCCACTATGATGGTTAATTTTATGCATCAACTTGACTGGGGTGAGATGCTCAGGTAGCTTGTGAAACACAGTTTCTGGGTGTGTCTGTTAGGTGTTTCTGGAAGAGACTAGCCATTTGAATCAATAGACTGATAGAGAAGTTTGTTCTCATCAGTGAAAGCAGGCATCATCCAATCCACTGACAGCCTGAATGGAATAAAAAGGCAGAGTAAGGTTCTATTTAGTTTTTTTCACTTGAGCAGCTGGAACACTGACCTTTTTTTTCTTTTTTCTTTTTGTGGCTACATCATGCACTCCAACCAGGGATCGAACCCATGCCTACCTGCAGTGGAAGTGCAGAGTCTTAACCACTGGACTGCTAGGAAAGTCCAGGCTCTTAGACTTGGAATGAGACTTACACCAGCAGCTCTCCTAATTCATGGGCCTTTAGACTTGGACTGAATTACCCCACCAGCTTTCCTGGTTTGCCAGCTTGCAGACAGTGGCTCGTGGAACTTCTCAAGGCTCCACATTCATGTTAGCCAGTGCCTATAAAAAAAATCTTCATATCCCTGGCTAAATAATTTTATTCATTCATATTTTTCTTTGTTAGTTCTATTTACTAATTGTTTGACCATATTTTGTGATTCTCTGAACCATCTGCTGGTGTTGGTTGCATCCTGACTTAGAAAGCAGCAATGTGAATGGTGGCTAGTCCATCTCTTTGCTTCAGGTCCCCTGGATCAGGACTAGTTTGCTCCACAAGAAGCAATGTCTGTCCTAGGCTCAGACCAGCTCTAATTCATGGTATTCTTCTGCACCTGCCTCCAAACTAAATTATACTTACTATTGTGCAGCTCACCTCTACCTGGAAGCTCCTATTTTAGCCCAAGAATTTCCCGAGTCTCACCCACAGTCCTTCAAATCTCATAGAACCCCTGGCAAATTAGAAGTCTGATTTGTCAGCACATCAAGATCAGGTCCATATTTTAGAATTGGACTTAAATTAATTAAGATTACTAAATCCAGTATTTAAAGCCAGGACACCAAAGTATTGATTTATGATGAGAAATGTAAGCTGTCAAACACCATAATGCTGAGATTCACATAACTAAAAGCATTTTTCCTTTATAGGCAGAGAAGCCAAATTGAAATCAGAACACAGATTAAGGAGTTTATAATTAGAACAAAGAGAATTAGATGCATGAGCTAAAGGAGCATCCCTCGGTTTAGAAATATTTTGCCCTTTCTTGCCAATGAGTCAGTAATACTAGAAGTCCCTTGCTGAGCCATATTTGAATAGGACTCTTGATATTTACCCCTTCGATGCTCCTTTTTCTAGCTCTTCAAATAGACAAACTTCTCTTCTGATGGACAAAATTTTTTGAAATTGTGTTAAAAAACCCATAAATTCAAGACTTGCTCTGGCTTAGGGATAACTGTGTCTCTCTATTCTGTTACATTGTATATTTATTTTATAGATCTCTTTTGTACCACCAAATAAGTCTTATTTATAAACTTCACAGACCAGCATAGTCATTATACAAGGCAAGTCCTCAGTTTGTTGAAAGGAGAGTGAAGGAATGAATGAATAAGCATATTTCAATGACAGATAACTTTAAAATAGCTCTCCCATCACTGCGAAAAACAGAATGGCAGTTTCTCAGGAAATTAAAAATAGGATTACCATAAGATCTGGCAGTTCCACTTCTGGGTACATACTCAAAAGAATTAAAAGCAGGGACTCAAACAGAAATTTGACCACTCATGTCCATAGCAGTATTATTCACAATAGCCAAAATGTGGAAGCAACCCAAACTTTCATCAGCTGATGAATAACTAAACAAAATGTGATGTATACCTGCAGTGGAATATTATTTGGTCTTTAAAAAGAAGGAAATTCTGGTACATATACACAATGGAATATTACTCAGCATTAAAAAAAATTCATTTGAATCAGTTCTACTCAGGTGGGCGGAACTGGAGCCTATTATCCAGAGTGAAGTAAGCCAGAAGGAAAAACAACAATACAGTATACTAACGCATATATATGGAATTTAGAAAGATGGTAATGAGAACCCTGCATGCGAGACAGCAAAAGGAATGCAGATGTATAGAACAGACTCGTGGACTCTGTGGATGAGGGCAAGGGTGGGATGATATGGGAGAATGGCATTGAAACATGTTAATTATCATATGTGAAATCAATCGCCAGCCCAGGGTTGATGCTCGGGGCTGGTGCACCAAGATGTCCCATGGGGAGGGCATCGGGAGGGAGGAGGGAGGGGGGTTCTGGAGGGGGAGCATATGTAAACCCGTGGCGGATTCATGTCATTGTATGGCAAAACCAACACAATAAAGTAAAGAAAATTAAAAAAAAAAAGATTAATTCAATAAAATTTTGCTATGACATGTCAAAAAAAAATAAAAACAAGGAAATTCTGACACTGCTGTGATATGTATTAAGCTTAAAGACATTATGCTAAGTGAAAGAAGCCAGTCACAAAAGGATGTATACTATATGATTGCATAAATTACGTTGAATAGTCAAATTCACAAGAGACAGAGGTATAACGGGAGTTACCAGGGGCTGCGGACAGAGGGATTAGGAGTTAGTTTTTAATGGGTACAGAATTTTAGTTTTACAAAAAGAGTTCTATAGTTAGATGGTGGTAAGTGTTGCCCAACAATATGATGTACTTAATGCCTCTGAACTATACACTTAAAATGGTTAAAATGGTAAATGTTATGTGAATTTTACCACAACTGAAAAATAATGGCTCATCTATGCTGACTCATGGCTTATGTTTTTAAACCTGAGTTCTGTCTCCACAAAACCAATATATAAGTTCTATTTCACTCTGTTTGGGGCTCCCCTTGTGCAACACAAAATACAGCATTTCAAAGTAAAACTATAAACCATATTGTCACTCTTGTCAAATTAAAAGAACAGACTTTTAATCAAAAAGATAAACACATTATTTGTGGTAGATAAGACAATTTGATATTGGGTTAACATCAACTTAGACAATATTACACTTATTTTTTAAGATCTGCAAGAAGCAAATGCATGAGCTGAATGCAATTGAACAAAATCATTGTAGGATTAGCAGTTTTCTGACCCACTTAATAAAAAAGAAGAGCTGAATCACTCAGTTGAGACCCCAGGGAAATGTAGATTTATGCCTTTGAAATATTGCTTGGCTTTTCTTCAGTTAAATTCAGTTCTGTGACCAGTTTTTGAGTCCTTGCCATCTTCTTTTCTTTCAACTGGTTGATTTCCTACGCCTTCTGGAACACAAGCCTTTGCAAATCCTTGATTTTTGTAAATGCAAATGTACAATAAAACCCCAGACAGCTTTCCTCTATGTAATTATTTTCTAAACCCATCAGGAGGGCTGCTTCTCTCCCTAATCCTTTCCTTTATTAGACTGGGGCTGAACGGGTGGGGTGAGTTGTCAGGAAGAGAAGTCCAATGCTCTTTGCTTGCACGTGGGAATGAGGGAAGATGGGGAAAGTGATCACTCCCCCTGTGGCCACAGGGGCCCTTAAAAGAGAGGTGCTTCCATTCCCCCAGGCGTGGAACCATGGTCAGCTGTTTCCTGTCTCCTGGCCTCGATTAATGCTCTTCCAAACAAGCGAACCACCTTTGTCCTCTAGTCAGGTACTCAAGCCCTTCTCTTCCGTCCAGTGCAGCTTCCTTTAGGAACATTTCTTTCATATGAAGAAACTCTTCATTTTCAAGCCAAGTGATAGGATTCTTGACCAATATCTCATCAACAGTTCGCTCTTAGAATTGCTATGTTTACCCTGATTAGATGCTTGTCTTAGTTCCCTGTACAGGCCAGATGTCCTGGGCAATGGCCAAATCAAAGGGCCTAATTGTGTGATTCGCTCTCTTTTTTCCGGCTTTTTGTTTCTGGCAATGGCACCATCATTCTGTTGCCCAGATTAGTAACCTCAGAGGCATCCCTGCATCCTCCTTTCCCCTCACTGCCGCTCCCCAATCAGTCTCCAAATCCTAGGAATTCTGTTTTTTCAACTTCTCAGACATATTTACTCAGTTTCCATTATCTCTTTCGTCTAGACCAGCAGTCCCCAACCTTTTTGGCACTAGGGACCAGTGTCGTGGAAGGCAATTTTCCCACAGACTGGGGGGTAGGGGATGGTTTGAGGACGATTTAAGTGTATTACATTTATTGTTCACTTTATTTTGCTTGCTTGCCCTCTGCTCACTTTCTGCTGTGACGCCTGGTTCCTAACAGGACATAGATGGGTACCCTAATGGGATCCCTGATCT
The DNA here is from genome assembly GCA_007570785.1 of Antilocapra americana. NCBI lineage: Eukaryota > Metazoa > Chordata > Mammalia > Artiodactyla > Antilocapridae > Antilocapra > Antilocapra americana. Next base: position 5,930,021 of record ML663006.1, read on the forward strand.
AGACTCTTCCAGCAGCATCATAACTGGCCTCCCTGATTCCCAGCTCCCACTGTGAGCTCATCCTTCAGAGCCAGATGCATCTTTCTGAACTACAGCTTTATTTAGATCACGATTTAAAAAAATCTCTGATGGCTCCCCATTGATTTAAGGCTATCATAGGTGGAAAGACCACAGGTTTTAGAAGTAATCTGATCTCTGTTCAAATACTAACTCTGCCCTTTACTAGTTGCAGGCTTTAGGGTAAGACCCTGATCCTCTCAGAACCTCAGTTTCCACATCTATAAACTGGCAGTCATAACCCATCTGGAAAAATTATTAAACGGTTTAAGCAAGTTAACATAAACCAGTCCTTTGACTGCCCATGTTGTTGTTGTCAAATTGCTCAGTCGTGTCTGACTCTTTGTGACCCCATGGACTGCAGCATGCCAGGCTTCCCTGTCCTTCACCATTTCCTGGAGCTTGCTCAAACTCATGTCCATTGTGTCAGTGATGCCATCCAACCATCTCATCCTCTGTCATCCCCTTCTTCTGCCTTCACTTTTTTCCAGCATCAGGGTCTTTTCAATGAGTCGGCTCTTCACATCAGGTGGGCAGAGTACGGAGCTTCAGCCTCTGCATGACACTCTCCAGTGAATATTCAGGATTGATTTCCTTTAGGACCAACTGGTTTGATCTCCTTGCAGCCCAAGGGACTCTCAGAGTCTTCTGCAACACCACAGTTCAAAAGATGCTTGCTCCTTGGAAGAAAAGCTGTGACAAACCTAGACAGCATATTGAAAAGCAGAGACATCACTTTGCCGACAAAGGTCCATATAGTCAAAGCTATGGTTTTTCCAGTAGTCATGTATGCATATGAGTGTTGGACCATAAAGAAGGCTGAGTGCTGAAGAATTGATGCTTTTGGCTGCGCATAGTAGGTATTCAATAAATGGCATCTTTCCTTCTTCTGCAAGTCCATGCCAAACTATCTTTACTTTCACAATTTTATTCTCCTTCCTTGATTGTTTTCCAAACACAACTTCCCGCCCTCTGTGTCTTTGGAGAAGCTGTTCTCTCTACTTGCCTTCCATCTTTGCCTAGGAATCCCCAATGCCCTGTAAGAGCAAAAGCCATGTCATAAAGTGTTCCTTGATCAATTCTGTCAAGCATTGTCAATGGCATAACAAGGGGGAAAGTGAGAATATGTTGTCCTTGGCAGTATTTAGAACTGTCAGCTCAGAGTGATAATGAAAAGCACACAGACTTTTTGTTACTTTTTAATTGAAATACAGTTGTTTAAGCACCTAGACTTTTAGTTTTATGCCACTATATCTAATATCTCCCTTCTCTTAATTCCAGAAAAACACACGGCATAATTTACCAGGTATTTAATGTACTGTTTAATATGTCAATATGGTTATAATTATAGTGTTTTCTGTTCATGTTTTCTGTTTACTTATTAAATTATAAACTTTTTGAGGGCAAGTATCATAATATATATACCCTTATTTCCCCTATATAATAGCCATCACTATGATTTCTTTTCTTTTTTTTTTACTATGATTTCTTGCAACAAATGTTCTGGATAAATTAAGAGGTTAGCGAAGTGAAAGTCACTCAGTCGTGTCTGACTCTTTGTGACCCCATGGACTATACAGTGGAGTGGGTAGTCTTTCCTTTCTCCTGAGGATCTTCCCAACCCAGGGATCAAACCCAAGTCTCCCTCATTGCAGGCAGATTCTTCACCAGCTGAGCCACAAGGGAGGCCCAAGAATACTGGAATGGGTAGCCTATTCCTTCTCTAGTTGATCTTCCCAACCCAGGAATTGAACTGGAGTCTCCTGCATTTACCAACTGAGCCATCAGGGAAGCCCAAATTAAGAAGTTAATACCAAGTTAATATGTGACACATCTAGCATTCTGAGGCCTAACATCTTGAGTGAGCACTGACTGCATGCCAGGCAGTGTGCTCAGTGCTTTATATACATCATTCATTACTTCTTTTTAATATTTATTTGTCTGCACCAGGTGGTATTTGCAACAGGTGGAATCTTTAGTGGAATCTTGATTGCAGCACAGGGATCTAGGTCCCTGACCAGGGATAGAACCAGCCCCCTGCCTTGGGAAGCAAATTCTTAACCACTGGACTATCAGGGAAGTCCCACATCATTCATTATTAAATTATATCAAATTCCTACTATACTGTATGCATTGTGTTAGGCCTTAAGAATGCATTAGTGAACAAAATTAATTACTTACACAATGCCTGGTCAGAGAGATTAACTAACTTACTCAGGGTTAATTAACTAGTCACTGAGGGAGCCTCAACTTGAAACTGGTTTACCCTAGAAACTATATGGTCAATCACTCTATTACATTTCCTCTGATGTGAGCTATAGTGAAGCCATGGGAGACTGGTGATTGCCCAGTTTGACCATATTCTTTTTTTAAAAAAATTTTAATTGGAGGCTAATTACTTTACAATATTGTAGTGGTTTTGTCATACATTGACGTGAATCAGCCATAGGTGTACATCCTGAATCCCCCTCCCACCTCCCTCCCCATCCCATCCCTCAGATTGTCCCAGTGTACTGGTTTTGAGCGCCCTATTTCATGCATCAAACTTGGATTGGTGATCTATTTCACATATGGTAATATCCATGTTTCAATGCTATTCTCTCAAATCATTCCATCCTCACCTTCCTGCACAGAGTCCAAAAGTCTGTTCTTTATATCTGTGTCTCTTTTGCTGTCTCACTTATAGGGTCATTGTTACCATCTTTCTAAATTCCATATATATGTGTTAATGTACTGTATTGGTGTTTTTCTTTCTGATTTACTTCACTCTGTATAATAGGCTCCAGTTTTATCCACCTCATTAGAACTAATTCAAATGTGTTCTTTTTAATAGCTGAGTAATATTCCATTGTGTATATGTACTACAACTTTCTCATCCATTCGTCTGCTGATGGACATCTAGGTTGCCTCCATGTCCTATTGCAAACAGTGCTATGATGAACACTGGGGTACACATTTGACCACACTCTTTTACACAGGCAGTGATGGAAATCTTCTCAAGGATAGGAATTTGTGTTTTCCTAAATCCTAAATGGCTCTTACGATGTTAATTCTAAATCCATACCAACTTCTGATGAATACTTAATAAATACTCACCAGCCAATGACCTTGATAACTATACAATTTATTAGGCTTCTTTACAACTTGAGAATTAAAAAAAATTAATTCTCTCATAAAAAATTTAATCACCAGTAGGAGCTTATTTCTCCCAGACACTATCAGGGATAAATTAAATTATCAATATTAACTGGTGTGTTATTCCATCTATCTTTCCAGAACACTTAACACGCCCACATATACACCCATAACTACACTGTGCAACACATGTAGTTACACCTTGACTCTTCAGAAAATGACGAGTCCTCCTATCACAGAAGGACACCAAGAAGCCCCTATAGGCTTTTTACTGAGAGCAGGAAATGTAATAGTAGCAATGACAACACAGAATATGAAAAATAGGTTAAAGGCATTTTACCTAACCACCAGCAAGTTTTCAGGTGTCCTGGAAACTGGATGATATTCTACTTTCTCAATCAGTTTACTCTGGAATTAACAAAGAAACATAAAGAAAAAATGGGGGAGATTCATTTAAGAAACCAGTGCTACCATGTATAAAATAGATAACTAGTGGAAACCTGCTATAATGCACAGGGAGCTCAATTTGGTGCTCTGTGATGACCTAGAGGGGTGATATGGGCATGGGATGGGAGGAAGGTCCAAGAGGGAGTGTATCTATGTATACATACAGCTGATTCACTTTGTTGTACAGCAGAGACTAACACAACACTGTAAAGCAATTATAATCCAGTTTGAAAAAAACAGTGTTACTATGATCAGTTATCAGTAGATATAAATAACTCGCCTGCCAACAGATTAAATAAGAGTGTGATGCAGAAAGAACAAGACAAAACAAATGTTTGGCAAATTCTTGAAATAATAAAACTAGGAAATGTCTAAAAATAGCATCAGATGAATGATGTACGTACAAAACACATCAGTAGTGAGTTTAGGGCCAAGATCATTGAAAAGAAGCAGGAAAATGTGAACACAGAAAATTGAATCACAAATCTTTCTAGATTTGGGCATTGGAAGAACCAAAAATAGCCAACTTTTGAACATAAATTTAGCAGTTGTTTTCTGATGAGTTTGAACAGTGGAGACCGCCAAATCACTCAGAGAGGGAGTGGGAAGGAGGGAGTGATTTAGTCAATGTTGGAAGCCAGTCAGCCTGAAACAGAAGGGTTTTGTTGTTGTTGTTATCTATTTGTTTGTTTGCATAAGTGGTATATGCCTTTTTTATGAGCTGGCTTCCAGATGGGAATTCCTTAGAGCAAGTATCCTTGGACTCACATCACAGCTTCTCTTGTGTATAATCCCATTCATATATTTCTCAGGCAACAAATCCCATTGTCAGGTTGTAGAAGCCTATTGTTTTACATCAGGGTGTCTCAACCTTGGCACTACTGGCATTTAGGGACAGATAATTCTTGTTGTGGGAGGTTGTGCTATGCATTGTAGAGTATTTAACAGCATCTCTGACCTCTACCACTTAGATGCCCATAGCAACCCCAGTTGTGAAAACCCAAAATATCTCCAGATATTGCCCAATGTCCTCACGGGGCAAAAATCAGCATCAGTTGAGAACTGCTGATTTAGGAAATAAAGGCTTATCCAGCCCAACCATGTACCAAACAGATGAGGAAACCAAAGATCAAACACACTGAATGCCTTGCTCAACTGGTTAATGGCGGATCTAATTCAAGAACCCCAGATCGTCACTTTCAATAATTCCACTATCTGCCAACTTTAGTCTTTTGCATACAACCATCATAATTTTGCTATATCCAATACCACTTATATAATTATTTATTATTTTTTAGTTGATCCCTTTTTTAACTTAGTAAATTTTATTTTAAAAGGAAACAGGCATCTAAAGGAAAAGAAGTCAGACATAAAAGCTTTGAAATATCATGGTGTTAAGAGGGAGAAATCTGTGCTCAGTTATTTTATGTATTTATTGATTTATCAAGTATCCACACCGTGCCTACCATGTGCCAGGCATCATTTTAACTATGATACATACATGAAATCTTTTTTAAAATTTATTTTATTTTATTTTTACTTTGGCTGTGCTGTGTCTTCGTTGTAGCTCAGGGGCTTCTCCTGCTGTGGCTCAGGCTCTAGAGCCCAGCAGGTGTGGTGCTCACGCTCAGCAGGAATTTAGTTCCCCAACTAGGGATTGAATCTGAGTCTCCTGCATTGAGAAGGGGATTCTTAACCACTGGACCACCAGAGAAGTCCTAAGACATCTTTTTATCCTAATAACAACTGAAGGGGAAAGGGGAGTGAAGAGTGGGGTTGAGGTCCAAGAGAGGACCCTGGAAGGGTGAAGGGAAGGGCGTGAGGGGGCTGCCAAGGTAAGAACCCAGAGATGGGAGGGGCTGGGAAAGAGGTCCCAGCAGGATAAGCTAGGGCGCTAGTGCAGGCAGCAGAGAAAGCTCACTCCTACACCAGACAGGGCAAGGTATGCACTAAAGACTGATGCCACTGAGCATGAGCCACAGCAGTTAACGTTTTTCCCTTAAAAACCAAGTTGAGGATCACTGGAGGTATACACATCACATTTCACAGAAATGTTGACTCAGTTCATCTCCAAAAAACATAAAATGTTTTTGGGTAACATTTTAGGAATTTTTGAGACTTTTATGTTCCTATGACTAGTTCATAAATAAAATATAAAATTAAAAGCACACACTTATAATTGCTGGATGAAAACACCAAATGTGGAACATGTTTTGCCAGCTCCTCATGTCTCTTTAACATGACTTTTCAAAAACAAGTTTTCTGGAAAATATTTTGTCTTTTACACTTACCAGTTTTCACAGACCAAGATGCTAATAAAAATAAACAACTTGAGGAAATTCAATGAGTGTTATCATGTTTGGAACTATCAGGATTTCTAAGAAAGAAAATTCCATGCTTTGCCCTTAAAGACGTGACAGCACTTATGTGGAAATCTATCCATGCTAAGATGGGTCATACCTAAGGTCACCAAAATATCAAGGTACCTACCCAAAGCAATATTGATGCAAATGTATTTTAAAGGAATAAAAATGATAAAAATACGATGCTTAGTAACTAAAAGCAAGCACTTTGGAGATAGTAGCATCATAGTATCATGTCATAGTATTGTTATATATGAGCATCATAAGGTTACTGTGGGGATTAAATGAGATGTTATATAAAGGATTTAAGGAATGAAATGATACATATTTTAGCCACTATCATTCTAAAATGAAGCAGAATAAACTAAATAATAGATTTCTTAGAAGTCGGTGGGTTTTCATATCTTTGCTTTGTGTTTTGAATTCTGGCACTAATTTCCATAACAAACCTAGCATATATGTATGTGCTAGGTTGCTTCAGTGTCTGACTGTTTATGACCCTACAGACTGTAGCCAGCCAGGCTCCTCCGTCCATGGGACTCTTCAGGCAAGAATACTAGGGCGGATTGCCATGCCCTCCTCCAGGGGATCTTCCCAACCCAGGGATCAAACTCCACCTCTCTTATGTCTCCTGCATTGGCTGGAAGGTTCTTTACCATTAGTGTCACCTTGGAAGCCCAACAAGCCTAGACAGCATATTAAAAAACAGAGACATCACTTTGCTGACAAAAGTCTGTATAGCCAATGCTATGGCTTTTCCAGTATTCACGTATGGATATGAGAGCTGGACCATTAAAAAGACTGAATGATAAACAATTGATGCTTTTAAATTGTGGTGCTGGAGAAGATTCTTGAGAGTCCCTTGGACAGCAAGGAGATCCAACCAGTCAATCCTAAAGGAAATCAACCCTTGAGGAAGGACTGATGCTGAAACTGAAGCTCCAATACTTTGGCCACCTAATGCAAAGGGCCAACTCATTGGAAAAGACCCGGATGCTGGGAAAGATTGAGGGCAGGAGGAGAAGGGGCCAAAAGAGGATAAGATGATTAGATAGCATCACTGACTCAATGGACAAGAATTTGAGCAAACCCCAGGAGACAGTGAAGGACAAGGAAGCCTGGCATGCTGCAGTCTATGAGGTCTCAAAGAGTTGGACACAGCTTGGTGACTGAACAACGACAACAACTAAGTCCCAGGTGGGAAGGTACTTTTTCATTCTTCTTAGTTTAAGGTTGACTTGTCTTGAATGGTTCTAAATCAATGATTCTCAGCATGGTTCATCAACTCCTGAGGTTCTAAAGACCTTTTCAGAGGGTCAGCAAAGTAAGTACTATTTTCATAATAATTGCGTTGATAGTAATTCTAACAGTATTAACAGTAAAGTAATTCTAACAGTAAAGCTAATTTCATAATCTCATATTTTATTCATAATTTAATGATAGTAGACATAATACTAACTATATAATACTATTTTTATTTTTCACTATGTTGACATTGGTCTTGGTGGTATGAATAGTGTGGATAACATTACTGATACATTAGCATAATTCATGGCAGTGGTACCAAAGTGTACTCATAGACATGTTATTCTTCACTACTATTTGTTCACAAGAAGAAAGAAGCTAGTGCGTGATGAAACATTACTTTTATTAAATCCCATTCCTTGAGTAAATATCTTTTTAATCCTCCATGTGATGAAACTGAAGTACCCATAAAGCACTTCTGTTGCATACCTAAGTACATTGTTGTTTTGAGATAAAACCTTTGTAGCACTGTTTGACTTAGGGGTTTAACTAATCATGTTTTGGGGGGAACATCATTTTTCCTTAAATGAATGACAGACTGTGATATTCAGATTTGGGTATTTGGCAGATATTTTCTCAAAAATGAATGTAGCAAGACGGTCATTTCAAGGAAAACAATAGAAACTATGGTTACCAATGATAAAGTTGGAGCTTTCTTTTCCAGTGAAAATAAGAATTTTAGAAAACTCATATCAACCCCAGTGAGTTTGATAGCTTGCCAATACTTAAAGACTTTTTTGATGAGATCAGTGGTGATATTAATGAATGGAATTTTGAAATACATAAAGACATATAACAGTATTTGGAAGGTCTGCATTACTCAGTGAACCATTATTTTCCAAATACTGATACATACTATTAAAGAATCAATCATATACACACACAAAGAATCAGTCACATATGGGTAAAAAAGCCATTTGTGGAAGAAAGATGAGTGGATTTCCTTCAGGTTTTAGATTCCACATTGCAACTAACCTGTAAGAAGCTATCTCTTGTTGAATTTCAGTATATTATCAAAGAAAAATACCCTTGACAATCATTAAAGGCTATGAGAATATTTCTCATTTTCCCAACCAAATCCTTGGGATTTTGTTCATATATTTCAACCAAAACAAAACATCACTACATTGAGTGGAGAAGCAGATATAAAAGTCCATTTTCTGCTGTTAAGCTAAACATTAAAGAGATTCGCAAAAATAAAAAAGAATGCCATTCCTCTTGTTCATTTTTTTTTGGCTTGGGAATATTTAGTTATTTTTCATTAAATACATTATGTTAACACATAATAGGTTTATTATAAGTATTTTTAAAACATTTAATTGTTAATACAGAAATTAAAATTATAGTTGATATCTAAACCTATATAAACTAAAGGTTTTTAAGATCTTTATTTTTTAAGAGTATAAAGAGGTTCTGGCACCAAAAACGTACGAACAATTATTCTAAATAGTTCTCCAAACTTGGGCTGGTCTCCCTTGACTATTCACGGGAAAATAGTACCTAGGGCCAAACCTGCAGCAGAAAATGATCGCTTCCTAGTCAGGTTAGGCAAGGGAACATTGTGAGGATGGATCTTCAGAAATCAGAATTATTATTAGCATTGTAATAGTTCATTTTCACAGTATCAGGCAAGTCTAATAGAGTAGGACCACTGAGTTTAAGGAAGGCAAGACAAAGACTTTTGGGGAAAGATAGGCTGCAGATCTGCATTAAGGAAAAATAAATAGCTGAAACCTCTTTTGATTAAGAATTCTATTTGCTCTTGTCCCTAATCTATCTTTAGGAGTAACTTCTCCTTTCCTGATCAAAAAAGACAAAATGGATTTGCAGTTGGGTTTCACCATGGGCCCACAATTTCTGCTCAAGGGAATATAATAAAAAGTGTTAGAACAGTGCTTTGTTAGAATGGTACCATGGTCAACTCTCAAAGCTTACTCTCAGACTGACGTGGGAAACCCTCTATTGTCTGTCTCCTTTTCAGTCCACAAGAGAGCAAAGACAGCTCGGAGGCTCAGGTCCTTCAGTCTGAGGGTAGAAAGTGATGCATATACCTGAGTATTGTTAGGCTCTGAATTTAACAAGGAGAAGAAGTTAGGAGAAATCATTTGATTCGTTTCAGCTGAAATTTCCATCTTATTGTGTGATCTAATTAAAAACGGGTTGTCCAAGAGGAAAGGAACCAATTCTAGCTTCAGATGAGACGGTTTCTGAAGACAAGAGACAGAGCATCACCAATGAGGTCAAAGCCAAAACTGACTGGAATCACCTAGTAGACTCTTCAGTCCTTGGTTTGGTTATTGCAGGAAGCTTTCCTGATATCACCTTGAATATCAACCCAGGCCATTTTGCTCACAATTACTATTTATCTTCCTCAAGGTTTATACGTGAGGGAAGTAAAGAATAACAATATATGCGAACTCTGGAGTCAGTCTGCCTGGATTTGATCTTATCTCTCAAGCCCTCAGTTTCCTTCTCTGTAGAATGGGAAGAGTGATAGTCCTGACTTTATAAGATTCTTGCGAAGATACTGTGTATTTAGCACTTAAGACATGGCACATATTGTCTAACAAACAGAAGTTATTATTGGGCAGAATGTTTGCTTCGTATTTCCCACCTGTGAGCGGTGTTTCCCCATTCTTTCTAAATAGAATCCCTTTCTTTCGGGGTTGCTGGTCTCCAAAGCATCTGATTCCTTATATTCCTGCGTCATCATCAAGATGCTGGGATACTGAAGTCATCTCTTCTATTGCTCTCTAGCGCTCCCTCTCCTGACTGCTTAACTCTCACGGGGAATCAGACCCAAAATCGTGGCTGGAGAAATGTCCTCAGTTCCCTTGGAGACCACCTAAGACTGAGATCCACTGAACACACAGAAACTCCGAAGCCCGAAGCAGGAGTGAGGCCAGGCTCTCCGAGGCGCCCAGAGGCGAGAACGAGGCTGGGGGCGGGGCCGTGCTCCAAGGTGCTCGCGAGGCCACACCCCGAAGTGAACGTGCTAGGGGCGGGGCCATACAGAGAGGTGGGCGCGAGGCCGGGGGCGTGGCCGCGCCCGGGAAGCGCCAGGACCGTTAGGAAGGTAACAGCGGTCTCCACAGGTGGCGCGCGCAGGGCTTCAGGCCGCCAGCGTCGCCTGGGCGCCGCTGAGGTGATCCATGAACTGGCGAATCGCTTGCGGACGCGGTGAACAGGTGCCCGCACGCGTCAGGCGCCGGCAAGCGGCGAGGAGAGGGGCTGCTGCTGGCCGGGAGAACTGGAGTTGCTGAGGCAGGCAGGGAGGAGCTCGGGGGCGGCGCGCGACCTGGAACCGCCGTCGCTGCCGCTGCCGCTGAGCCAAGGGACGAGGAGCTCGGCTCCTTCGGGCGTCGCAGCGACAGCAGAGCGCCCCGCGGGGCCTTGTCCGGGCGACCGTGGCAGCCCCACCCAGCAGCAACAGGGCGACTGAAAACCCGGCGGCTCCCCCTCGCAACCTTCCTCCTGCTTCCTGTCCCCTCAGTCTCCCCTTCTTCATCCTTTGTCACCCCCTCCTCCCCAGCAAGCGCCGACCTCCTGAGCCCGGGATCCGCGGAGGGGCGCGGCCGGCCGGCGCGGCGGGGCCCCCCAACCCTGCCGCCTGGCGCGGGCCGGCCAGCCGCACCGCTGAGGCCTCCGCGCGGGCCAAGTCCGCCCGCCTCCTGCCTGGGCCTGGCGGCCGCGCTTCAACACCCCACAACCTGAAGAGCGCCTGCTGCGCTTGGCTGCCCGCCGCTGCTGAGGTCGCAATCCGTAGTGCTGTCGCCGCCCTCGACTCCTTTCCCGGAGGGCCCGCGGAGCTGAAACTGGCGCTAGAGGGGGAACTGGAGCTGCTGGCGGCCGGGGAACGGCCTTCCGAACCCGGCGAGCATCCCCAGGACAAGCCCAGGGAGGGTCGGACTGCAGCCACCGCGCCCGCCCAGAATCCCGCAGAAGGATCTTGTGTTAGCGACCCGAGGGGGGCAAGGCATTGCTGGAGAGGAACCAGGACAAGAGTCGGCAGGATGAACAGATGCACAAGGAACTGACAGATAAGCTGGAGGTGAGGACGTCCCTCCGGCGATGAGTGAGACCGAGTGGGGACGCCTGGGGAGGCACCTGCCCGCTGGGTAGCTTTGGGAGCCACTCACTCGTCCACCCCTCCCCCTTCCCTCCTCATCCTACTGTTAACAAATCGCAAGTTCACGTGCCCCAGGCACAGTGAGGCCAATCAATACTAAAACATTATAGAGTTTGAAACAGGGAAAGGTTTATTATAGGTTCATACAAGGAAAGGGTGGCTCATATTCTAAAAACCCCAAGGTTACTGAAAGCTTTCAGCAAGCCCCTTCAAAAGCAAAAGGTGAGGGTGGGGTGTGGTTAGTTGTTGCAAACTTCTTGGTGTCAGATCCTTTGTTCTTCAGGTCAGGTCATGGTCAGGTAGCGATGTTCCTGTAAATCTCTACCAGATAAATGTTATTCTCTGTCCTGACAAGAAAAGAGCAAGGTCCTAAGGCACAACTTTCACCCTCCCAAGGTCCCAGTCCTGGCTAAGAGGAGGCAGATCTCAGGTGGCAGCTCCCTCAGAGCCAGGTTCCCACACCCTGCCCAGCTGTCATCCCTGAGGGAAGCAAGCACCCAACCCAACTAGCCCTCAGTCTCTTCAGGCCACCCAGTAGGGGAAACCAGGTCTGACAGACTGTGACCTACACAGTTGGCCACTGCTAGTAGGTTGCAGAGACAGGAATGGGGGAGAGGGTCACCACTGCCTCAAAGCCTGGGCCATGGCTAGGCCCTTAAGTGGAGGGCCTTAGTCAGGGCTCTGGAGCAGAACATAGTCCCCAGTCTGTTCCCGGGGCCATCCAGCTCACCTGCTGGCCCGAGGCTGGGTGAGCTTGAGGGCCTCCAGGAGAAGGCCTGAATCTGCCTCTTACTTCACTCTCTACCTGATGATCTCCACACCAGTAACCCTTAGCTGAATCACTTTGCTAGTGGTCCGTCATTGACTGTTACTTGTGGGCAGGGTCCACTGTGGCACTGACCAATAGCTGAGCAGGACAACTACCAGTTGCTCATTGACAGTTTGTGGCTTATGGGCAGGGCCCACTGGGGAACAGGACCAATGGCTGAGCAAGACCTGTTGCCTAGTAACAGGGTGTGGAGTAATGGGGCCCAGCAGTGGCTGCCTGCTAAAGGATGTGCCCATCCTGCTCTGTTACACTACCTCACAGAAAACTGCCTGGAAGAGGGGTGAAATGGACCATTTGAGATCATCAGAGAAAGGCGTTCATTGAACCTACTTGACTTTCCCACGCTGCTCACAACAAATGGGTCCATGCAGGGTTTCAAACACTGTGGACCGTTCTAGATATGTACTGTTCACAGCATCTGAAATAGAGCATACCTATGGCTAAGCAACCCACTTCAGTATTCTTGCCTGGGAAATCCCACAGACAGGGGAGCCTGGTGGGATATAGTTCATGGGATTGCAATAGGGTAGAGGACTGAGTGACTAACACTTTCATGGATACTTTACATTGGGGCTTTCCTGGTGGCTCAGCAGTAAAGAATCCTCCTGCCAATACCAGAGATGCACAATACCAGAGATGCAGGTTCAGCCCCTGGGTGGAGAAGGTCCCTTGTAAAAGGAAATGGCAACCCACTCCAGTATTCTTGCCTGGGCAATCTCATAGACAGAAGAGCCTGGCAGGCTACAGTCCATGAAGTTGCAAGGGTTGGACATGACTTAGTGACTAAACCACCCCCACCACCATGGCTACTTTATACAGCACTGAAGTGATATTTGCACACAGAGTAATTAAAAAGCAGGGAAGCATTTTAAGTATGCTCCAGGTTTTCAGAGAAGTAGTGAATCACTAATCAGGGTGTTATCCTAAAGCTTTTCAGCTGTGTTAAGGCCTTCGGGTAACCATGTTTTAACTTCCCACTTGGAAGGAAACAATTATCTTAAGGGAGCTTTTGGAATTGATGATGCCATCCAACCATCTCATCCTCTGTTAGCCCCTTCTCCTGCCCTCAATCTTTCCCAGCATCAGGATCTTTTCCAGTGAGTTGGCTCTTCACATCAGGTAGCCAAAGTATTGGAGTTTCAGTTTCACCATCAGTCTTTCCAATGAATAGTCAGGGTTGATTTCCTTTAGGATTGACTGCTTTGATCTCCTTGCAGTCCAAGGGGCTCTCAAGAGCCTTCTCCAGCACTACAATTCAAAAGCATCAGTCCTTCAGCGCTCAGCCTTCTTTATGGTTCAGTTCTCACATCCATACATGACTACTGGGAAAACCATAGCTTTGACTTTACAGGCCTTTACTGGCAAAGTTATGTCTCTATTATTTAACATGCTGTCTAGGTTTGTCATGGCTTTTCTTGCAGGAAGCAAGTGTCTTTTAATTTCATGGCTGTAGTCCCTGTCCGCAATGATTTTGGAGCCTAAGATCTTAAGTCACTGTTTCCACTTTTTCCCCATCTATTTGCCATAAAGTGATGGGACCAGATGCCATGACCTTAGTTTTTTTTTTTTTCTTTTTAAAAAAATTTATTTATTTTTTAATTGAAGGATAATTGCTTTACAGAATTTTGTTGTTTTCTGTCAAACCTCAACATGGATCAGCGATAGATTTTAGTTTTTTGAATGTTGAGTTTACGCCAGCTTTTTCACTCTCCTCTTTCACCCTCATCAAGAGGTTCTTTAGTTCCTCTTGACTTTCTGCCATTAGAGTGGTGTCATTTGCCTATTTCTAAAAGTACATGATTATTTTACCTAGAGAAAATCTTTCACTGATAAAATTCTGTTAATGCTTTTAGCTCAAATGTTAAACAGTGCCATCTTTAAAAGGAAAAGCTTGGGGAAAATTTTCTAGAGCAAATGATTTTCATTGATGTTACTTTTGTGACTGAATCAATACATTTCTTCATATTATTTAAACATGAATGGAGGTATGTATATCTATATTTAAAATTTGTTCTCTTTATTGCCACAGTAAGTAAAAGTTCTTTTTTGTAGCTTTTTAAGGTAGTGTCATGGAAGTATTAACCAAAGTCAAGACTGTAAAATCACTGCAGAGAAGGAGTTTGAGGGTTGAGTAAGTGGAAATCTAGTTTCAATACAGAACATACCTTTTACAAATGCAGAAGCATTATTCATGCCCTGGTCTCTAAATCTACTTACTTTTGAAAATTAAGAGCTGGATTTATTATTGTACCTCAGCCCTTCTTATGTGTTGAAAATGAGTTCAGTTACCAGAGGAAAAAAGAACTTCTACTCTGATCTCACCCCTAAGCACAAACAGTCTCAGGAGAGCACCGCTCTTGTCTGCATGGTTAGTGTTTGGTGCTTAGGTCTCTGGGAAAGGCTTTCCACTGTGTTGTGTCATGGTTGCTTCCTATAGGAACCCTGAGATGGGTGAGACCCGAGGTGCCTTACCAGGAAGTGCGAAGAAAGTACTCCCACTAGAGAAAAGAAGAGGAGGAAGGAGAGGTAGAGAAGATATATAATCTTAGTGAGGCAAGATGTAAGAAGTATTTTCATCGACAAATGCCCAAATTTACTGGCAGAATGTCCCATGGGAGATAACCTTATCACTTAGCTGTTGTCCCCCAAATCTAAACCCTGCTCTTCTACATTTCTGGGTTTGAACATTTAGTAGGAGATATTTTTAAGAAAAAAATATCTTGCCATGGATTTTCTCCCATAAGGGAATATCATTACGCTTGAATTCTGTTTGAATAGTTTTTGGAAAATGGACATAAGAGATAAGATAAATCTGAGAGGTGGGAAAGGCTTTATATTTCATTTATAAATATTTCTGTGACTATTGATAATGTTTTATAACTACTGGTAATTAGGTAAAATTGACTTGATCATCTTTTGTCAATTTTACTGAAAGATTTAAAACTAAAATTCTTAATATTTAAATATAAAAATTTCCTGCTGAAAACTGAACTCACTCTGCAATATGAGGGATTTTATAGAACAACTTATTTTGTTTTCTGTGACATTTAAGAAATATGTTATAGAGAATTTGTAAATGGACTTGATGTGGGTAGAAGGGGAAAAAGGAGAAGTTTGGGATAATTCCTTTGTGTGGGGCTAAAACTCCTAAGAATGGAGTTGCCATCTCCTAAAGAAGGGAAGAGGCAGGAGAAACATGTTTGGGTGGAGGTCCTAGAACAAAGGACATACAGCTTTTGTATGTGTTGAGTTTGAGATGCAAATCAGCTATCCACCTGGACTTGTTGAGTAGGCAGTTGGAGGAGCCAGAAGTCAGAACTGGAGATAAATTATAAAAGCAGTCTGAAAGCATTCAGGAAGAAGTGCCCACTAGAGACATGGTTGTTGCTGGTAAACCTAACCAAGGTAGTTATGAGGAGTCTTTTCCCATGGGTGTGGTTGTAGAGTGGCATTTTCATTAGCTTTCGGATCAGACCTGTATTTGAATACTAGCTCTGTCATTTACTAATTAAGTGACCTCAACCATGTGAGTTAATTTCATTCAGCTTTACTTTCTTCACCTATAAAACAGGTTAACAGGACATATCCCATAACATTGTTAAGATAAAATGAAATAATGTATGTTTCTTAGCACAGTGGTTGGATGTGGTAAGTGCTTTAAAAATATTCATTATCTTCTTTTTCTTCAGATTTAGTTTGTTGCATTCAATCCAAACTAACAAAACATGAGCTTCTCTTCCAAAATAAAATAAACCTGAATTTAAAGTTTACTCCCACATATACTTTTGGGAGTGCCTACTTAATGATAAGCTCCAAAAAGGATTCGATTCAAATCTATTTCCTATCAATCAGTAATGACCTTATAAAATAAAGGACTTTTGTGCAGATCCTCTGCAACTTGGCCTCAGTTAGGGCTGTCATCCTCTCCATCAATCTCTGTGCCAAATTTTCTTGGCTCTTTAAGACCAACCTGCCTTCTTTTGCATTTAATCTTTTGGGCTTTCCCTGCCAATGATTTGAACATCAGATCTTCAAAGCAGTTGATCTTTGAGGTTATTAGAGCTATGACTGTGGTGGAGACAACAAAGCAGCAGCTCAGTTAGCACATACCATACTTAACTGTGCACAGATGCTCTTCTCAGTACTTTACATAGATTAGTTTATTTCACCCACACAACGGGCTTTTGAGGTAGCTACCACTTTATCATTTTACAAGTGAGGAAACTAAGGCACAAAGAGTTGTGTAGTTTTGCCTGAGGTTACACAATGCAGTAACTGGGAGAGAGGAAAGACTGTGCTCTTTTCAGAGGTTGAGTTTGGAAGACAAACTCAAGTTTATCTTCACGTTTTCCCACAAGAATGGAGTTTTTTCATCTCTGTATCCTCAATTAAAAGGATAGAAAGCAAATGTTCCATCCATGTTGAAGTTAGTACAAAGTGCCAGCCCATCAAATGAATACAGAGGATTGTATCTTTTTTTTTCTTTTTTTAAAGGATGGGGGAGACCAAGTGAATCAAAGCTCTGACTGTGAATACAGTATACTGGCAACATCTGGGGCCTGTTTTATTTTATGAGTCCTCATAGGACATTTAAAAATAAAAATCTAAAAATCTATTCTGACTTCTGAAATATTTTTTATTTAACTAGCAATAGGAATCTGACATTGAATAATGACCCTCCTCCAGAAACAAAAGCAGATTAACATTTGTCCTTTTTTTTCAATTAAAAGCCTGTGCTGCCAGATTTGCTGGTCTTTGATGCTGAAGGATTACTGTTTGTAACATAATTAAAAGATGGTAATAAAACTAGTATTGTGCTCTAATTTTAAAGTTAATTCAAATAAAATTAGACATGACCCCTAAGGGCAGTTTTTCACAGATCCGAATAACAGGTATTCCTTTCCATGAATAATAAATATTGTTAGTGACCTCAGACTTTTCTTATTCCAGGGAGTGAGTTTTTAGCATGTCTGAAAGTCATCCACTATGTGGCTTTTTGTCTAAAAGAAGAAAAATAGTATTAAAATGGAAAGAAACTGAAAACAGGAGTCAAGCACCAAACAGCTGTGTGATCTTAGACAGGACCTTACTTTCACTCATTCAAATCATATTATAGGCCTATAGGAGGTCATGCTTGGGTTCCCACTGGTGTGCAGTTGTGTCTGTCAGTTTAGCACACGTTGGGTCATAGGTTCTTTGATTCTGGTTTGTTCATCTGTGGTGTTCACCATACCCCACTAGCAGTTTTCTCACCCCGGCCTGCTAGTTTTAGGGGCCTTTCTTCCCCAGGCCCATCCAACTATGTCTGCTTAAGGAAATCTTTCCTATCAAGACTCAACCCAAACCCCATCTTCTGGAGAAGTCTTCAGTAATCACACTAGCTTCTCTTAGTTGCTTTCACCAATTTTCAGTTCAAGGTCAACCATACACTGCAGCCCAAGATTAACTACATGTACGGAAACCCTAATATATTTGTGACTCCATGTGGCTCAGTCTGTCCAAGACACTAAGTACAATTTAACTTTCAACCTAGATTTCTCCCTGACAATATGTGTTTACTCTTTTCTTTCTTCCACTTTACTTTCAATATGTTTTCTTGCTCTTCTATAAGTCTTTGTTCTGATTTTTTTAAAAATCTTTTTCTCTTGGTCCAGCTTTCTCTGTTACTCTCCATTGCCCATTGTCTGTGTGGACTCACTGCCAGGAATGAAACTGACAAAAGCAAAGTATCAGCGGGAAGAGGATTGAAGCAGGGAGAGGATCTAAGCAAGCAAAATGTAACGTCTTTTGAGGATGCTACAGAAGGAAGAGATGTAAACACTTTGACATGAATAAATATCCTCCCATCATGCCGAGATCATTGGGAGAAGCTCCAAATTGGGTAAGAAATAGTCATTCACTTCTTCTAAGAAGTTACACAAAGTCTTAGCTTTGAAATATTCCAAAGCATTTTATTGTTAGGGCCCAACAGTGTGTTTTTAGGTTGGAAAAAATCTAGTTCCACCTGTTCTCTAAAAACAGTGGTAACTGAGATGTCCTTCAGGGTCATTGAATGGTGAGATTTTAGATATTTGGTTGTTTAGTCCCAATTCTGGGATACTATCAAATGGAGGGAGTTTTGTGTTTTGCAAACAGTGTGTTTGGGGGGAGGGGGAGTAATTCAGAGCAATAGTTAAACAAGAAGACATTCTCTCTCAGAAGCAAAAGGAAAAAAAGTGGTCCAGCCTGTGCATAGGTTGCCCTCTTTACTTTCGTATATGCACACATGCACACACACGTACACACACACTCTCATGACAGGCCACCAGCACTCCATGCCCTATCTTCAGCCCTAGTGCAGATGCTCCCACAGGGGCTGCCCCCTAGGCAGTAAGGAGGTACCCCCAATATTCCCCAGCTTTGGAAACAGACTCATATACTTTATCCATGGCAGGATATGCTTTCATTGGCTGCCTGGGGCTTCTTCTTCCTACCCCAGGTGAGGCAGCCAGCACCTCTCAGGAAGCCTCTCAGAGATGGTAAAAATCCATGCCTCTGAGTGGAAAGAGCTCTGCAGTCTTGTGATTTAGGATTCACTGACTAGCTGTGTAATCTTCAGTTCAGTGCAGTTGCTTAGTTGTATCCGACTCTTTGCAACCCCATGAACCGCAGCATGCCAGGCCTCCCTGTCCATCATCAACTCCTGGAGTCTACCCAAACCCATGTCCATCAAGTCGGTGATGCCATACAGCCATCTCATCCTCTGTCGTCCCCTTCTCCTCCTGCCCCCAGTCCTTCCCAGCATCAGGGTCTTTTCTAATGAGTCAGCTCTTCACATGAGGTGGCCAAAGTATTGGAGTTTCAGCTTCAACATCAGTCCTTCCAATGAACACCCAGGACTGATCTTTAGGATGGACTGGTTGGATCTCCTTTCAGTCCAAGGGACTCTCAAGAGTCTTCTCCAACACCACAGTTCAAAAGTATCAATTCTTCAGCATTCAGCCTTTTTCACTGTCCAACTCTCACATCCATACATGACCACTGGAAAAACCACAGCCTTGACTAGATGGACCTTTGTTGGCAAAGTAATGTCTTTGCTTTTCAATATGCAAGGTTGCCCATAACTTTCCTTCCAAGGAGTAAGTGTTTTTTGATTTCATGGCTGCAATGTGTGATCTTAGGCAAGTCATTAAACCTCTTTGAACCTTAGGCTCCTCATCTCTAAAATGGGTAGAAAAAATTATTTGCCAGTTGTTGACATGTGCAGTTCTTGGCACCTGGTAGGTGTTGTAAGTGCTGACACTACTGACGTGTCAATCATGTCCGACTCTATGACTCTATGGACTGTAGCCCATCAGACTCCTCTGCCCATAGGATTTCCCAGGCAGGAATACTGGAATGGGTTGCCATGCCCTCCTCCAAGGGATTTTCCTAACCCAGGGACTGAACTCCCGTCTCTTGCATCTCATGCATTAGGAGGCAGGTTTTTTACTACTAGCATTAGCCTGTACCTAGTAGCTATTACTGTATCCAGGTGATGAAGTGAGGGGAGTCTAGCCATTCTCCTCACTCTGCTTCTCCAGATGGGGTCCCCAAACAAACAGCAGTAACTGTTAGCACATTAGGAAGACAGGTCTGCTGAGTCACACTTGGCACTAAACCAGATCCCCAGGTTCACTCCTTTGCATATTAGCCTGTGGGAGAGCTACAGCCGTGGCTGGTCCAGCTGTGCTTGGTCTTGTGGGACCCCCACAGGCCTGTATCTCAACCTGAGCATAGGCTTCTCTTTAGCCCCCTCCAGAATCCAGCCACATGACACACTGGCATGTACTACAGGCTTCGTATTTAATCTTCATGAGTCAGTTCATTTTACCTTCAAAGAGTCTTAGGAAGGAATGCTGTTGTCTCCCATTTTCCAAATGGGAAAACCAATTCTATGAGATGAAAATATCTTCTCTGTCATCACCCAGCTCATCTGTCACAGAGGCAGGGTTGAAACCCAGGGTCATTTGAATCCAGAAGCATAACTGACAAAGACTCCTTGACTAGACTCCTACTAGGCTTCTCTAAGCACTCTTGCTGACTGGGCCTCATCCTCAGCCTACAAAAACTACAGATTCCCAGTATGAATGATGTGGTCCACCCCCACCACATCTGAAGACCAGAACAGACACTAACACAGTTTCTAGCAGCTCAAGGCCACATCCCTAGGATGGCTGGAGCCTGGTGAATGTGCCTGCCTGGGGAAACTCAAGGCTGCCAGAAGTTACTGCCAGTTTATTCCAGCCAGTGTTCAAGATAGGACCCTGCCTTCCTGTCTCTGTGGGAGGCTAGGAACCTAGCTTCTTTAAGCGCCACTTAGCAAACCCAGATAAATTTCATGTGGACCGATGCCCTCCACCTTTCCACTTTCTGTTGATTTAGCAGGAATTTCCTTGTGTAAACCCCACCATTGCCCCTCCCTGCTCTTTCATTCTCCCCCTAAGATGCCCCGTGTACAAATGGAAGCTGAGGTCAGTTCATGCTGGGCCCTCATTCTTACTGTAGTAGAGTAGAACTGATTAATATTTGTCCTTAACACTTTAGTGTCTGTGTTTTTCTGTGACAGCTCTTTACCACTAGGTTATCTATCTAATACTGATGCCAAGAGGTGAGCAGAGGAATGTGTGTTCAATTGCTTTGAGACAGAAAGTCAATGTGAGAAAAAAAATCATTAGTATGTTATGATGACATTTTGTTCCCATACCCAAAACAGGCTAATAGAAGGCAGAACCAGCCATATAGGAATGGTGGCAAGAGGTTAAGTGTGCCACAAATTAAGCTGGTCAGGCACCCTCATCACCTGCCAAACTTGTACATGCAGCATGCATCTACAACCACACACGGACTCCTACTCCAGAGAAGCACAATGCTGTTACAGCACATTAGTTAGCACATTTGGCCAACCAGAAATGCCAACTGTTTGCTGGAGGTAGGGGAAAAAAGAGAGATAAAGACTAGGTTAAATTTCCTTTATTCTGCAAATTTTTTGCTCATAACTTGTTAAGACCTCTGCCCCTCATCCCCCACCTTTCCTTCTTTAATTTTTAAAAAAAATTTTAACTTTGTGGGTGGTTTTTTTTTGCAGCCCTCTGCAGCATTAGGGAACTTTGAACCAGCTCTAATCCTCCTTTATTCCTTCTTTATCCTGGTGAACTTTGGAGAGCAGAAGCAGCTTTTAAAAACTCAAGCCAAAGTGTCACGCTAAGAACCTAAACTTACTGTTTTGTCACGTTTAGAATCAACACCAAACTCCCCACCAAAGGCCCCGAGGTCTCACATGGCCCAGCACCTTCTATCTTCTGGTATTCTACACCCAGACACACTGGGCTGCCCTGCAGGGCCTCTGCATCTGCTGTTCCTTCTTCTGAAGCATCCTTGCCCATTCTTACCATGCAGGTCTTGCTCAAATGCCTCTTCTGGAACGAGTTTTCCCTTTCTGAGCCCCCAGCTCCCACCCCCTAGCAGTGCCTATTAGAGCACCCACATCACCCACCACCATCTCAGATACTCACTACCATCCCCTACTTGGGAGAACACCCACCTGGTGCAGTTACAACCACACACCTTCAGGGTACCAGGAAGTCAAGGGGCCAAGGGCCCTCTGGTATCAGCAACTGGACCAGGTTGTTTTCCTGCACATTCCCCAAGGCCTAGACTAGTGCACAAGCAAGAGGAAGGGTACAGTTGAAAGCAGTGAGTGGCATTATTTCACAGAATGGGAGATCCTGGATGAGGAGCTGCTGGAGGCCGCATCTCTGTGACTCACATCCTTGAAGCACACTCACTGTCCCACCCAGGGCTTCCCCTTCCCCCACAGAACCTGAGGGAGATGTGGGATTGCCCCACAGCTTCTATTTTCATCCCTGCAGCTGCACTAGTTAACAAGCAAGGTTAACTTCAGAGGCCATGAGAGAAATCTGAGAGTCATGTGATACACGTGCCAGAGCACTTCCTTTTCCAAACCCCTCCTTACTAAGACTCAAAGCAAGAATTCAGGATGCTAGAACCCTGCCACGGTTTTCAAAAGGTTGTTTGCCAGTGCAGCTGGTGTTGTAATAGCAATTCATTGTGGGGGAGGAGTTGAATTTAACTATCTCTGTGGGCAACAAGCAGTAGAGGAGGGCCTGCCTCCCCAGGCCACAGAGGCAATGACATCTGAGGAGCATTTCAAAAGCCCCCCAGGACTCCCCAGTACCCTGAAGGCATGCAGGTGTAACTGCAGCAGGTGGGTGTTCTCTCTGGTAAAGCAGTTCCTTGAGGGGGCCAGGTCTGCAAGGCAGCAGACAGTTAAGGGTGATCCCTGCCCATGTTGTCTGACCTGAAATGGGCAGCTATTGGCCACATCAGGAGATTAGCAGACCAGGCCCTAAGAGCCAGTGGCTTATCTCTACCCACTGCCTGGGCTCATGGGCACCCATTCCTTGAACTCAGACCCAAGTGAGCAAGCATGTCCACCTTTCTCTGCTCTCTGGATTGTAATGGCATATTGCCCACCACCTCCTCTCCCCACAAATATTCTGACTACAGAGCAGATGGAGGATGGCCCTCACACACCAGAGCGCCATGGTCTTTTGCTGACCTTTAAATGAATAGCAGTGAGGTGGCTGATTTGGGACCTACCATTGGTCACTGCGTCTTTGCCCTCCATGCATACAGGTAGGCTGATGCACTGGGCAGGATCTTGTGTAAACTCAAATATGCAGAGGCAACTGACATTACTGAAACAGGGGTTGAAGTGACAGCCTTCATTCTCCATTCTTTTTATATAATATAGAGCATTCACGATGTCTCTGAAGTATACATTCTTATTCTTTCATGTTTCCAAAGTTTCTTTCTAAATTAACATTTCAGTGTTCTGTGTTTTGGATATTCAAAGAAAGAAAATCAGCTGGCAGTGGCTTCATGATTTGGGTTTCACTCCTTTTTCCCAGGTGTTCTGCCACCCCAGGTTTGTAGGCTGCAGCCATCAGCTGGGAGAAGGGGTGGGAAGGGACAGAGCAGCAGGCCCTGTATTGGGAGCAACCACAGGCCCAGCACCCCAGCAGGACTCCTAGTACTCATGCAGATGCTCACAGCCTTTGCACACCATAGCCAGAGAAAAGGGGACCAGCTGCCCATCCAGCTCCTGGCCTAAAGACCAGCTCTTCAGGCTCTGTGCCAAAACCCACTCAGCTCTTGGTTACTCCCTTTCCTCCTTGCTTGAAACAGGCAACTCCAGGCTTCTTACAGAAGTGTGTTCTGTGGGGACCCACCAAGGCTGAGTTCAGAAGGGTCCCAGGACAGAGCTGGCCAGGCAGGGTGCATAGAGCACACATACCAGGTCTTTCAAAGCACATCATTTAAAAATTTGGGCACGACAAGCCGGGTAGGGATGATCTGGCTTCTGCAGGTCTAACTGCGGTGCTTCAGCTCCATCTTGGCCACGGCTGCTTGGTGCACCTCATCAGGGCCATCAGCAAAGCGCAGGGCTCGGGCCACAGTGAAGAACTGAGCCAGTGGGTAGTTGCTGCTCAGCCCTGCTGCTCCGAAGACCTGGCAGACACAGGGAAGGAGGGGAGGAAGCCCTGGGTGAGCCCTCACCCCTGAGAGCCCCATGAACAAGTGCCTGCTCCTAAGATGTCAGGACAGCTCAGAACAGCCACACTGCAGGGATGTCCTGACACCTGTGTGACAACAGTGTTCTGGAAGACTCCAGATGGGGCCTCACTAGCCCTCCAAGGGACACCAGCCTCCCCAGGTCTGCTCTGCTACATGCCTTCTGCTGTCGGGAAGTCCCTCTCTAGGGGCCATGGATTGAGATTTTGGAAAGAGGCATCTCTATGTGGTTAGGAGGCCGGGCCTGGTGTAAGAAGGACCTAGGTTCCCCCAAATCTGAGCTCAGCTCCTTGCAGGCTGAGTGACCTTGGACAAATCACTTTCCTGTGCTTCTGTTTCCATGTATTCAAAATGGAAGCAGGAATAGGACCCCTCATAGGGCTGTTCTGAGGAGGAAAAGGACAGCCATGTATGGGAGGTGTGCAACAAAGGGCGGCTATTAGTTTCCAGGAGGTTGGGCAGCTGAAGGAGAGGAATTCTGAATCTTGTGAATGATTCAGAAGAACCAGCGATCCATCATCTGTGCTCACCTGAATAGCACGATCAATCACTCGGGAAGCCATGGACGGGGCCACCATTTTAATCATGGCAATATCCAGAGCTGCAGCCTGCAAGGAAGAGGAGCTGCAGTAAGGAGGGCAGACCCCAGGGTGGAATGTGTGGAAGATCGATCAGTTTCACAGGGAGGAGTAGAATCAACAGCTCAGAACAGAGATCTGAGGTCCTGCTGGAGCACAAGCCTTGCCTGGTGCATGGACCCTGCCCAGCACCAACGGGGGTGGAGAGGCAGGGGGGGTGACAAGGAAAGTGACTCAGGATGCTGTGTGGTGTGGGCAGCTGTCTTGTCAAGGAAAGACAAGGGGCATCTTCCCAGATGACAGGCAGCATCACCACACAGCATCTAGATTTCTGGGCTGGCATCCCTCACCATGTCCTCCAGACCTGTCCTCTGTGAGGTCCCTCGACCTCCTACCTTATTTCCCGCCACATCCATGACATGGGCAGCTTTCAGCACCAGCAGCCTGGCCTGCTCGATCTCCACGCGGGACAGGGCAATGTCTGCCAGGACCGTGCCCTGCTCTACCAGGGGCTTCCCAAAGGCCACGCGGGACTTCGCCTGTGGACACAGGAGACAGGACAGGAGGCATGGACTGTGCCCAGCAGAGGAGAGGGTAGAAGCACAGGAAGGGGTGGAGGGGTGGGGGAAGCTAGACAGTGTGGTGGCTGCACAAATTATCTGCATAACCCCTTTATTCCAGCCATTCTGCTCCATCTGAGCAGGCATGGCCTCCAAACAGGACAGAGCTTGATCTGAGTCGCCTGTGGCCCAGGGCTACTCTGGGAACCAGGCAGTGACTGTGGGCGCCTCACACAGGCCAGGAGGTCACCCTTTGCTGACAGCAGGGCCTGCTTCACATACCGAGGGACTCTCAGGAGCAAAGTCTGGGTGCCAGAGCCCTCTTGTGGGCAACTGTTATTGCAATGGGGATTCTAGAGTCAGTGAAAACTACCATCAATCAGAAGAACTTTAAGGATCTTTTCTCTGCTCCCCTTTTTAACTAAAAACAGACAATGACACCAATTATGTTACTAATGGCAGAAAAGTATACATTTTCAGACCAAAGGAAAAAAAAAACCACAACACAAACACACGATATTCCATCATCTAGTCACACTTTAAATTTTGGATGCTTCTCTGTATGCATAAACATATATATGCATTTTCTTTTTTTTACAAAAAAATGGAATCATACCCTTTATAATGCTTTTGTAGCCTGCTTTTTTCCATTAAGGGTTATCTCTACATATATTAAGAAACAGATTTCTATAGCATTGCTTTGGAATTTCACTGCATGCCCATAACCAGGGTTATCTGACCAAGCTCTACTTGTTAGCCTCATAGCTTGTTTCAAAGTATTATAATCATGGCTGTGGTGAACCTCCTAGTATCAAATCTAATTACTCCTTATGATCGGGTCCTGTGAGTGGGATGGCCACATCAATATTTGTCACCTTCTAAGACTTCTGGCATGTAAACTCAAGCTGTTCTGCAGGATGAGACTAGATACTATACTTGAGCCCTTAAAGGGGGCATTTTCTTTAAAAAATTAAAAAAACACAAAACAAAGAAATCGGACAGTCTCAAAAAAAAAAAAAGGGTGTGAATCTCAGATTTGTTCAGTGATCTATGCACACATGACCATCTCTGTTCTTTGGACAGTATCTTGTGAGATACTTTGGGGGCTCAAAGTTTCCTTCAGTTTTCTTTGCAAAGCTGGTATCACTGATTTGAATTACCACTGCCAGAAAGAGCTTTCATTTGTATGGACTTGCAACCTTTGAGGGGTCACAGAAGAATAAAGTTTTAGATGTGCTGGGGGAGGAAGATGGTGCAGGGCTGGATGCTAGAACCCCAAGTTCTCTCTATTATCCGATTTTTATTTTTTTTTATTTGTTTTTTTGGTGGTATCATATAACTGAATTTGATTTTTTTAGTATTTTTTTTTCTTTTATTTTTTATTTTTTTATTTTTCTTTTTCATTATTATTGTTTTTGCCATACATTGTCATGATATCACCATGGGTTTACATATGCTTCCCCTCCGGGTCCCCCCTCCCTCCTCCCTCCCCCCCGGGATTTTTAAAGATGAGCTGGTAGCAGGAATGGTCATCAGTAGACCATGACCCTGTGGACCTTGGAACCTTGTCCTCTGCTGCCACAGAGCCCTGCCTATTCCATCTAGTCACCTTTACAGAGTGAGCCCATTCTGGTCTGAATTTGAAACTTTAGCCAAGTAAAAGAGGCAGAGCAAACGCAAGGACACAGCATCTTGTAAAGAACATCACCTTGCTTCACCTGCTAAGTCTGCTGTCAGAAAACAGTTAGGATTAGAAGTCTGAGAGGAAGACAGATGGGTCGTTCTGGTCCAGAGACAGGCACAAAGGGAAGCAAGCACTCACTCGGGCCTTCAGGAGCGCCAGCGCCCTCTCCGAGCAGCCGATCAGCCGCATGCAGTGATGGATCCTGCCGGGACCCAGTCGGCCCTGGGCGATCTCAAAGCCCCGGCCAGGGCCCAGGACGATGTTCTCTTTGGGCACGCGCACCTGCTCGAACAGGACTTCACCGTGACCACCTGAAAGACACAAAGGGTACTCCAAGTGATCTGCTTACACACTTTCCTTGGATGTGTTTATCTCATCTGCTGGCAATATTCCTGCCCTTCTGTAGCCTTCTATCAGGAACATGGTTGAACAGTGAGGGAGAACAATACGGAGCCTATTAAAAATAGAAAATAAGTCACTAATTTACACAATATCAAATGAATACTTTGGCATTCCTTTTCTAAAACATGACTCTAGGGATTTCCTGGTGGTCTAGTGGTTAAGAATCCACCTGCCAACACAGGGGACATGGGTTCAACCCCTGATCTGGGAAGATCCCAAATGCCTCAAGGCAACTATGTCCATGCACCACAACTACTGAGTCTGCACTCCAGAGCCCAAATCGCAACTACTGAAGCCTGTGCACCTAGAGCCTATACTCTACAATAAGAGAAGCCACCAAAATGAGAAGCCCACACACCATGATGAGAGGCAGCCTCTGCTCAGTGCAACTAAAGAGAGCCTGAAGGCAACTATGAAGACCAGATACAATAAAAAATGAAGAAATCTTTAAAAAAAAGTAACTCTAACTTAAACTGGAACTCCCTAGTGGTATTGTGACTCTAACAGTAGAGTGACCCTATGGGAACTCTGAAGTTAAAATGTGGACATCATCAGCAGACAGAAAGAGCCCCTGGGAGAGGATCTCCAGGCTGGGAAATATGCTCGCCACACTGAGGTCTAGAAGAGAAGGTCTGGAGGCAACTTCCTGCCTCCATCCTCTGTGGCCTCCTTACCTCCCAGAGTCCTGCTTGTCTTCTATGATTAGAAGAGAAAAAAATACAAAAAACAACAACCGATGAATGCCTGCCTGAAGCTTGCCTGCATGGTTGATATTCATGGATATAACTGAAATGCAGGAGCACGTGGCCTTCCAAATGTCCTCACACTCTTACAGGTGTTACTTCTGCCCTGGAGCAAGGGCTGCCCAAAGCCTCTTCCCCAGACCCAGACCCACACAGAGAAGCGAGCTGTTCCCAAGGGGCCAACCTGGTGCGTCCTCCAGCCCATACACCGTCAGAGGCCGGATGATTTTTATCCCTGGGGTATCCATGGGAACCAAGAGTATGGACTGCTGCTGGTGGCGTGGGGCATGTGGGTCTGTTTTTCCCATAAACACGCAGAGCTGGCAGCGAGGATCCAGGATTCCTGCCAGGAAAGGAGACAGACAGACCCCCATCATCTGATACCAGGGCCATCAGCTCTTCTTAAACACTCAGTCCAGGCCCAGAGAAGCTGAAGTCAGCAAGCAGATGGGGCCCTTTAAGATGTCACGAGATCAGATGAGGACATGTAGCCCTTTGACCAGCAATAAGAGCAACTGGTTTCTGTCCCAGTGAGGAAGGAATCCAACATCCTAAGAACAGTGTTTTTTTTTTAAAAAGCACATCAGGTTGAAAATATAATTTGGAGACAAGAGACTGAAAACTGCTACTTCATCAGTGTTCAGCCTGTTCTGCTTTGTGTTCCCACAGGAGGTGGAAACTGCTGGCTTTGGGCGCAGGCTTCAGAGTCAGGCCAGCCTTGAACTCTGGGTTCCCTACTTGCCAGTAGCGGGGCTAGTACCTTGGGCAGTGACTCAAGTCACTTCTCCATCCTAGTTTCCTTCTCTGTAAACTGGGGATAATACCACAGACCTTCTGGGGAGGGGTGGAGACTCAGTGAGGGGAGGTCCCCACAGCATGTACTGAGGGCCCTGCAGAGTTAACCCCTGTGAATGATAGGATTATCACCAGCCCTTCTGCTACAGCACACCTGACCTCACAAGAGGGGGACACCATTGAGGAAATGACCTCCAGCCTGTCTAAAGGGAGACGCCCAGGGCAGAATGAAGAGAGCGGGGAGTACAGGAGAGATTCCTGGAACTGTCACCTGTGGAGTCACCTGGA
Organism: Antilocapra americana; assembly: GCA_007570785.1. Taxonomy (NCBI): domain Eukaryota; kingdom Metazoa; phylum Chordata; class Mammalia; order Artiodactyla; family Antilocapridae; genus Antilocapra; species Antilocapra americana. The sequence goes on from ML663006.1 coordinate 5,958,952, forward strand.
GCCATGTAGAACCTCTGGTTCTCCCAGGGTTCGCTGTCTCTTCTGGGACCAGAGACAGAATCTCCTTTGTGTTAACTGGAAATGGGGCTAGTCCCTCCCACAGTCTCTCACACAACAGCAGGGCAGAGAAGACATCTTGTCAGGGCGACCCACATAAATGTGATTGAAAAAAGAATTTCAGGCCAAATACCTGTGATCCACCACTTGTGCCCATTGATGACGTAGAAGCCATCCTCCTCTCGGATGGAAGACTCAATGTTGGTGGCATCTGAGGAGGCAACCTGAGTGAGAGCACATTCTGATTAGAGCTGGCAAGGGTCCCAAGGTCCCTGATGGCAGAGCCCAATGGAGCTGTCCAATGGTCTGGCCTGATGAGCGCCTGTGGGTGACCCAAGGTAGGTACCTGGGGCTCAGTCATAGCGAAACAGGAGCGAGCCTTTCCCTCCAGCAATGGAATCAACCAGCGGGCCTTCTGCTCCTTGGTGCCGTATCGAACCAGAAGCTCCATGTTACCCGTGTCTGGAGCAGAACAGTTAAAAATCTGGAATGAAGAAAATGCATAAGAGTGACTTCCACTTCCATATTTAAAATTCAAACATCTCAGAATCATGGAATCTTTCATGTCATAGGTCCTCTAACACCGTCAGGAAAGTCTTTTCTCTCCCCAAGGAAATGCAAACAGCCACAACCTCTTGAATACAGTAGCTCAGAGGCCCCTGAAGCTCAACCTCAGAGCTCCTTGGGGAGAGAAAGTAAATTGGAGCTGTTGGATTGAGACTCCACAGAAGCCAGCCAGGCTGTGCTCAGCCAGGCACTGACTTCCTGAGAAGAGGCCACCCCCGCCTCTTTTCCTGCTCTGACTCCATCCACCTGCCTTCAATGTCTTCACTCATAAGAAGTCTGAGTTTGCTTCAGAGCTCCTGAGTCCAGTGCTGCTGCTGGGAACCCCGTGAGCCCAGGAGGATGGCTGAACTCTCTGGAGGACAGTGATTTCCTCCCATGCTGAGGAAGACAATAAAGAAGGTACCTCGGGAGCGTACAGAGACGTGCCCATGACCTCACAGAAATGTGCGTACTCCACATTGGTCAGCCCTGCTCCGTATTTCTTCTCAGGATCAGTCTCCAGGGGTAGGAAAAGGTTCCAAAGTCCTTTGGCCTTGGCTTTCTCCTGTCATGGCAAAAAGAAATCAGGGATCCACACAGGGGTGGCCTTCATCTTATTTTGGCCCATGAAAAATACTAAGTAAGTCCAAATCATCAGGGTGGAACAACCTTGCAGATCTATGGGAGGGGTCTGGGGACAGCCCATTCCTAACAGGGCTGGTGCCATCAGTTCACATCCCTGTGTCTATATCCTAGATGCCCCACTAGCCCACTTCCGTCACTGCTAGCATCACTACTGTCATCACAACACAGCTAGATCTCACATCATGAACACAAGAGAGTGAAGGTCCTTTAGTGAGTCTGCAGGGAACCAGCCCATGAGATCTCGCGGCAGTCTCAGCTGCTTTGAGGATAGTATGATGATGATGGGTGATGAGGTACCTAAGGAGATCCCCTGTCCAATTCCTTCATGAGGCACAACTTTGTTCCTGGGGAAGTAACCCTAGGTTTCTGAACATAGCTCCCGACGGAAACCAGGGAGTCCAGCCGGGGGGTCAGGAACCCAGGCTGTGAGTCAGACTGCCTGATTCAGACCCTGCCCCACCACACCTGCTGGGAGACCTTAGGCAAGACAGTGGAGCTCCCCATGGCAGTTTCCTCATCCTTGACAGGGGACGTCACCAACCACCCTACCAGTCACATCTACTGAGTGAGACTAGGAATGGAGGTGAATGACTGGAAAAAGGATCCTAATGGGAGGACTATCAGGAGTTCAGATCAGAGAAGGAGGCTCAGAAATGGATGGGAACCCAGGCAGCTTAGAGAATGGCAGCAGGACAAACACTCAGCAGTCCTGCTGTTCAGTGAGTGATGCCAGCTGTTTTCTCTATTGAAAACACTTCACTCTTCTGGTTCCAGGTAGGGACCGCCTGGCTGCCCTAGCTTTGCTCCACATGCCCAGTTCCTGCCTGGGTGAGGTGGGGTGGGTTGAGCTGGCACCTTGACTACAGCTCTGCCAGACTGTCTAAAGGCAGGGAGGGAGGCAGCCAAATGACGGGGTTGCTACTACCCAAAGAAAGGAGAATAGACCCTAGGAAGCCAACCTATGTCCAAAACACACATCTCTCTAGATTGTTGGAAAGATTAATTAGGTAGCACAGAGAACAGAGTGTTGGACTCAGAAGCTGGGGCTGAAATAAATATTAGTGATGATGGAAAGTCTTCCCACTGGGAGGGCACCACCTGGCTGGCTCGTCCATTACATGGGGACTGCACTCTAGAATAGATACTTCTAGAATCGGCACATACACTCGTCTCATGGCTGTATTAAGCTCATTAGCTGAGACTGCAGTGACCAAGGAGAGGAAGGGCAGACTAACTGGAACAAATGAAGCAGGAAAGGAAGGGAGAATTAGGAAGAGAGGCAAGGGAGTCCTGAGAAGAGGAAGAATAAGGAAATGAATAGAATCATCTCCTTGTAGGAAGGGAAAACACATAGATTTGAGCCCAGAAGATCTGGATTGAGTCCAGGTGATACTATTTATAGTTGTGTCCCCGGACAAGTCTGATTTATCTTTAAATTGAGGTTCATAATGCTTACCTCATAGGATTTGTGAGTTGCAGTATAAATGCCAAATACTTCTCACTTATGAGTAGTAATGACACTTTGGATAAAAGCTGTGAGCCATTCTTTCACCACTTTCCCCAATAATCTTAGTTAGCCTTTTGATTCCCATTCAGGTATGACCACAAGTAGAACATTTTCTAGGTTTTTCCTTTACATTCACTTAGAAACTAGAGGTGTTCATAGCAATCATGTCTGCTTTTCCAACACTTCTGTGCAATGGATGGGTATATTTAATGAGTGAGGATTAAGTGTGCAGGTCAGCAGGTGGGGTATAGGACATTTCACAAGGTAACGGGAGTATAGAATGGTATGCACCTTACTGATGAAAAGGACTTAAAATGGTCTCATTCAGGAATTCCCTGGTGGTCCAATGGTTAGGACTCAGTGCTTTCACTGGGCAGGGGGAGGGGGAGTGGGGGCAGGGTGCCAGGTTCAATCCCTGGTGGGGAAACTAACATCTCGTGTGCTGTGTGGCAACAGAGGTGGCAGGCTGCAACTAGAGAAGCCTTAGCATTTTAGGGTCCATGCACTCTAGAGACCATGGGCCACAACTACTGAGCCTGTGTAAGAGATGCAACAAGAGGAAAAAAACGCACACCACAACTAGAGAAAGCCCATGCACCACAATGAAGACCCAGCCAGCCACAAGTTTAAAAAGGACACTGTAGAAACAGAAAGTGGACACAGAAGTATTTAACTTGATGCACCTTGTTTGCACAGAATCCAAACCTCTTCTTATTCTGGGGTGCTCTCTCACTAAAAATTTCAGTGGCATCAACATGTGAGCATGGGACTTAAACATGACTGGCTGAAAATTCTCACCTCAATCTTAGTGTCCTGGGGAAGCATCCAGTGGAGACCTCCAGGCCACTGCCCTAGTGAGAGCTGTGGCCACACTCCTGGAAGCCAGCATGCCCTTGGCTTCTACTGTCTCTTTCAGCTGGCTCCTCAGTGAGCTAACTGCTCACTCTGCTGCTTTGGTGACCTGGAGAGACCTACACTGAGATCCCACAGTGTCTCTCAGCCAGGGGCAGGATAGCCAAATTACGGTGCACCCCCAATGTGGTCCCCTTGGGGGTCCATCTCGAGGCACTGACATGGGATACATCATTAAATAACATAAGCAAGTGGGAGATTCAAATAATTGAATAAAACAGTTTCATTACAATAGGATGTGGGCATATATTATATTTCTATATATATTATAGGAATAATATATATATTACTATGTACTAGAAGAATGGAACTGGAAGCCTATAAATCAAATTGTTGATAGTTATTATCTCAGAGGCCAGAGGATTTTATAGAACTCTTTCTATGTCATGAGTTCTTTCTAATCTTGCCATGTTTGAACTCTGGTTAATTTGTATGTTACTATGAAAGTAGAGATAATGCCATTTCATTTTAAAGTAGGTCTGATTGCATCACAGGCAGAATATGTGCTCCTGAAGACCTCAGATAACTTAAGAACTACCATAAGCCAAGACCAATCCTGAAAAAGTACAGCAGGTATTTCCATTATCCACTAAACTGATGTCACTGTGTATCAGGAGCAAAAACATAGTTTATAGTTGATGTGGCCCTTTAGGTTTGATGCTGCTGCTGCTGCTAACTCGCTTCAGTCGTGTCCGACTCTGTGCAACCCCATAGACAGCAGCCCACTAGGCTCCCCCGTCCCTGGGATTCTCCAGGCAAGAAAACTGCAGTGGGTTGCCATTGCCTTCCCTGACGTTTGATGTTACTGATTCTTTCAAGAGAGCATCACTTAAATGATGCGATTTATATCACTCAGTCTCAAATTTACATGATTCAGACATATATAAAGTGAGTCCACCTGCTTCAGAGTTAAAAGCCACAGATACAGCATTCCTCTGCCTGGGCTGAGTACCAGGCCGAGACATGGTCACACAGAAGGAGCAATGAAGTGAAACAGAAATCTTGGGCTGGCTCTTTCTAGTGGTGGAAAGAGAGACCATTGAACTCAACTCTCCCATCTCTTCATTGCCAGAGAAGGAACAGATATGGCCAGTGGACGAGCTGTGGTGGGGCTGTGCTAACCTTGAGATCTTCAAGCAGCGGGGACGGGGTCCACCTCTCCGCCGAGGCCTGGTGACGCTGCAGCTCCGGCTCAGCGGGGTACACGTGTCGCTCCATAAACTCCTTCAGCTGCTGATACAGCTCCCTGACTCTGGGGGAAAGGCCTTCTGGAGAGAAGATCAGAGCTCCCTTTGATGCATGAGCTGGAGAAGAGTCTGTGGAGGTGACATAACTCCTTGTGCCTGGGGTCCTCAGCAGGGACCATGTGTGGTGGGACCTCATTAATGGTTTGGTGGCCGGCATTTCCTTGAAAATCCGAAACCCCTCTTTGACTGCAAAATCCCATGCCAGGTTGCACATAAATTCTGTCAGCTTCCCAGTTTGTTTCGCAGTCGCCGAGCTTGCTTGCCCTAAGCAGAGGCAAAGAAAACCAGTGAGAACCGCCCCCAAACAACCCTTAATAGTACTAACAAATAACAGTATTGTTCCATCAGTGGCTACTACAATTGCTAAGCACTTGACATGTACCAGACTTGGTGCTGAGTGTCTGACGTGCATTATTATAACTCATTGAATTCCTGGAGTTACATGACTGTTTTAATCCCCATTTTACAAAGATAATCAGACTGACTATATTATTTGGAGCCAAAGATGGAGAAGCTCTATACAGTCAGCAAAAATGAGACCAGGAGCTGACTGTGGCTCAGATCATGAGCTCCTTATTGCCAAATTCAGACTTCCACTAGACGATTCAGGTAGGACCTAAATCAAATCCCTTACAGAAGTGACAAATAGATTTAAGGGACTAGATCTGATAGACAGAATGCCTGATGAACTATGGATGGAGGATCATGACATTGTACAGGAGGGAGCAATCAAGACTATCCCCAAGAAAAAGAAATGCAAAAAAGCAAAATGGATGTGGCTGTGAAAAGAAGAGAAGAGAAAACCAAAGGAGAAAAGGAAAGATATTCCCATCTGAATGCAGAGCTCCAAAGAATAGCAAGGAGAGATAAAAAAGCCTTCCTCAGTGGTCAGTGCAAACAAATAGAGGAAAACAATAGAATGGGAAAGACTAGAGCTCTCTTCAAGAAAATTAGAGATACCAAGGGAACATTTCATGTAAACA